>JAPSGF010000003.1:32133441-32162187 GCA_035772895.1 Perdix hodgsoniae | reverse complement strand
CCACACATCCCCCCCCCCCCCCCCGCCCCCCCCCCCCCCCGCCCTCAAATGAAATGAACGCCGCTACAAAAAGTATGATAATTTTGTAATTACGGTTGATAGCGAAAATCTATGGATGTGAATCTTTTTTAAGAGTTCCTCGACTTTTCCGTGGATTTTGGTTATTTGTTCCTAATGGAGGGGGCAGATTTCTGGCCGTACACGGGAACAACAGCAACAGCGGCAGAGATGCGATAAAGTTAAAGGCTGACACTGGCAGAACGAGACGCGTTCTCTCGTGGTCTCCAGAGCCCTCTGTTTGGTGGTAAAAGTGGATGCTGGAGATGAAATCTTTACAAGGAGCATAATCCTAAAAAAAAAAAGTCAATCTCCTGCTGGCTGCTGTGCCGCTTTGGTACCTCGCAGACTTCGACAGAGTCCTGGACGAGTGCCCATTGATGTCATGGAAACACTCAAATTACTGAGAATGATTCATGTCTATGCTGTTCTCTTATCCTCCCCCACACAAATAGAAGTAGATTTTAACCCTGACAACTTGTAATTTGCAGCGGGTTTATTTTTGTATCCGGATAAATATTTTTTAACAACTGAAATTAAGACGAGGCTGCCGGTGTCTGCGCTGCGGGCGCTGGGCTGCCGTGGCCCTCAGGTTGCTCCCAGCACGCAGCCCTGCCCCACTGCCTCCACTTATGGGGCAGCGCCCGCGGCGCGGCCGTTGCGTTGGGAGCGTTGGGCCGTTCCCGTCTCCTCGCTGTTCCCATCCTGAGTTGTTTCTGCAGAGGCTTTCGGTGCTCGGGGCCCAGGGGGCCGTGTGGTGGGCGATGCGTCGTTTCCCTGCAGCCAGGCACGAGGGCTTCCAAAAGTTGTGATGTGTGCAGACGTCCCCTGCATTGCCGATGCGTTCAGGGGGTTCCTGTGCTGGAGGGAGGAAGCGACAAAAACAATAACGAGCGGGCGGCCAAAGGAAGCGGAGCGGTCTGGCGTTGCGGTGGGGGAAGATGTGCTGGATTCCCCCGCTGTGCAGGGCTGGGAGTGCTGCTGGGGCACGGGGACAGAGGGGACAGCCCTGCCCTGCTGCAGCTCCGTGCTCTGCTGCAGCCTCGGTGCTCGCAGTGGTGCTGGCCGTTCTGCCTCCCCCCGTGGTTGCCCGCACCGTAAGGGTGGTCTGTTGGTGTCAATATGTTTTGTATCAGCCCTCTTGACTGCTCTTTGTCTCCCTAGCACGTGGTGTGGTGCTACTCAGCCATGACTTAATGCTCTGCAGAAACCACCTCTTTCCTCCTTGGTTTTGCTCGAGTCTGCCCATTCAAACCTGAAAGAACCTTTATTTTCCTTTGTAAATACAGCGTGGCCGTAACCAGTGCTGCGAGGCAGGCTGCCGGAGCTGCGTGCTGAGGGCAGCCTGGAGCAGAACCCAGCGTGGGCACTGGTCTGCGGGGCTGGCGATGCACAGCAGCCGTGATGGGCCCTTCTGGAGCCATCCGTCCCCGTCCCGGTGTCACTGCCGGTGCCCGGGGAAGTGGCCCAGCATGAGGCGCGGTGCGGCCGTGGGGATGGGCACTGCCTGGAGAGCTGGGCTGGGCTGGCTGAGTCCTTCTGCATCCCATCCTGGGGCGGTGCAGCCGGGGTGGGGAAGTTCATTTCACATCACGGTCCTCAGCAGGAAAAGGCGTTAATGCTTTGCTGCCGCCCGTGCGCGTTGCACAGCCAGCGGCGCCTATCTTATGTGTGTCAACAGTGCTGGGAAACGTGGGGAACATCCTGTAAAGCACCTGCAGAAGCCGTACGTGCACATCTGATCGCATTGGTCACACGTCTCCTTCTTCTCTCCCAACAGGTAAAACAGAAAGGGGATCATACTCATCATACGGAAGAGACTCGAATTTGCAGGGTTGCCACCAGGTAAGCGGGATCCTGCTCGGCGAGGCGTGGTGATGAGCACTGTGAGAGGAAGGGTCTGCAGCTTCGCGCTGTGCCCCTCGCGGCGGGGCGGCCCGTGCTGGAGGTGTGGGCGCTGTGTGCTGTGCTGCGGTGCGGCCGCTGGGGCTGCCTGGGCCGACCCAGCACCGACCCTGCGCCGACCCAGCGCCGCTCCCAGCGGCTGCAGGCTGCTGGTTGTGGCCCGGTGCTGCTGAAGCCCGGCCAGTCCCTTCCATGCCGTCCAACCTCAGCGGCACAGCAGAGCTCGTGTCGGCCCCCAGCTCTGGGTGGCTACCGCCGTAAATTATAGTTTTCGTAGGATCTGCACGATGTTGTGTGAAAACAAGGTTGTACTGAAGGGATAAAAATGTCTGTGGAAATATGATTTGTTGTCCCTTTTTGTTTCTGAATTGTTTTTGGCTGGAAGTCAAGGCCAGCAGGCTAACAGCAAAGCCGTCTCAAGGGAAGCGTGCGTGAGCTAGAGAAATAAGAGTAGTTTAATTAAATAATAAAGTGCCAACGCAACACAAAGGTGCAGTGCGTGTGCGTGCGCCGCTGCGCGCTCTGCATTTGCATGCTTTTCAGTCTCCAGAGAAAGTCTGAGTCTAAAAATACTATCGATAGCCAAAAGTCCGTCCTTTGTTTCGCGACAATTGATTTCTTTAAAAGACGCTTTCTTTTTAATTTCAGTGCAGTATTAATCGCACATTCACGTTCATTTTGTTCGGGGAGAATGCCGGGCTTCCTTTTTCTGAGTGCAGCACCCTCTTACTTCGGAAAAGTATTGAAATAATTTAATAGCCTTCTTAACATTCAAAGCTTTATGCTGTTTGAATCTGCCAGGACAAAAATAACCAACCACGAAGACAAACAAAATGCGTATTATTTCCCTATAGGAAAGGGAAGTGCTCGATCCCGTCATCCCGTGTGCATTGGTAATGTGGGGCTGTGGACTTTCGGCATATCTTGGAAGCAGCCCTCGTGTTGCACAGGGAAATGGATGGATTGGAGCCTGTGTGGATTTCCTCATCCTGAACGTGGCTGGGATGGGCAGGCAGGAATGCTGCTTCGCCCTGTTTGCAGCACAGTGACGGGTTTACAGGTGTGTGGAGAACAAACTGGGGGGGGCATAGAGCTGTCTGGTGGTGAAGCTGGAGGTGTCCAAGGCCAGGTTGGATGGGGCCCTTGGCAGCCTGGGCTGGTAGGAAATGCGAAGGTTGGTGGCCCTGCCTGTGGGAGGGGGGCTGGAGCTTTGTGATCCTTGAGGTCCCTTCCAACCCTGGCCGTTCTGTGCTTCTGTGAAGCTCTGCTCGGCGTGGAAGCAAGGCAGTGCGCTGAATGTCCGCTTGTGGGCAGAGCGGGCGGCTGCAGGAGGCAGCCCTGCCGTGGGGCAGTGCCTTATCCCGGCTCAGAGCAGAGGCATCGGTTCTGTTCTCAGCTGGGCTCCTCCGCTGGGAGCTGCTCTGTGCTTTTCAGTTTCCGTGTTGAATGGAGAGCCTTCATGTGGCCTGCATTGCGGGCTGCTCCTGTGCTCCTGTATCCATGAGTATCTGCTGGATTTGGTTCGATGGTAGAACCGTGGAATGGATCTTGGGGCTGGAAGGGACCCCTGGATCATCGAGTTCCACCCCCTGCCCCAGGCAGGGCTGCCAGCCTCCAGATTGTAGAGACATGGAATGGATCTTGGGGCTGGAAGGGACCCCTGGATCATCGAGTTCCACCCCCTGCCTCAGGCAGGGCTGCCAGCCTCCAGGAGATGCGTATTTCCTTGAGTTTGGCCGTGAGCAGTGACCGACAGGAGCAGAGGGCAGCTGTGGGCTGAGGATGCAGTTTGGCAGTGCTGGCCGATCTCAGCATCCTTACCTTCTGCTCGTGGCTTTCCGTCTGTGTGCAGTGAGGGTGAGCTGGTTGCACACAGAGCAGGTGCGGAAGGATCTTCCAGCCCTAAGATCCATTCCATGATTCTGTGATCGAGCCAAATCCAGCAGGTACTCGTGGGTACACAGGTGTGGAAGGGCACGCAGTTCCTGGGCTCTGATGTGGCCTATTATGGCATTGCCTGCAGTGCTGGGAGTGGCACAGAGGTGGTGGGAGCTCACAGCGCTGGGCACAGGGTTGGGCAGTGAAGGGCTTTGGGCTGTGGATGGGGCAGAACTCGGTGCCGGTAAGGCTGTACCCCACCACTTGTGTGCAGTTGGTGCAGAGCTGATGGAGAAATGCCATTGCCCAGTGTACCTTCTGCTCTTTTTTTCTGGTTTCACGCATGAAAATTTGAGGCATTTTAGGTATGTATTTCAAAAAACTACAGATAACAACAAAACCTGCAGACCATGCAAGGCCCTTCTTTCTGCCGTGCGCATCTACTCTCTTGAAGTGTAATAGAAGAGGAAATGGAGCGTATGACCAGTGCCCGGACGAGAAGGAGAAGAATGCTCCTAGAGTAACAACCTCTTGAATTCCTGAAAGGTACAGAAGGAATAACGTGGAGTGCTGAGGGCCATCCACTGTCTGCTCTCCAGGCTGCGCTGTGGTCAGAACCTACCGCATCATTAACGAGTAGGAGCCTTCCGGCGTGGAAGGAGACCCAAAGCTACGATTCTTCTGCAAGATTTCTGGGATGTGCTGAGAGGTGGGCTTCCCTGGGCTGAAGGCAGTGAGAAAAACGTGGTGATTTCCAAGGAAGATGGTGCTGCAGATTGCTGAGAGCACCCTGAGCTCAGTGCAGCCGCAGCTCCGCACGCTCCTCCCCAGACCCAGGAGGAGTGTGCAGATTTTGTTGATTCCTGAAAGGTAAATTGCTACCTCCAGATGTGATGCATTGCTCTCTGTAGATGAATTCCTGGAACAATTAAGGAAAACTAAATACTTAACGATATTGAACTTGCTACCTATTAATCTTCTTCTGGTAGGAAAAAGCCAACAACCTCTCTTCATGCAAACGGCAGTGATGCTCTGAGGTTTCCTTTCTGTGTGCTGCTCATGCTGGGGAGAGGAGAGGTTGGGTGTGCAGCAGCTGTTCCCTCAGGATGGCGTTTATGCCCGAGTCAGGGGCCCAGTGCTGCTCTTGCAGAGGATCGTGGTGAGTAGAGCGCTGATGGCAGTGGGAATGGAGGAAGGCTCGTCGTGGGAGCTGTTTGGTTCCGTCGGAGAGAAGTCAGCTGAGGAACGTGCACCAAATTGTTGTCGCGGCACTTCTGAAATACTGACTTCAGTGAAGTTAATGACAAAAACCTCACTGCGTTCTGTGAAGTCAGGACTTTACGTGTTGTCTTAATTCTCTCCTACTCTCTGTTCCCCCAGAGATCAGCTTTTTTTCTGGCTGTGCTGGTTTGGGGGTATTAGCAGTGTTAGAGGAAGTGTGCCTCCTCCGTTTGTCCCGCTTCAGCCAGGTTTCCTGCCCTCCCCTGTGCTGTCGGTTGGCACTGCAGTGTAGGTCACAGAACCACAGGATCATGAAGGTTGGAAAAGACCCCTGGGATCCCCAACCCCGGCCCACCCCACTGTGCCCCCTGTGTCCCCACGTGCCACATCTGGAACACCTCCAGGGATGGGGACTCCACCACTCCGTGAGCAGCTGTGCCGCTGCAGCGCCGCTCTTTGGAGGAGTTGTTGTTCCTGATAGCCATCCTGGCCCTCTCCTGACACGACTGAAGGCAATTAATTACCTGTTGTCCCATTGTTGTTATTTTGGGGAAGATGCCAGCCCTGATCTGGCTGCAGCCTCCTTCCAGGCAGCTGTCGGGAGTGATGTGGTCTCCCCTGAGCCTCCTTCTCTCCAGACCCCGCGTGGGGGTCTGCACGTGGCAGCTGTGGGCAGCGCTTCAGTCTCTTTGCTCAGGGAGCCTCCGGTAGCATCGCGCTGAAGCCAGGCAGGTGAGGCAGCAGGGATCTGCTCATCCCTAATGGCAGTGGGGGAGGCTGTGCTGAGCTGCCACCCTTTGCTGGGCAGTAGGAAACTGAAAGTAACCCGTGAACAAAACTGTGCAATGAGCTTGGTGGACAGAAAACACGCACCAGGACTTCCAAGAGATTGTACGTGGGAATAGATCTGGGAGCTGTTGGACAGTTTGGATTATGTCCTTTTGGGAAATGAGAGCTGAAAGACAGCCTGGCTTTCAGGGTGCTTTAGCGCGTAGCAGAGTCCCCAGATCCTGAGCTATGATTGTTTTTACTATTGAGACTTCTCAGAAGTGAACCTGGGTGTTGTTTTTGGATGTGGTGTGCACAAAATACTGTCGGCGGTGCTTGGAACCATCGCGGTGCTGAAGGCTGGGGCTGGGATGAAGTGCGAAGGTAAAAATGAGTGGAGTTATGCAAGCTTCATTGGCTTTTCTTTTTTTTTTTTCCTTTTTTTTTTCCTTTTTTTTTTTTTTTTAAATATCTGCTACCAAAATATAATCATCTCCATCCTGAATGAGATCATATCTGCTCGCCTTCAGCCTGACTCAAGCCGCTGCTGCAGGAGGGGCTGACGAAGGAAATGACAGACACGGCTCTTAACCCCTACAGCAAAATGGCTCAGTCTGTGTCGTCCTTCCCCGCAGCCCTTCCCCACCCTCATCCCCGCTGCTGCCCCCCCTCCCCCTCCTCTCCCACCTCTGGAGCAGGTGGGGGGCAGAAGGACCGTGAGCGGTGGGGTCCTGAATTGCTCACAGTGGCACACACAGGGCTTCCGTCCCCGTGCATCGAGGGTGGCTCTGCATTTCGGTTTGTGAATGTCTGCTGCTCGCTGAGGAGAACGAAGGGCGCCTGCAGCCTATGGTTCCGGCTGAGATTTCGTATGGGCACGGGTGGAGAACTTTGGAATGAGCTTAATGGACACGAGGAGAGCGGGGCGGCTCCTGTGGCAGAGGTGTGTGGATGAATGGAGCCCAGCTGCCTGCCGGTGCGCCCGGTGAGCGTGCACATCCGTGCATGGTAGCACGTTCGTGCTGGGAAGGGAATGGGCAGAAATAGCCACTGCCCGTTCTCTTCTTCCTTCCAGAAGTCTTGGGACTTCCTTTTTCCGCTGTGAATTATTGAACTGTTGCGGCATCTCTGATGATACGAAGAGAAGTCCAGCAAGGAGACAAAGGGGGAAGCAAGCGAGAGGGATCATCTGACATCTGTGCCCTTCTGAAAGGTCCTTCTCCAGTGCTTCATTCAGCTGAAACGAGCTCTGAGATCAGGTTCTGGTGTGGGCCATGGCTGAGTGCCTCCTGCAGGAGTGGCTGTGGGAGCAGGGCAAGGTGAGGGTGCTCGGAGCCCGCGTGGCTGAGCTGTCCCGGGCACGCGGACCCTTTTCCTTGTCCTGAGTGCGATGCACCGTGCGACCCTGGCTGCCCTGCTGAGCACTCTGAGCTTTTGCTTCTTGTTTTGCCGTCCTTAAGGCCTGGGCACGGTGGGCAGTGAGTAGTGGGGTGGGCTGAGCTGTGGCTGCAGACATGGGGGGCACGCAGGGCTGCGTGTGGGTGCGGAGCCGCTTCCGACCTGCGCTGTTTGTGAGTGCTGGGGCAGGGAACTTCCCCATTTTATTGGTATTGTATACAATAAGTTATTAAATTTCATTTCTGTAATACACCTGCAGTAAAATAACAAAACATTACTGCACTTAAGGAACATGTGTGTGTGTTGCAGCGTTCCACCCCTCCCTTCCAAACAGCTGCTTATGGATTTCGAGATCCATTGTATGTATTCCCCAGAGCCCACCTCTAATAATCGAGACACATCTGCCATTGCGGTATTACAGGCATATGTAGTTTTATTGAAAACTATACCTGTATATAAAAAAAATTAAATAACTCCTACCTCAGTTAAATTGGCAAGCTACCTTTTCTGAAGATCATATTGCAGGCCTCTGGAGATGCGCCGAGCTCGTTTTGTTCCTCTGTTACAAATCACTGAGTAGTTTTTGCTTAGTCAAATAATGAGATTTCCTCACGTGTGAATGGCAGGACTCCTCTACCTGCAGCAGTTCCTTCTCTGCTCTGTCTCCTGCTGCAGACGCACACCGGAGTGGCACAGGACGCTGAGCGGCACCTCAGCTTGCCATGGATCTCGAGCTCCCGGCTCACCCATTTTTGCAGGTGGATGAGCAGTCTCCTGCCCTTAGCGGAGGGACGGTGCTGTTTGTTGTCTATTTGGGGCCCCTGACCCCTTGGCTGGGCAGTGCCTGCTTTCCGCCCCAGCTGTCTGGGGATGTGTGCGCTCTGCAGAGATGTGGTGCAAGGTGAAGCGTGCGGTGCGTGCGGCCTGTGGCTGAAGCAGATGCAGGAGAAGCAGCGCCGTGCCGCAGGAGTGCGGGGTTTCGTGGGTCCTCAGCTCCTTCTGCACAGAACCCGGCGGTGCGGAGCTTGGAGGTGCTGACCTCCCGCGAAGGGCTGACCTCGCAGTTGGCTGTGGGGTGCAGTTGGGATGGAGGAGGTGACCCCTGGCCTGACGGTGCTGCAGCCCAGCGGAGGATGTGGACAGCTGACATTCTACCTGCCGTGAGATCGGACGGCCCAGTGTCTCGGTGGGGCTGGGGAGCTACGGCTGCTGCCTTCTGCGGTGACGTACAGCTGGAAGAGATTCACCTCTCCCGTCATTTCCACTCGAACACCTTGCTGTGGGAGGTGGGTCCTTGGCTCCTGCTCCGGGAGTTACTTCGCGTGCTCATGAGCTGTACTCCTGCCATCATGGGCACGTTGTGGACTAATGCTTTCGATGTTACGGCACTAAAATAATGACATAAGAGATAAAATTTCCATGTTAATCAAATGTATTAAAGGCACAGACTTAAGTTCAGATGTCTGAATGGCTCATTTAGCAGAATTCCTCATGCATCCAGAAAGACACGGTTTCATTGTCCATATCATAATTGAAGAAATGCTAAAACCCATCGCTGCAATTTAGTGGTAAAAGGAAGCGCTTTTCTCGTAGCCCTTCAGATCAGATGTTAAGCTGAGGGCTATTTTGTTGGAAGTGAGCATTCCAAGGGCACCTTTCTGGAGCTTATAACCTGGCAACAGAATAGCACTGCTATTTGTAATGTGCAATAATAGGTTTATGTTGTGGTTGAGTGCTAATAGGGGCTCGGTTTGCCTTCGCAGTGGCTGCACTCTGACTTTCTGTGCTGTCGTGAATGTGATAAACAGGGGGATGAGGTTTGCCTGCGGGGGGACGTGGTGGGTTGTGATCCCGCTGTACGGCGTGCTGCTGTGTCAGGGCCGACCAGCGCTTGATGGAAGACCTCTAGCAGGAAGGTGGGCTGCTTTCGCTCATTCTGGCAATTTTCAAGGCTCAGAACTGACTGCTGAGTGCCCGGGTGGGTCCGGGGCTGGTAGGCAGGGTGTTCTGCTCGCCACGCCAGGTACGGTTTGGCAGGTTTTGCTCATCTAAATGCATGAACCCTACAGAGCAAACAGTAAAGGTCACCGGGGTACCGGCTGAGACCATTCTCACCACATGCTCAGAGCAGGCGGTGGCTTTGGTCAGGCACCATGGCTTTCTCCGTAGGCAGCCGTCGCTATGCAGCTCAGCATTCCCGTCCCCATGGTGGCCAGCCTGCTCCTTCCCTTCCCATCCGCGAGGCTTACGGAAAGCCTGCTGAGGAGGAGCAGGTCCTCCTCGGCACGGTGGGGAGGACCACCGCCCGATCTCAGGGCAGGCGAAATGCCAGCTGTCCACATCCTCTGCTGGGCTGTGACACCGTCAGGCCAGGAGCCTCCATTTCTTCCACCTCCTCCATCCCAGCTGCATCCCACAGCCAGCTGCGAGGTCAGCCCTACGCGGAGGTCAGCGCCTTCCAGTATTACCAGGGGTTGTGATGGACAGACGGGACACGGATGTGGGGAGGAAGCCTTGGCGTGCAGCTGTTCAGTCCGTCCCTGACCCCCCCTCCGAGCCGGTGGCCTGGCTGGCTTTTGGAGCAGAGCTGTCTTCTGCTCCTCCCTTCCACTCTGCCCGGTGTCCTCATTCCTGGGAGCCCTCTGCGACTCAGGTCTTCCCGGTGGGCCTCTGGGCTGCGGCTGTTGCCGGAGGACTTTTCCTCTCTGGTTTTGTCGCCGTTGTGCCCAGGCCACGAGTGGGGTCTCAGCCTCTCCCAGCGCACACAGGTGGGGATGATGCTATTTCCTGCAGGTTTATAGAACTTCTGAGTGTGCTGGGCTCCCCCAGTTGCCCACGTGGCCGTGGTCGTTTGCTGTGTGGTGCCGCATTGCTCATTTCCAACAGACCATTTCCAATAGCCTTTTTACTACCCAGAAGTTGCTCCGCTCCCCCCCGCCCCCCTCTGACATGTGGTTACCTGCTGCTTACAGGGGAATGAATAGCATCTTTAATCACACTTAATTACCATGCAACTGCAGGCAGGAACTTCGCATCCAGAGCAGCTCAAGATGGAGAAGCGAGATCCTTTGCAGGCGCAGATAGACACAGAGCACTGATCATAAAAATAATCACTATTTTCAAAACATTCGGTACGCGAGATGTAGTCAGGATCTCTGCTTTCTAAGACAGCTACTAATTAATTTCTACAGGCCTTCAAATTCCTCTTCTTCTGCAGACTTCCTTGCAGTATTTCCAGTTGCAGCCTCCACCGTCTGTACTGTGTCTGCGTCTCCCCAGGTTTCAGTCTCCAGTACGTCTCCTTTGCTTACGCTTTGCACGGGCTGATGTTTATATTCGGAGTCGTTCGGGTCAGAAGGTAAACAGTTCGGCACATGTATGCAGGGAGCAGTCGGTGTTGCAGCAAGCAGATGCCGCAGATGCAGACAGCGGGTCATTCAGATTCCTTCACCTGTTCTGCTGCGTGCTCCCGCGGAAGGTCCAGATAAGCACCAGCCCACTGCCTGTGTATTTTTAAAAGCTTTCCAGCAAACCCCCAACACCCGATTTTCACAGAGAGCTCTTTGAGTTCCTCCTTGGTGACAGATGGAGGGAAAATAAACCTGTTTGCCCCACCTTGAAGGATGCTTTCCGTGCTGCTTTGTCCCCGTGCGCAGGCAGCCTTTGCCTGGCAGCAGCTCTGGCCGCAGGGATGACCTCCTTTGCTTTGTGGCTTAAGAAAGGGGCGGTTACCCCTGAGAGGTGAGGTCCTCAGGGGAGGTCTGGGGACGCGCATCCTGCCAGCTACTCGCGTGCGCAAAAGTGCAAGGCAGTGACTAAGTCCCGCTGTCGTCCTTCCTAAAAAAAGAAAGCCTGCTGGTACTTCAGGACACGGGCAGGATCAGCCGGCTGCAGAGCTGTCATGGAGCGCTCTCCCCTTCGTTACAGAATGTTTGTCTTCTCACATCCAGGGATGCTTTTCGGCTTGCTTGAGTTCGGCGTTAAAATAAATCAGTGACAGACTGCCTGGATGCCCACGTGCGGCACCTCCCAGGTGGATCCGGGCCTGGGTTCCACGTCCTGCCCCACACATGTGGCCCCCAGCTGCCCAGGGCTCTGCGGGCGCTGTGTGCAAGCAGACCCATCCCGCCCTTCCCACAGTCGTGGCGCAGCCGTGCCTCCACTCGGGCTGCATCCGCTGGCTGTGCACTCGGGCTCAGGGCTGCCCTGCCCCACGCTGTCTGTCTCTCAGTTCCCCTTTCCTGCTTGGCTGGGCCCCGCGTTCCCCTTCCGCAGCATTGTTTTGCCCAGACTGCCATCACCTCGGCCCCGGTGGAGGAGCCGCCGAAGAGCAGCTGCCCGGCCACATGGCAGCCCTCACTGGGCTGCGCTGCCCGCAGGACGGAGCGGGAGGAAATGCCCCTCGTGGTCCTCTCCAGCAGCGGGCTGTGCAGCACTGCTCCCTGCCGTGCCTGGCGGTTCACGGGCAGGGTATTTCCCCAGCCCTTCCCGCCGCAGAGCCGCTTGTTCCCATGGCGGACGTGCTGTGCCGAGGGCCGTCCCGTCCCTGCAGACCTGCGGTGCCAGGCTGCCCAGCGGGGCTGCGCTGTCTGTGCTCGGTGCGGGCAGTTGGGCCGGATGGCAGTCAGTCCCTTCCAGCTCTGTGCGTCCCTTCTGTGTGTGCCTCCCTCGCCGTGCCCTCCTCAGCCCTCGCGTCCTCACTCTCGCTCAGCAGAGGAGCGGCATTTCCAAGGGAGACCTGACTCTGCTCCCTCTGCTTTTGGAAGGTGCCGTGCACGTGGTTGGTGCTGCACAGATACTGAACACTGATCCTGCATCAGCCGGGCGGTTCCTGCTGTCTTTCCGGCACTCGGGTCCTGCCACAGCGTTCAGCAGTGGTGGAGAAGTTCGTATTTTGGTTTCGCTTTGAAGTTAATGGCAGCGTACAGCCATCTGGCTGCAGGCTTACAGGCCTGCCTGCTTTGTTTTCTTGACTGTTTTCTTTCTTTGAAAATGGGTCCTGGTTGGCTGCCTGGAGATGTTTTCGTTGCAGTGGTGAAGGTATAGGCTGTGCTACAGGTGGAATTTCACACGTTCTTGTCTTTCTGAAGTGCCTGGAGAGAATGCATATAAAATCTAATAGAAATCAACCCTACCACTGGTGTGTAGCTCTCCTGGGAATTTCTCTGTTGCTTTTTCCTTACTGTTTTAATATGTGGGATTGCCTTTAAAGTACAGGTGGTGAGTAACAATGTGCTGTGACAGCTACAGCTTTTAGGACGGAGATTTTTAGTCTTAATGTAATGCAAAAAATAGCAATGACTGCTGGCATGGCACAGCATGGCACGGCATGGCATGGCATGGCATGGCACGGCACGGCACGGCACGGCACAGCTTGGCACAGCATGGCACGGCACAGCATGGCATGGCATGGCACGGCACAGCACGGCACAGCACGGCATGGCATGGCACAGCACGGCATGGCATGGCATGGTACGGCACAGCATGGCATGGCACGGCACGGCACGGCATGGCACGGCACAGCCCGGCACAGCACAGCATGGCATGGCATTTTATGGCATGGCACAGCATGGCACAGCACAGCATGGCATGACATGGCACGGCACGGCACGGCACAGCACAGCATGGCATGGCACAGCACGGCAAGCGGAGCCACCTACAGAGGTCAGCAAGATGGGTGCACGCGGTGCCGTTTCTGCAGCATCAGAAGAGCTCTACGGCTGCTGTGCCCTTCTTCATCCCCGCTACGAGTGGCACATGGAGGCTGTTGTCGCTGCTGCCCCTTTGTGGGCACGTCCTGATACCGTGACCATGCGTTTCATGGGACACTGCACACATAGGGCAGCACAAGCAGCTTTGAAATTGCAAAGGCACAACGGGGAGTGTAGTTTTAAGTAATCCTGCAGGGCTCGGTGAGGCTCCTTCCGCACGTGCTCCTCTCCCTGGGTAGGAGCAGAGCGATGCTGCGCTGCTGTCCGTTAGTTTCCCAGTTCCTAGGAGCTCTCTGAAGCTGCTGGGATTTACAGCTTTTGCCATGCGAGTTCTGCTGGCTCTTTGCTTCTTTTCCTGCTTCATTCGTGGGCAGAGCGGTGATGCAGTGGCACAGCTGCCCACGGAGATGGTGGGGTCACCATCCTTGGAGGTGTCCCAGAGCTGTGAATATGCAGCACATGGGGATGTGGGCAGTGGGCACAGCGGAGTTGGTTGGCCTGGGGAAGCTTGGAGGGCTCTGCCAACCGTAGTGATCCATTATTGGTTCCACTGCTCTGAGGCATACGGTGCATTTCCGTAGGACAAGAACTGCTGTGCAGAAAGAAGTGTTGCTCCGCTCAGTGCTTCTCTTCAGCCTGGCGTTCCTCTTCTGTGCAGTCGTTCTGCGTGCTGGCCTCCACTGATTTCTGAGCTGTTTCTGTCAGATGCACCAATTCTGCGTTCTGCGGCGTTTGTCCCCAGCTCCAAATGGAGGGGTAACAGCCCTGGGGAGCGGCGCTCCACACCACGGGTTGTCTGGTTGCCTGCAAAAGCTTTGTGCTGTCGTGTGAGCACGGATGGAGTCAGACCTTGGCAGAAGAAGTAGGAGAAGGCCTGGGCAGGGTTGGAGGAGACTCGAGAAAAGAGCTGAACGAAGATGTGCCTGCGGGCAGAGCCTTGCAGGACTGAAATGGGCGCTGGCCCCCCAGGGGCACTTGTACTGAGCGCTGCTTTCCCAAAAAAGCAGCAGTGTTTCGGAACCCGAATTAAGGGGCATGCCCCCGTCTGCAGGTGCACTGCTCCTGCCAGGATCTGATCGGCCTGCTGGCTGCACCCGCTTTGTTTCGTGTAACAGGAATGGAGGTGAGGAGCTGCTGGCTGCTGTCCTGTGTGCGGGTGCTGGGGCTGCCCTCTGTGCCCAGCGCAGCCACAGGGATGCGGCTGCAGCGCTTGTGCTGAAGCTGTTGGAGCTCAGGCACCCTTCATCTTGCCGGGCGTTCTCCGGCAGTGCTGAGCAAGCTGCAGGGCTGCGCTCCGACTCTGACACGCCAGCTTGTTAGGCTTTCACCTGGCTCAGCAGAAAAAGCCGCTTTTTCTTCCTTCCCATTTCTCACAGCAGCTGAATTGGCCAATTTTGTTGTTCTTGGAGGGCAGCTCTAATATTTCGTCCTGTCTCAAGCACAAGGTGACCTAAACTTTGCAGACTTCACTTGAAATGAATGTGCCTTTGTGTTTCCCTCCCGGGTTGCGCATTGTGTAAGGATGGCTCAGTTCTGTTGGTGGGCCCGCATGCAAAGAGTGCACAGAAGGCTGCATGGCCAGAGGTGGGGAGCAGGGGAGTGCAATTCAGAAGAGAGGCAAAGAGAGGCAGAAGGGAAGTTTGCAGGGCACGCATGCTGCATCTGTGCCACGAGTTGGTGTTTTGCATGGATGCGCACAGACCAACAGTGACCTGAGAGCCCCAGCACGCAGCGGGAATTGCGTACCCAGCAGCACGGGCTGTCCTGGCTCTCCCTGCTCATGAGGGGGTTTATTTGCAACCTGCTGCGCACCGCTGGGTCCCGAGGCGCTTCTCCCCACGCTCCTTTCCCGTCGGGGTGCAGGTTCCACTTCCCAGCACCCAGCCCTGTCCTGGTGCAGGATGCTGGAGGCTGTCGTCGCAGCTGATGGTTTGCAGGCGGGCGGTGGCTCTTCCTACAGAACCTCTCTTCTGCACTGGGACGGGGGCGGCTGCCGTTCGTCTCAAAGAATGAATATACAAAAAAGGCATCCTCTGGGAGACTGGCGGTGTTTAGCATGGGCTCCCTGTTATTCTTTTGGAGAGGCAGTTTCTTCAGTCTCATGGACATTTTTACTGTAATCTTTCTTAGGGTAGAAATATTACTAACATAATTTCAAGAAACCCTCATTCCCGTGTGTTTGAACTTCCGTAAGCCCTTTCATTCTCGTCACATTCAAAGGGAGAACAGTAATTATGTCATTAGAAGTGGGAATTTAGCCACGGATCACCTTTGAGAGAGTGAGGCGCTTTGAGGTGTTGCACTCCTGCAGGACGCGGTGAGGCAGGGCGCTGCTGTGAGCTGTTTGCAGGTTGCTGCTGACACCAGGAAGCGATGAGCATCGGCTCCTTGGGTCAGCAGCTTTTTTTAGGGCTGGTAATAATTCGCCAGGGGGCTGGGGCATCCTCACTGAATCACGTTGTCCAGCTTACTTGAGCTGAGAGGAAGCAGAGCGTGGCTCAGGAGTTCTTGCCTGCGAGTCGCTGGGATTTGTCTCAGGGAAGAGCAGCGCAGAAGTGCCGTGTGTGTCACTTGGGCTCCCTGTGACGCAGCAAACCTCTGCTTGCACTGCTCTGTAAGATCACTGCAAAGCTTTGTTCGTTCGTCAGCTCCCAGAACCCAGGTGATTTCTGTGAGGGTTCTCCCCTGGCTGCAGTTCCGTGTGCTCAGGTCATCGCTGCTCAGCTGTCGGCCCGCAGTTCTGCAGCATCAGAAGTGCCGCAGCTCTCAGCTGCCTCATCTCCTGCATTGCAGAGCCTTACAGCCTGTGGTGTTGCAGTGTGCACTGAGGTGCAGTGGCTGAGTGCCCACTGCCCGTGGTTGCTGAGGGTCCCAGCTGTGCCGTTTCCCCGCTGCTCCACGGCACGAAGCGTCGGTCCGCTCAGGAGAAGCTCTGGAGGTGTGAGGTGTCCCTGAGCCCCAGCACCGCCGTGCACGGCCAGCTGCACGGGAGCCCTTCCACCCACCCACCGTGGGTGCGCACCAGCACCTCCGTTGGCTTAGCCATCCCTGTTCTCCTCATCAAATGCCAGGACAGGGCAGGAAGCAGCACAGTGCTTTGTTGGATGCTGTCGGGGCTCTCCAGGCACTCATGTGCTGCCCGTTCTGTCCCAGGCCTCTGGGACCTGCCCTTCTCGCTATGGGCCAGCTGCCGGGACGCACCGCCGCAGGCGTTACTCGGGCGGAAGAGTGTTTTGAAAGGCTCTGATCATCAGCTGGCTTTTGCTGTGCGAGTGAGAGCGGTGTTTTGAAAGACTGAAGGTGATTGAGGGAACATCCCGACTACTCCCTCCAGCTGCACAAAGGGATCCAACCCGGCTCGGGAGCTTGGGGCCTGGCAAGGGATGCTGGGGCCAGGTGTGGGGCTCTGGGACTAGTTACAGAGCTCTGCAGCCGGGTGCAGGATGTTGGGATCAGGCACAGGGACCTGGGTCTGGGTACCAGTTATGGGGTGTGCGGCCAGGCACAGGGACCTGGACTGGGTGCTGCAGCAGTGGGGAGCATCTGGAGGTGGTGTGGGGCACCCGGTTTTATTCACGCATGTATTTGTGCACCGGTGCACCGATGCCGTGCGTCACATGCAGACATGCATTGCTGCTGCTCTTTGCGGCCGTGGAACCGTGAGTGTGGTCACTCCAAGGGCTCTTTCCGCCCCCGAGCCCTGGAGCAGAAGCTCTGTAGTCAGAAAGGGAGCGGACTGCTCAGCGGAGGAGGAATCCCTTCTTCGGATTTTTGGTTCATATGAATCACTTTTTATCAGTTCTTCCTGAACACTAGAAAATGAAATATTCTCATGATGCTGAAGCTTTAGGAAAAAAAAAAAAAGAAAAAAACATGGAAAACTGTGCAATTGGTGGTAAAATCATTTACCGCAAACACAAATGACAGGGATGGTTAATGCAAAGAAGTGACTCACCTTCGGTGATCATCGAGCAGCGCTGTGATGATCTGAGTCATCGCGTCTAATGGCGAATAAAGAGATAGGGGGAAGCGCGTACGCACCCAGAATGAATGCGGGAAAATGAGGCAAGGAGTTGCAAATGCCTTCTTTCCTGGCTCACCTGAAATAGAGGAGGAAAATGAGCGCAGAGCGGATCTGAAGCCCTGCTGTTGCGCGGCTGCTGAGCGCCGGGGAGGTGTGGGAGCGCTCCCCGCTCGGCGCCGTGCCGACGCAGTGCGTGAGCACTGGCAGGTCGGTGGTTGTGCTCAGGTTGCGCTCAGTCCTGGAAGAGCACGACTGGGGAGAATTGCTCGAGGAAGGTGTAAAGCTGAAGAGCAGTTTTGGGTGCCGCAGGTGAGGAGAGAGCGAAGAAATGGCAAAGAAGTAGGGAACGAACGCCGGCGGCGTTACTGCGCGAGGGCTGGCTAAAGGCGAACCGCTCGGTTACACCTGCGAGCATTTCCTGATGGGAAAGGTCGGGGCCGGAGGAGGAGCAGAGATGCTGCCGAGGTGCTGCCCCGCGAGTGGGGGGAGCGGAACAAAAGGTTTTGTGCTGCCAGACGGAGCAGGGAAATGAAGGCGCCCAGGCCTCCCTCCCTGCGCACGCGGAGCGCTCCCGAGAAAGCAGAGCCCTGCGAAAAAGGGGTCTGTGTGCGGGAAGCTCCTTTGTCCTCTGAAGTCAGGCATTTTCGGCAAACGCTTTTCAGAGTCACTGTTGGTTTAGAAAAAGGGAAAACAGTACCTTTGCTTGAACGCGTTCCCGGCGAAACCCACGGAAATGGTTTCCCTCTGTTTGCCATCCGTGGTTTGCAATTTACACTTGGCATTAGGGAGAAACACTGGGCGCAAATGACACGGAGAAGATTCTGCAGAGAGCTGCCAAATTTCCAAAAGCTAAAGAAAGGAGTATTTGTAGGAATTGGACAGATTATGAACAGATGCCCCGATAGTCACATGATAAGTGGAAATTTAGTTTCATAATTTGATTAAAAGCAGAGGATTGAAATCACAGAAGGAAATAACCAAGGAATGATTCAGATGTGTACGCAGCATTACTTGGTTAACTCGACTTAAGTGAAAATTCATAAACCGAGGGCAGGGCACCGAGGAGAGCTGATGGTGAGGCACCAGGCTGCATCCTGCGGTTCTGCAGGAGGGACAGAAAACAGGACAGTGGCATTTAGGAATTGGTTAGCTTAGGAAAGAAAAGAGGACTGCCCATTCATCTGCCGCGGCAGGAACTAGGGGGAATTTCAGCGAACTCGAGCTGCTTTGTTTGCACACGGGGGGCGGAATAGATGCTGCCAGGTCCAGCGGAGGAGCTGTAGGTCCTCTTGGTGGGCAGCAGTGCAGAGTGCAGGCTCTCAGTGCCAGGGATGGAGGCAGCGCGCTTTGTGCTGTTTTTTTGTTCCGGAGAAAGCCATAATTTGATGTCAGAGGCGCCCGCAGTGCGTGTGTCAGAGGGCAGCTGGCGGCTGCGGGTGCGGAGCGGGCAGAACACGCCGCCGGGATCCCGTCTCTGGACGTGGGAAGAGCTGGAAGGCGAGCAGGCAGGGCAGGGCAGGACGGCCGTGCGCCTGCTGGGTGCCGCAGAGCTGTGCTGCTCGAGCTGCTTGTGCTGCAGCTGTGCAGGGCTGCTGGGCGCCAGCAGCACGCCAACCTGGCACTCGCTCAGCAGAGTTTCATCTGTGCATCGCTTCCCGTTTTCCTCTTCCCTACCGCATCCCTGCGTACTGCGTTCGATTCCGGAGCGCGGGTTGGCACAAAGATGGCAGGAAAAAAAAAAACAACAGTAAATGTGGAGGTTGTCAGCAAAAAAAAAACCACGGCCTTTCAGGAAATATTTTTCCCTGATCGGTGTTTTCAGAGGCTTTTGGATTACGAGCTTCCAGGGCATTTACCTTTAATCTGAATGAATGCTGTAATAACAAAAGGCAGCGCTGCCGTGCTCTGTCTCACCTTTTTTCTGTAGGAAAGGAGACACTGGTTTTAAAATTCGGTTTGCCATCTCCGTGGGTACGGAGCGGGTATTCGGGTGTAACAGCTGCTGGCACTCAGGTGATTTCTGTCTGAAAAGCAGAACTTGAGCAGCGTTTGCTTTTTCCAGGAGGGGTGATACCACACCCGTACGGATATTACTCTGCCGTGCTGTGTGCGCATTTCCTCCCGCGCGGCTGTCATTCTTTGTCTGGTTATCTCCGTGTCGGAGGCAGGACTCCCAGTCAGCGACTTGTTTTACCAGTTAGGAGGGATGAGCCGGGGCCGTGACGGCCACAAAGGCAGAGGCGCTGATGGGGAGCAGTGCAGCGCGGCTCTCCGTGCCGCATTTCTCTTCTCCTGCGGTTGCCGTTAGCCCCAGCTAACGTTCTGCTGGCAAATCCGGTGTGTGATTCACTGTGTTTGTGAGCAGAGGAGCGGGCTGCTGGCAGCGCAGCTCCGCGGGGACGGGCACGGCACGCGCTGCCGTGCCGGAGTGCTGGGGGATTTGCACCGAGGGGCTGAAGGATCTGTAGGGCTTTTGTGCTGCGTGGCTGCAGCCAGAGGTGCCCTGTGCAGGACGTGCCCTGCTCTGAGGAGTGCGAGGGACTCAGGCAAATGTGGTGCTTTTTGGCTTTAAGCTCGTCTTTTCTTGGCGGTAAATAGGAGCTTTGGTGCCGCACAGTTGGTGCCGCACCGAGGCTCTGGTTTGGAGGTGCGCGCCCTGCGCTCCGTCGGCGTTCTGCCCTGCTCTTTGTGGCAGGCCGCTGGCGGTGCGGGCTGAGCGGCACGGAGTGCCCATTGTTCTCTGTGCCAGCACCTCGGGATGAGTGCCTGCGTGTCCGCGCCGGGGCTCTCCTGCACAGAGCGCTCGTCAGGCAAACAACGAACCCACCTCTTGTTTGCCCTGAAACGGAGCTGCGCCGCATCCGGCCCCGCACCAAGGACGGTGCTTTTCTGCTCGGGTGTCTGTCGTGCTTCGGGTGGTGCTGGGGAGCGCGCGGCGCTCGGCCTGCCCACGTGCGAGCGCCGTGCGAGGGTCCCTGCGGGGCGCCGGGCGCTGCCGGCTGGGCACGGCCGTGGCGCGCGGTGCTGCGGCGTGTGCCCACATCCCCGGCCCGGTGCTGCACCCCAGGTGCGTGGCCGTGCTGCAGCCGGTGTTGCAGCTGCTACCTGCCGGCTCAGGAGGGACGAGTGGGCACCGCGAAGTGCAACTGGTGGCAGGGAGAAGCGCTCGGCTGCTGGACAAACAAAGGCGCGCGGCCGCGCCTGCGGTCACTTCCCGTGGAGTAGGTCCACGCTGGGTCTCTTGCCGTAGGAACCCCTGCATCTTTTTGCGGAGCAAAATGTTGGGGTGCGAGAAACAAAAACAACACCGGGTGTGCGTGTGTGTGTTTTCTGCTCCGAACGCGAATCTTGTCTGATCTCCGATAGTTTGCAAACGCTGCCTTGTGGAGTTTTTCTTTCAGTGCAGCGAGAGCCGGGCGGCCGCGCGCGGGGATTTGAGCGGCTGAGGCTCCCCGACATATGGATCAGCCGCGCACAGATTTAGCAGGTCTGTCTTTATGTTAAAACGTATACGTGATAGCAATATGTGACTGCATGGCATCTCTGCGGTTCATCCCGCAGCGCTCCGAGACGCTCGGTCGGCCCCGCGCGTTTCCAGAAGGCGCTGGCAGCGAGTGGATGGCCATTTTCTCCCGGAGATCCGCGTCTCTTTCTGGCCGTGATGCAGCGGAGCCGCAGCCATTTTTGCTGGCGCAGGTGTTGTGCTGAGAGGAGAGGAGCCGCTGCAGGTGTATCTCAGACGTGAGCGAGAGGCGAAGCTCGGAGCGAGCGACGCTCGGCGATGGGCTGTGACGGCCGGCAGGGCGCTGGGCAGCGCAGCAGTGCCAGCGGCAGCGCGGGATGCAGCGCCCGTCCGTCCGTCCGTCCCTCCGTCCGTCCGTCCGTCCCTCCGCACGCCTTTCGGTTTTGCTGACCTGGGAAAAAAAGTAATATCGCTTTCCCGAATCAAAAGTTATCCTGAGACGTGTTTGGAGGCGCGGCAAAGGAAGAAGGATGTTTTAATTTCTGGTTTTCCAGCTCGCGGGCCATATTTGACCAACTGCTTTCAGCAGAAGACACGCCACTTTGTTGAGCTATTTAGGAATCAAAAAGACTGCCTTAATTTAAGACAAGGAGCCTTTGTTTTAGTTGGTGACTGCCTTGTGAAATTTTTCAGTTCTCAGCGGGTTAACCAGGGAACAGGGGCAGAGTCATAATTGGCCTATTTAGAGTATTTTGCATGTGAATAGTGTGTTAGTGAAGCATTACTAAGTCTGTTGTGAGTGACATGGTGATTAGAATTTAGATTAGGGAAAACACATTCTGTACTTTATCAAGTACAGTAATTAGTTCAGTCAGTAAAAGTTGATTACAAGTAACGATAAAGTTAGATTTTTGGTGCTTAATTTTAAAATTTCTTTATTAAGCGACACATTCGTCCTCCGTGCGAACGCCTCCGTGCGGCGCCCACACCTGCCGCGCTGCCGACCGGACGGCGCAGAGAACAATGCGCCGGTCCACCCGGTGCAGTTGGGCGCTGCGCTCCGCTTTGTGGACGGAACGGCGCTGGGAGGGGGCTGCGATGGCGCGGGCGGCGGGGCCGTGCGGCGTGGGCTGCGTCGGGGCCGCGATGTGCGTTGTGTGTGCTGGGCTGCCGGGACGGGCGCACGGCGGCCCTCGGGTGCTGCTCCCGCTGCTGCCGTGCCGTAGCGCGGATTGCCCGGGTCTTTCTGAGGGGCTCCTCGGTAGCGCTGCGGAGATGCGGGCGATGCGCGCTGGGCGCGTATCTGCACGGCCCGCCGATCTGCGTGGCGGAACGTGGCGCCTCTGACTCCGCTCGGTGGGCTTTGGCTCGGGTGGGGATGGGCAGCGAGGCCACCTCAGGCGCCCGGAGCCACCCGCTCCGCTGCGCCGGCAGCGGGCTGCGTTTCCTTTAGCTCTGTGGCGTCTGAAGCCGCCCCTCTGACGCCTCGTTTGCAGCGAGGAAACTGAATGGCTTTGCCGTGCATTGCTTAGCAGGGCTCCGAAAGTTTGTGCAACACCGGCTGCGTTCGCATGAGTGGGCAGTAAGTCTCCTCTGGATGCAAATAATCTCATTGTCAATTAATTGCGTTCTGCTTCCCTCCCAGAAGCGGCGCCGAATGGGGAGCTGCGGTGTGGGCAACGTTTGCGTTCCGGCAGGCCGAGGGCGCCTCGCGAGCGCGGCGTCGGTAGGCCTGTCAGCGGCAGCCCCGCATGGCACGCACACACCTCTGTCTTTCTGTCCTTCAGCAAAGTCTCCTGGCCGGGGAGATGGACATCGGCAACCCCGGGGCGCTGTCCCCCAGCAAGCCGGGCTCCCAGTACTACCAGTACTCCAGCAATAACCCGCGCCGCCGGCCGCTGCACAGCACCTCCATGGGTGAGTGAGCGAGCGAGCGCCTCCCGCCGCGCCGAGCAGACGACACCGGGCCCCGGCGCGGGCTGCACGCGGGGGGTTGGCGGCCGTGGCTGGGGTGGGCCGCGGGCACCGCGCGGAGGCGCTGGGCGCGCTGCCGAGGGCAGAGCCGCCGGCCGGGAGCCGTGCTGGCGGCGTGCCGGCCTTGACCAGGACGCCGTTTCTCTCTGTCTTTGCAGAAGTTCAGACAAAGAAAGTTCGGAAAGTTCCTCCGGGTTTGCCGTCCTCAGTAAGTACCGCGCGGCGCGGCGCGGCCCGGTGCGGTGCGGCGGGGAGGGACGGGGCGGGACGTGGTCGTCGGCACCCACCCCCCTCCTCGGGTGATGGATGGCCTTGGGACGAGGCGCAGGACCGCCCTGTCTCTACTCCTGGGTGATGGATGCCCTCGGGGCGCCGTCCTGGTGTGAGCCCCACGTGCTGAGGGCCGTGGCGAAGGGTGGAGGATGTGTTTCCGAGCAGGAGACCGGCGAGGCCTTGGGGTGCTGGGGGCACACGCTGGGGCTGCTGGGCAGTGCCGGGTGGCTGCCAGTGGGACACGGGGCATAATGAAGGAGCAGTAATTAAGCAGGGCTGCTGGAGGCAGTGGAAAAACGTGGTGGCAGCCTTTGGAGGTCAGCCCTTGGGGATCAGTCCTTGGTGAGGTCAGACCGGGGAGGTCAACCTTGGAGGTCAATTTGGAGGTCAGCTGTTGGAGGTCAGCTGTTCGAGGTCAGTCCTTGGAGGTCAGACCTTGGAGATCAGCTCCTGAGAGTCAGCCATTGGTGAGGTCAGCCCTTGGGGGTCAGCTTGTGGAGGTCAGTCCTTGGAGGTCAACCTTTGGAGGTCAACCCTTGGAGGTCAGCTCTTGGAGGTCAGCCCTTGGTGGGGTCAGCCCTCGGAGGTCAGCCGCTCTGCGGTGCAGCCCTTTGCCTCTGGCCCCAAATCTCTCCCTAAAACCTATACAGTGCCTTTTTTTTTCTTTTCAATGCTGAAGGAGCTGTTCCGAGGTGCAGTGCGCCTTTGGAGAGCGGTTACGCCGAGATGTGGTGAAATATACATAAAACAGCAACTGCAAAAGAAGCGGTGGGCTGTCTCAGTAAGCAGAACATAGAGGGGCGCCCTGTGTTTCATTCCAGCCTCGCATTCGGTTCTGGTATCGCGTTTCATTCCGGTATTGGGTTTTGGTTTTGTGCTTCTGGTTTTTTTTTCTCCACTACAGCTTTAAAAAAGACTGTTTTCCTGTCAGTGCCTGCAAACAGAGAGCAGAACCCCGGTGCGAGGAGCGCGTCCGTCCCGCGCTCCATAGCCGCGTTTGGTTTATCTTTAAACCCGATGGCTGGGAGGAGCGGGCTGGCAGTCGGTGGCGCGGAGTCTGTAACGCATGGACGCATTGATCTCCGACGGGTTTCATGTCTTCTTGCCATAAATCCGACCGAGTTTGCGGAGCGCCCACGGCGCGGCTGCGGCTCCGTGCGGGCGCTGTGCTGCGGGCGCCGTGCGTCGCAGGATTCCTCCCCGAGACGGACGGACGGACGGCTGCGGAGAACCCATTCCGACTGCACAGATTATTGCTTTATTTCTTTACCGCGTCGGACAGTGCCACGCGAATCTGTTCTGTGAGCTGCTGAAATGCGGGAGATCTCAAAGGTTCCGTTCCCACGTGCGCGTTCCAAATCTGCTTTGCTCTGTGCTTCCTGGTCCCGGTTTTCGTTGGGCTCTGCCTTACGGCAGCAGCTCGTATCCCCCAGAGGTCATGACGGGAGCTGCTGGGTTTGTGGCTGGAGGCGGATTTAGGTGGGGTGAAGCGGAGGAGTCCCCAGGGCCGCCCCCAGCAGACCAGAGGGCTCGCGGCCCGGCGTCGCCGCGTCCGTGCTGCGGTGGTGCTGCGGTGCTGCGGCACCGCGCTGCGCCCCGGCCGTGGCTCGGCGTGGCGATGCGGGCATTGGAGATGTCAGCGCTCAGGGCTTTGAAGCTGCTGGCAGAGCTTCTCCTGGGTTGCCTCGTGCCGCCAGAGAAGGAAAGGCAGTTTGTGGTGGCGTTGTGTGCGTGCTTCGAGCGCAGCTGAGCGCGGGACGGACGTGTCGCCACGGCTCGGCGCTCCCTGCCTGTCCCGACGGCGTTTTCGCTTTGCGGTCGGGTGCCCGAGGTAGAACGCCCGCTGCACAGCCCCGAGTTCCCTGTAGGGAAGGGGATGACACGCGGGAAGCAAGGTGTGCCCGAACGTTGCCATCACCCGCGGCGCCGCTTTCCAAAGGCAGGCGGTGTGCACGTCCGGCAGCGCGGGCGGGATGATGGCGTGGCGCGGCGCTGCGAGGGACGCAGCCTCCGGAACGCGAGCAGGTGGAGCTCAGCCCGTGCCGCCGTGCGGATCCGGGCATCCCGTGCGGCGCCAGGCAGGAGCGGCGTGCGCAGCTGGGGGGTCAGGCTGCGCTGCGGTGGTGGAGTCGCACGGGGCGGCGGTGCCGGAGGAGGTGTTTGCATTTGTAAATGGGCTAACTGGATGATGGCACACTGAGTTGATAGGGTGGAATTACCGCCGTATTTCTCTTAAAATATGTATATTAACTTGTTCTCGGTGTGATTTACGCGGCGGATATGGAGATTAATGCGGCGGCGTTTGTGAAAGCGGTTATTGTTGATTAATTCGTAAGTAGTCTTATAAAAATCTCAATGATAAATGGTAATAAACACGTCGGATCGGCTCCCCTCCGCGGCACGGAATCACTGCGAGTTGTGAAAACAAAGTAAATGACACTGAGGGCTCATCGGGGCCCTGCGAACAGCCAGGCCCCGAAGCTGGGGCTGCAGCACGCACAGCTCTGCCCGTGCAGCGGACAGGAGGGGAAGTTTGGGGCGCTGGGGCTGCCCCAGCTGGAGGTGGGGCAGGGTTCTGCCCCAGCTGGAGGTGAGGCAGGGTTCTGCCCCAGCTGGAGGTGAGGCAGGGTTCTGCCCCAGCTGGAGGTGAGGCAGGGTTCTGCCCCAGCTGGAGGTGAAGCACGGGGCTGCCCCAGCTGGAGGTGAGGCATGGTTCTGCCCCAGCTGGAGGTAAGGCACAGGGTTGCCCCAGCTGGAGGTAAGGCATGGTTCTGCCCCAGCTGGAGGTGAGGCAGGGTTCTGCCCCAGCTGGAGGTAAGGCACAGGGCTGCCCCAGCTGGAGGTAAGGCATGGTTCTGCCCCAGCTGGAGGTGAGGCAGGGTTCTGCCCCAGCTGGAGGTGAGGCATGGTTCTGCCCCAGCTGGAGGTGAGGCACGGCCCTGGCCGCACTGGCAGAAGCAGCGTCTGGCTGCCACGGCTCGGTTTGGCTCCCGAGTGCCATCCTGGGGCGCCGGCGCTGCGCCCTGCAGCCGGGTGGCAGCACCTGGTGGGCACAGCGGTGACGTTGGCATTCCGGCTGGCAGGGGAGGTTTGTCCCACGGGTTTGGTGCTGCGGCGGGGCTGGAGGGCGTCCGAGCTGCTGCCCTGCAGGCAGGAGCCGACACGGGCACGCGGCCGCGGCGCTGAGCAGCCGTGCGGTCCCCTGGCGAGGGGTGCTGTGCCGCGTGCCGCCCTGCATCCCCGGCTGCGGCCCCGCAGCGCCGTCCTCTCAACCTCCGACTCCACCTGAAGGCTCCGCCGTTGTTCCAGCTGGTCACCTGAGGCCTTCATTTGGCTGTTTTCATCGCGCCTGACCTTTCAGCAGTGCTTCGGCGGCGCTCTGCGGCCCAGCTGGCTGCATCTCACCTGCGGAGCAGAAACAATTCATCCCCGGGGCACGTCGGCTGCAAACGGGCCGTCTGAAATCAGCGCCTCGCAGGGCAGCGGCCGGGTTGGGACGGCAGGGTCCAAAGTTCCAACGCCCAGCTATAGGCAGGGACACCTCCCACCACACCAGGCTGCTCACAGCCCCATCCAGCCTGGCCTCGAGTGCTTCCAGGGATGGGGCACCCGCAGCCTCCCTGGACAACCTGCTCCAGCTTCTCACCACCCTCACAGTAAGGAATTTCTTCCTAATATCTAAGCTGCATCTTCCCTCTGACAGCTTAGAGCCATTTCCCTTCGTCTTGTTGCCACATGTCCTTATAACAGCCCCTCCCCAGCTTTCCTGTGTCCCCTCCAGGTCCCGGCAGGGCACTATGCTGTCCTCCCGCAGCCGCCTCCTCCGTGGGCCGAACCCCATCTCTCTCAGCCTGCCCTGGCAGGGCAGGTGCTCCTGCCTTTGACCATCTCAGTGCACCTCCAGGTGCTCCTTTTTGGGACGGGGCTTTCAGCGGTGTGACGCCGTGCGGCTCAGCTCCTGCATTCCCCCCCCCTTCGTCCCTCCTCCTTGGGCTGTGACGGCCACCCGACGCGGTCACTCCGGTGCGCTGCATTCATTTCCAGTCCTCCTCGGACTCCTCTACGACTGGAAGCTCTGGAGCTGCCCACATCCCACGGGGAGCCGCATTGCTTTGCCACGGCGCGGCCACGTGCCCCGGGGTGGGGGTCCCAGCCACGAGTCGCAGGCTGTGCTGACGACTTCGTCACCAGAGCTGACGCAGCCCCGACCTTTCATCCTTCAGGCTGCCCTGTGGCCCTTCTCCTCCGGGCGCCCAGCAGCCGGGTTACTGCGGCTGCACGCCGGCGCTTCCGGAGCTGTGCGCGAGGGCCCGTTTGGGGAGCGCAGCCCCTGCTGCCTTATCCCCGCGGGCCACCCGCAGGCGAGCCCGGGGTTCCTGGGCCCCGCAGCAAGGTTGCCCATCCTGCCCCCCTCACCTTCGCCCTTCCTGAAGAGTCGCACCGTGGAATCGTAGGAGCGCGGAAAGGCCTGGGCTGCCGAGGACCGCCGTGCTCCCCCGGTTCCCACAGTGCTCCCCCAGGTGGCGCAGCGCCCCCCCCCGGTCCCGACCCCCTGCCGTCTGCGGGTCGCCAGCCGGCAGCCCGGGCTGCCCAGAGCCACGTCCGGCCTGGCACTGAATGCCGGCAGGGCCGGGGCAGCCACCGCACCCCTGAGCCGCCGGTGCCGCTGCCTCACCGTTCCTTGCACGCGGCCCAAATCTCCCCTCCTTCATTTGGAGCCGCTGCGCCCGGTCCCTGCTGGCGGCCTGCCCCCTCCTTCCCGCAGCCCCCCCCCGTCTCCGTGGAGGTGAGGAAGAGGAGCTGAAGAACGGCTCTTCTCGAAGAATTGAAGGCGAAACCTCCCCAGGCTGAGCTGCAGTGGCGGAAGCCGCTCCTCCATCTCCGTCCCGGGCGCCCCGGCCATCTCTCGGCTGCCCGTATTCACAGCTCTGACCCCGCTGGCCGGCCGGACGAGGAAGCGCACGACTCAGCTGTAGATCCTGAGGAGACGCCCGCGTGGTTCCAGGAACCAAGAGAGGAGAAGCAGTGCTGGGCTGGCAGCCGGGGCTGCGCGGTGCCGCGGTGCCGGGAGCGGAGGGAGCGCCCTTCGTGCTCTGTGCCGGCCTTGCGGCCTTCCTGCCCCGGGTTTGGAGGACGCGGCCGTGAGGGGCTCCCTCCGAACATCGTCGGGAGCGTTCCGAGGCGGGCTCGGCGCCCGTGACTTTCCCTGCGTCCCCGCACGCCGCCAGGTCTCTGGGGGTGGGGGTCTTTCCACCCGTGGGTTAGGATTCGCCCGGCTCCAGGCTGGCAGCTCGGGGCGGGGGGGCCGGCGGAGGGGGCGGCAGGGAGCCGACGCGAGCCGTGGCACCGCGGTGATTTCCGTGCGCTCCGGGGCTTCGACAGCCGGGGGGAAGGACGGAGAAGGGCGGCTGCCTGGGCTCCACCGTCCTGCGGCTCCGCGCCGCCCGGCTGCGGTCTGCTCCGGTTCGCCTGAAAGCTGGTGGTGCCGAGCACAGCTCCGCCGGGCCGCGCTTCCAGCTACGGCCGGGCTCCGGATGTTGTTGTGACGACAAACAGAACTTGGGAGAGCGCATCTGTAGCACGCGGTAAAAGCAAGGCGAGCCGAAGCCGAGGCAGCGGAACGGGCCGAGCGGCCGGGGTGCCCTGCGGGAGCTGCGAGCGAGGGGCCGCCCGGAGTCGCCCGGCGGTGGCGGCGAGCGCGCAGGCGGAGCTCCGCGTCGGTCCGGGACCGATCGACGGTGGGAGCGCAGACGGGCGCTGCTCGGCTCGCGGTCGGCGCCGACCCGCACGGCGTCCCTGCCGCCTCCGCCGCGCCGTGCGCGCAGCTCGGAGCCGCCGGTGCCGGTGGCGCGCGGCCCCGTCCCGCTCGGCGGTGCCGGCGGGGCTTCGGATGCCGGCGTCGCTTATCTTGGGCGTAGACGCCCTCTTCAGAGCGCTGCGGGTAGTGCAGAAGGCGGCTCTCCTCCGCCGACGGCTCCGGACGGCGTCGGGCGGGGCGGAACGAGAGGCAGCGCCGAGCGCCGCTCCGGGCCGGTCCGCGGGAGCCGCTCGCGGTGCCGACGGCCGGCGGCGCC
>JAPSGF010000003.1:32064619-32132941 GCA_035772895.1 Perdix hodgsoniae | reverse complement strand
TTTTTTTTTTTGCTTTTTTTTTTCTGTCTTTTACCTCCTGTTACACATCTGATAGCTTGTGCTTTTGGTCTTTTGGCTTTGGTCCATGTGCAGCTGCAATTTTTGATTGTACAGGGGACTTGGTTTAAGATGCTTGAAACATATAAAACATGGGGGGCATAGAGGACACGGAGCTAGATTAAAAAGTAGGTGGTTAAGAACAGATGCATCTCGGAATACTGAAATAGACTCAGTCACATGTTTACAGCTATGGTCAAAGTCACCAAAAATACTTACGTATAATGGTAGATGTTTGAAATGGGTGCTCATGATACCTTCTGAGTTTGAGTGTGCATACTGCAACTTCTTGCCTTTGCTCAGTGCTAAGAATGATCTTTGAATTACCTGTGATTTTTAATTCTTTCCGTTTAGTTCTTTGTGACAATTTTAAAGGCCAAAGGGACACTGAAACCTGCTGTAATGGAAACCATATTTGGACCCTTGGAATCCATATATTCTGCCAGTCAGTAAGTGAACAAACTGTAATGGAAAAAACCTTGACGGTGAGCGTGATGGAGCAGTGGATCAGGCTGTCCAGAGAGGTGGGGGAGTCTAGACTAGTCTGGAACTAGGTGATCTTTAAGGTCCTCTCTGTTCTACAATTGTTTTCTGGATAGTAGTTTAAACCCAATAAGTCTACTCTGTAGTATTTTTAAGGGTTATTTTCTACAGCTTGTTCTATGGCCACCAAGCATGCATTCTGGGAAAGCGGTATCAGAAATGTACTCTTGCCTAGTTATCTTTCCTCCCTGTGCAGAGTTCTGTCGCTTCACCTGGAGGGAGGCAATTTAGGACTAGGACTGGAAAATTTCTGTCAGACGTTGGAGCTCTATGGTCACTATGCTGAGAATTTCGAACAGGCAAATAAAACTTTGATGGTACGTATCTCCTTTACTCTTCCTGTTGTCTTTTCCCTCCTCTCCATTCTTTGAAGCGTTATTTTGCTTTTGCTTCTGATTCTTGAGTGGTTGGTTTTCTTCCTTTTTCTGGGCTGTTTCCTGTCCTTCTGTCATAATGGAGGGTAAAAACTGTTCTCTTTATTTCGAGCTTCATGTGTATGCACCTACTGAGCTTTCTCTAACAGAGTAATGTTTTCACTTCCACTCCTTGGCTTGCAAGCCTAGAGAGTGTTTGGTGTAAACACTGAGGGACAGTGGTCTTTTTACAGCCAATTATCAGGTCTCTCAATCTCCTCCACTGCCACTAGGTGTATCCTAGTGCTGGGATTTCCTTTTTCCTCCCCATTTTTTTTTTCTGCAATGAAGGAAAATTCCTCCTTACCTTTCCACATATAGTCTGTCTTCTGAGATATTTCAGAAAAATGTGTTTTTATTTCTAAGTCCTGAAAGCTGTATTTGGAATTTAAACCACCTGACCTCCAGTTCTTGTCAATGTGTATTGCTAGCTGCAGAACGTACTAGGATTTCTGTTCTTTTCTGCTTGCTCACATATGTTCATACTTTAGATTTTGGATATTTGCCTTGATGTGATAGGAATGAGGGGGCTGCATTGCTTTGTCTTGAAATGAATGGCAAAAAGCCACAGGTGGTAATACTAACTAGTGGTTTAACCCCACAGCAGCTCAGCACCTGTCCTTTGCTCACTCTTCCCCTCCTGGAGTGGTGTCGGAGAGAATCAGGAAAGAAACAAACACAAAATACTTGCAGTTTTTATCTCAACCCATGAGTGCTAGTAACAATTTTGTATTTATGTTTATGTGTTTATGTATATATTTATACACACACAAAACAAAGGATGCACAAGGCAGTTGCTCACTACCAGTGCCCAGCTGGTCCTGCCCCACAGCCGACACCCTTCAGTTTTATAGTTTTTTTTTCCATGATTCCTTGTGGCATGGAATTTGCCATAAATTCCTATGACCTTCTTAAGTCAGCTGGTTCTGTCCCTTCTCAGCCCCTTTGCAGGCAGTACAAGAAATTGAAACATCCTTGGCTCCGTGCAGCGCTGCTCAGCAACAACTAAACATCAGTGTGTCATCAACACAGCCAAAGTACAGCATCATACCAAATGCTATAACGAAAAGGTTAACTCTGTCTCTTAGCTCAGTACTATTGTGCACGTATGAAGAGGAGATATAATTTAAACTACTCACTGCAAGATGGTGGTCAGAAGAAAGGAAATGGCTTGTCTATGGCCACAAAATAAGCTGCTGATGCTTGCATTTAGTACTGAAGTTCTGTTTTTAAGCGCTGGTGCAAACTAGCGTGTGTATTTCTTTTGTATTCTCAAAATAATGTACCTTCTCTGCTGCATGCAGGAACAGTTGAGGAAAAATAAATCATTCAGACGCTTTAAGAAGCTCCAAGAAACTCGACCTCAGTTTCAAGGGAGGAAGCTAGAGGATTTGCTTCCTTTGCCTCTGCAGAGGTTGCACCAGTAAGTAAGCAGTTCTGAGTCCTCAAGGGGTTAGTATGAGAAAGCAAACATACACATATAGTGTCTTGCTAATAGTAATATTATGTATCTCCAAATTGGAGCATGTAGACCGCAGTGAAATGGTCTTCAAGATATGCCTGTAAAGCAGAATCAGTGTATCTGGATGATGACTGATGTAGAGAGATTGCTTTGTTTAGCCCTGGCTTCTAAGCCCTTTATTTAGTTCTCAGGTAGAATCAGAGTCATCTCAGCAGCTGGCTGAAGTTAGGCCCTCAACAAAAGCAAGCTGTCTGAAACACCACAGAAGTGCTGCCCCTAGCTAGAGATTGCTGTGCTCCGCTTTTGTGCAGGTTGCTGATCTGGAGCATGACTCCCTTCTTGTAATTGGTTGCTCTTGGAGAGAGATGAGCTGAAGTCAGGGGTGCTTTTCTCCTCTGCCTGGTAATCAGGACCATATTTTCTTTGTATTTGCTTTTCTTTTGGTGCCTGCCACAGTTGTCTGAGGCAGACAGATCCGTCTGGATTGCTGCCCTTGAGGCATCCTTTGAAGGGGCAGGCTGGCTGCATGTGGAGAGTGCTGCATGCACTCAGTGGCTGCCTGTTTTGGAGAAGGGTGTGAGGGTAATACAGAACCTATGTAGGGCTCTGGGATCCTGGCTGCAGCTGCTCTTTAGCCATGGTCTTATCCATACTGCAGTACATTTAAGAGATCAGAGCCTTGTTTCTTTGAAAATGAAGGGTTGAGCACACCACAGTCTTTCAGGTAGCGTTATACAATGTTTTTAATCTACTTAGTAAATGTAAGCATTCTTTTTTACTGTAATTCTTTGGGTCAGTCCTTTGAATTTGTAAGACAACGGTTTATTTCTTGGAGAAATTATGCCTTTAGTTAGACAGAAGGTCTAACTTTTTCATTAATCAGCTCTTTCATATTCACTTTTCAGTTTTGTATACTGCAGGTGAGATGACTTCTACCATTTCACGAATCTGTTCAATATTGTATTTGTTCTGTCATTTCAGACTGAAAATAGTTCTATATTACTGGGAGAAGCTAGTTGCAGAGATATGATTCTTTTTAGTTAAGACTGGACAGGAATGCCTTTATTTTCTATGTAGACAGGGAATATATGGCATGAATGCTTCCATTCAGACATAAAAAAGAAACAAAAAAAAACGTTGTTCAAAGCAAAATGTCTGTAATTGAAGGCGTTCTTATGAATCTTGAAGTTGTCTCAGTGTCTCCTGAAATAGTAAGTGAAATTGTTCTTACCAGCTCCCCAGGAAATTCCAAAGGCTTGCAAATGTATAAAAAATGTAGGGTAATATAACTGATACATCTGAAGATAAAATGAATGTGAACAATGAAATATGACCCAAAGCTGCATGACTAGATTTAGAGGTGTGCTCTGTGTGCTGATGGCACACTGTCAATGATTTTGATAATAAAGGTGATATTTCTGTTCCTGGTATTGTGCAATAAAATTTCTTCTATCTTAGGTACAAGCATTTCACCAGGGACCTGCTGGAGAACACCAATCCAGGCAGTGCTGAGTACCAGAAACTTGCAAGTATGATACCATCTGTAAACACTGCTGCTTTGATTTCCCCAATGCATACTAGCATTTTTATCACTGTTAGCTTCCTTGCTAACATTTTGAGTCCAGTTTTTTGTCTGTTTCCTCAAGAAGAAAAATCTTGTTTGGGTTTCCAGTGCATTACTATTTTCCATCACCATTTTGATTGACACCTCTTCCTGAGGAAGAACAGGGAATTGCGATGTAGACTGTCCTACTGGGAAACTGGTGTAGGGGTTAGATTGGAACAATATCTGTTCTATTTGTCACATACCTCAGTTTTCTAGGATGATTAATGTCACATCTTCCTGCAGCCAGCATCATCTACAGTGGGGCATTTGTTTCTTGTTCTTGCTTCTAAATCCATTTGCATAGTACTTCACTGGCAAATAAATATTTTCTAGAATCACAAAAATGTTGTTTGGAAGGAGTCTTCTGATGGCTTCTAGTAATCTCTTTCTGAAATTGGGAATAAATTTGTTATCGATACTTGGTTTAACACATTTGCTTCCTAATTTTATCCTAATTATGTTTTCACAGCAAGATAGCATACGTACTCATTTGTCAAGACCTGAAAATATGCTGCTGTAATTTCAGGGTCTGTGAAATCTGTTTCTGAGGTATCTCAGTGGGTTCAGGATGTTGTTCGTAAGAGAGAGAACTCACTGCAGCTGTACAGGGTTCAGAAACTCCTCAAAGGACAGAAGATCCAGGTGTTGACTTCAGGTAGGTCCTACAGACGGCTCTGTTTTCTTTCTGCTAAGCTGAGACAGCTGGGGGTAGGCTTGCCTTCATCTCTGACCCTACTCATGTCAGTCAGATTTCCCCTTCTGACCTGAATTTCATAGATAGTAAAATAATGTAATTAGTAATTTAGGCACCTTTTTAATTTTTAAGTAAAGATAAGCAGCATATGAGGAGTCTGACATTCAGATAAAAGGAGCAGATGACATGCATTCAGAAACTTAGTTCACAGAAACCCAAGGAGGTCTGGAATATAAGTCCTGGGTGAGAATGAGAGAAAGAAACTGAATTATTTTGGAGGAAAAATTCATAAACTTCTGCTCACACCTTATACATGAAAAGAAACATCTTTTGGCTGCGAGGTTAAACTCTGTCAGAAATCAGAGTGTTTGCACTGGTAGCTGAGATACATAAAATCACAGTCACTGGCATGTAAGATCATCTAGTTGGATAATTAGATTGTTTAGGATCTGTTGTTTGGCCGACTGCTCTCCATGCCCAGAGCATGCTCCAGGGTGCACATGGAACACTGTGAGAAGTGTGTCCAGTTTGGACAAATATGAGTTGACCACCGGGGACTTCATCCATGCCTACACACCTTCACTAAGATTGCTGTTGCAGAGGTCATCTAGAAACACTGCAGCAGTTGGAAAGTTTAAGGTCTCTAAGATGCACCCCTGCGCATCTGTGACTGTGATGGTACTTTTTTTTCTTTGTACGTAGGGATTATGGGGTGAAAGAAGAAAAAATAATTTACTAATCACAAGTTATCATTCTCCAGTATGCGCAGCCAATATGCAGATCAGTTTACATTTCTCTTTCCCATTCTTCTTACGGTCCTTTTGGTGATGGTGGCTGAAAGGGAGCTAACACGGGTATGCTCTGCTGATGCTAAGCATTTGAGCATAGGTGGAGGTGCTTGGACTCACTGGGACAGTGCGTGTGAAAAAAGGCAAAAAAGCTATCTTAAGTAACAGAGTTCATAAGATAACTGTGAGTGGAAGGCAAAAAGAAAAAAAAGAAAAAGAAAAAAGCTAGTGTAGCTGGATCAGAGGTGGCTATCATCTGAAAGCCCAAGGCCCACTTTTTTCTTTTTTTTTTTCCTCCTCGTATTTTGAGAGCTGCATTAGGACAAGTTTTCAGAGTCTACAGATAACTTTCCGTCGTCTCAAACAGAGAATTATGATCGTACGGCTTTCCATTAGCTGGAGCAAAATAGGTCTTGTTAGATGTGATAAACAAAAATGTCAGAGGCTGCAGAGTATTACTGGTTCTTTGCAAGCTCGACAACATTGTTTGTCCAGCTAGCTAGCTTTTGCAGATTTTTAAGGATTGCATCCTATTCGTAGGAAGAAAGAGGTCAGAAAATGTAATGTTTGTAGATTCAAGGAAAAGTGGTTTTGGATATAAGTTTCTCACTACTGGTGTCTCTGATGATACCAATATTGCTCACAATGCAAAGAGACCCTGCTTTTCTTGCTGCCTTTCATATGTAGAGCAAACACCATCTCAGCTAGAACTGTCTCCTTAACATAAAACAATGTTCTTGTCATCCCTAGCTTCCCCAGGGGTGTTTCCCTAGACTTCATTCACAAGAATTTTCACATGCCAGCATGGAATACTGAAAATGCATCCCTATGTTCAGCTCAGTCTAGGTGTTATTGAGCCTGATCACAGCATAGCGTGAGGGAAATGATGCCCAGCCCCACACCAACACCTTCTTTCTGTTTGTTTTTTAAACTTGAAGTGATCCCTGCACCTCTCCATTCTGTTCTTCAGTTTCCTGTTCTGGTAGGAGACACCATGTCTGTAGACTGGGCTAGGCAGCAGCTCACTTGTCTATTTTGTGAGTGTACCATACTAAGACACACGATCCATGCTTGACACAGTGCTGTTCTCTAAAAGAATGCAAGCACAGCCAGCAGCTATAGCACAAAAACCAGTGGCTGAAATTCGCTGGCAGCTGTTTTCCAGACCAAGACAGGTGGTGATATCGTATTAAGGCTTTGGATTGTTATAAATAATCTTTCTGGCAGGTGTTTTCACTAAGAGTTAATCGCTAATGTCTACAATAATGCTGTTTAGAGGCAGAGCTTTAATTGTTCCATTTTGTGTATGTGCTTTTTTTTTTTAATTATTGCCTATATTTAGTCCTTTCAATTATTTTTCTTCCTGCTGATTTCTCTACCTTTTTAATTATTGCTGTTCATTTTGTGACCCTATCTATAGTCTAATAAAGTTGTCTACTGAAGTCCTTTTTAGCATCTTATTTTTGTCTCCCTTTGCTGTCTCTCATTACAGCAGCAATCTCCATTCTGTTACTTGTTAACTAGTAGAGGTTTGTATATATTTAGGTGACCTCTGAAATATTTTTATCAGCCCATATAAGCAGAAAAAACAGGAGAAATATAATAAATATTCAAACTTCAGGCTGACTTCTGTTTTGCTGTTAACAACAAACAATTGAGTAACCCAGTTTAAGACAGCTCGTGGAATCTGAATTAAAAGACATGTTGATGCACAAGTGCCTTCTAGTGGCTGGGATTGGTACAGAGCCTGGTAATTTACGAGGGTAGCTCACCGTGTTCCTTTTTGTAATGGTAAATCCTTTCTTCTGCCAATGATTGTCTGACAACTGTCTTCGTTTTTTCTCGGATGCCTAGGGCGCTGGTATATCCGTGAAGGCTGGCTTTTGGTTGTGCCCTCAAAGGGTGAAGAACTGAAGCGCAGGATGTTCTTCCTTTTCTCTGATATCTTCATTTCAACAAAGCCCTGCCACCCACTGCATCTGCTGAACTCCAATAAATTTGCCTGCACAGCTGTCTATCCCCTTCACCAGTGTGTAGTGGATAAAGTATTTGGCCACACTCAGAGTGAGGGAGGGCTCCTCAGTGTAAGTCTTCCTGCTTCTGCCTGGCAGAACTATCAGTGGGTCAGATTGCAAATCAAGTCTCTGTCTCAGCTGTAGCACGGCTGAGGCGGTAAGTGGTGACAGTGGTAAATGCAAAGAGCTAGTCTGAGTTAGGGCAGCTCTTCTTTTTTAGGCAGGCTGTCTTTTTCCCTTCATTGTGGGCCCTGCTTGTTCCACATAGGTCAGCTGAGGAAAGTCTGATCACACTCTGACATGCCCTCAACTGAGCATATGCTTGTGTCACGAGCCCCACAGCCTCATGACTAGCAATATGCAGCGTTACAGTGACTGTGGAATTAGTTCAGAGAGAATCCTGAAAAATAGAGAATGCAGAAGTAGGATGTAGCTATCACAGTGGGTATTGCTTTGCCTACAACTCCTTGAGGACTGCACGGGCTCTGACTGGGAGTAATGCCTTAGGTGAGGGTTTTAAATTCAGGTTTTTCTAGACTGCAGCACCTGGGAGGCTTTGTTGACTCATTGCTATAAAAATGAATTCTTTGTTAAATTGTGTGTTTGTAGTTGGTGGTAGTGGAAGGACCTCTAGAGGCAGCTTGAAATAATAGAGAAAACTGAAAGACCAGTAGATACAGATTGGCATTACTGACTTCCAAACAGTTAAATCAAAGCAAGCTGACGTCTGTAGCTAGAAGTCTGGCACGTGCTGTGTTCTTCCCAGTCTGTGTGCCAGTGCAAAACGTTTCTAACTATCTGGGAAAAAAAAGCAGAAATCAACATGTGGGACTGAGTCTCTTCCATTTGTCTTTCAGCTTTCCTTCCCACACAAGAAACTGTTGTTGATGTCCAATGACCAGCAAGATATTAATGATTGGCACCAGAGTCTCACAACTGCAGTCAGGTAGGCCTTTATCTTCCAGAAGGATGGGAACAGAACAGCTATACTGACAATCATATGGACATGTATATTTGAATCTATTATATGGCTGCAAGACTGATAGAGAAGATCTGACTGACAGCCAGAACGCAAGAGAGTAAAAAGAACAGACTTAAATTAACAGTGAACTTCCCCTTTATTTTCTACAGGCAGCTGAAAGCCTGACCCATCTGAGTACAAGACAACCTAGCAGGATGACTGCCTCTCTTGATAGAATCCAACACAAATTCAGGGAACGCTCAGGGACGTACAGTAGGAGAGTTGTGTTTAGAGGAACACTGAACTTGTGAGATCAGGAATGCGTTGTCAGCTCTCTTAAACACCCGTGGCAAAAAATCGGTATGCATAATCAAGTTGTGCATTAAGAAGACTTTCCCCCAGCTTACCCTAGTACCTTCTAGCTTCTCTACACTTTTTCTCTTGAGATTATTAAGTCTAAGTACCACTAGAAAAAACCTTCACTTGCTTGCCCTCATTAAATATTTTTTACCCATATCACCACTGGCACATATGAGTGTCTACCTTCTCTTACTTCTGGCTTATAAATTCTTCAAATAAAACGCATGTTTTGGCTACCAGTAATGTAGACATAAGAGTCTTTTCAGCTGGTGCCAAAGGGCCAGTCTTCCTCACCTGACATATTTATTTTTCATCATTCGTGCCCTTCTGTTTCTTACCAAAATGTTTTGAATATTTTACCCTCCCTCCTGTAAGAAAGTGACAAGTAGGCAGATAAGGGAAAACAATGCTGTGTTTAGACTCCTACCTCTCATCAAATGCCATACAAAAATTCATCTGCTGAGCTAACTGAGATGAACTAATAGGCAAGAGTCACACTTACAAAACATGGTTCACGTTTCTGATCTGAGTCCTAAGAAATGGATACCGTTGAAACAGCAGTGAAAAAACTGGGCAGTACTTCTGCTCCTAAAGCATGGTGGGAATCTGCAGAGGAATAGAGTCAGCATTCTGGGGCATCAGATTGCAGATGTTGTGCTACAGTTCAGTTTGCTAGGGCAAAAGACCAATTTAAGGCTGTGGTAGGCTATTATTCTTGAATTACAGCCTCAACATTAACTTTTAATATGGGGAAGCTACGCAGCAACAACAGTTGGTTCATTTCTTCTATTACGGAGAAAATACCTACAGATTATCCTAGGTCAAATAGTGCAAGGCATGCAATTTCTTATTTCAAATGACCTGAAAACTGCACACCCTGCACTAACCTAACCCCACCTTCAAACAGATTAAGGTCTCTATAACATTCACTTTTCCTTTCCTTACACGATATCTCATACTTTTTAAATTTCTCATTGGATTTCATTAAAGCAGAAGTGGGTCTTTGGGAGAGTTCTGAAGAAAGCAAGACTGAATTGTAAGCTCTTTCATGTGAGTCAACACATTTCAACTAACACTTCACTACCTAAGATTACTGGGTAGTCTGAAGGGGAGAAAGGAACACAATGTGTCTATTTCTTTTCCCCAAGTAGAAGCTACAGCTAGGACTGAACAAATTAAGCAATTAAGCTAGCAATTCCAAGTTGCATCTCTCCAAAAGTTCTGCCACTGTCCCTTCGCTTTAAGAGCACAATGAGGTTTTGTATAACCCTATGCCTGAGGCTGTCTACCAAGTTCAGTAATGACAAAGTCCTGCCCACATTGCCTCCTAGTAATACAATTTGCTATAGTACTGCTGTTTTTATTAATTCCAGTGTTACTGTCCTTGCTTACAGTCAGCACTGCTGGAACAGTGAAGCTAACTTGATTCTTCTCTGAATTTCCAGTGCTGAAAGTCTGCACAGTGGCCTCTGAAGAATGTGAAGTTACATGGTGACATTATCCCAGAGTACAGGGCTGCAGGATCAGAAATTGCCTGGAATAAATGATTAACTCCTACACACAATAACAACCCAGACAGAAGCGAACTCACTTTTCAAAGTAGTTTATTTACATGGAGGATATCAACCACTAGGGCTTGCAGCTTGATTTCCTTCTCTTGTGAAGTTGCTACTAAATCACAGGAAGATGAAGGTAAACCTTGAGCTTGCACCCCTGTTATGATCATTTAAGGCTAGGAATAAATCCTGAGCCCTTCCAGGACACTTCCACCCCTGCATGCCAGGAGAGCAGCAGGTATCCTGCCCCGGGATGCGAGCTCACTGCCTGATGCACAGGGAGCTCACCCCAGGCCCCATCCTGCTGCCCACATGGGACATGCTGGGGGCACAGCAGGATGCCTGCACGGTGCCCTCAGGGCCCTGCAGCCCGCTGGGCGTCCTCCCGATAGCCTTTCAGCAGCTGGTTGAGCAGCGTCTTCTCACTGTCACGACGCGGGCGGATGAGCGGAGGGAAAGGGTTCCCCTTCAGCTCGATCACAGCCATCTTGGCACGGTCCAGGCTGTCCCGGTTGGGGATGTGCAGCATGCGGGTGTAGCTGCCGGGGTGCGGCTGGAAGCGGGGCGCCAGCACTTTGAACAGCTTGTGGACGAGGTCCTTCTCCTGCGGGACGGCACGCTCAGCCCCGGGCCCGCGGGACGGGGGCGGCGAGGGGCCGGGCGCTACCTACCGTCAGCCAGAAATCCGCCATGCGCATGGCGCGCTCGTCCGTGTCCCCGCGCTTGGCGTAGTCGATGAGCTGCGGGGAAGAAGCGGGGCACGGCCTGGTCAGCGCCCCCCAGCCGGCGCTCCCGCCCACCGCGGCCCGGCCCCGCCGCTCACCCGCTCCGCGTAGCCTCGCATCTCGTCGGCGCGCGCCCACGGCGCCTCGATGCGCTCGTGCCGCACCAGCGCCGTCACCAGGTTGCGCAGCAGGTCGAGGCGCGAGCGCGGGCCGCGCCCCAGCCGCCGGTACACGCGCCCGTGCGAGATCGCGGCTACCAGGGACAGCCGCATCCCGCCGCCTCGCCGCCGCGCTAACCGGAAGAGGGCTCGTCGCGCGCCAGTGACGTCACGGGCGCGACGGCGTGACGCACCGCCCCGCGCGGGCGCGTTGCATGCCGGGAGGTGTAGTCTCAGCGTGGGGGGCGGCGCCGCGGTGCGGCTGGGACAAGCACGGAGCGCCGCAGCCCAGAGCTGTGCCCGGGGCTGTGCGTAACGCCCCCTCCCGGCGGGATGCTAAAAGGCAGCGTCAGGAGGTGCCCTCCTTTTTCCCAGCCACCGCTGCAAGTGCAAGCGAAACTACAGGGAACAAAAGCAACTACCAGCAGTGTAAGAAAAAATATCTTTGTTATTACGAATACATCATAAAATCACAATCATTTTATACACATTTTAGTATTTTGCATATAAATAAAGTGAACAGGATAGTTACTGGAATGCGTAATAGGAACAAACATCTCGATCTGAAGTGAAGTTAACAAATTCTTGGACCCCATCTTTTGTTGCTTCTCTGAGGCTTGACATGTTAACTCTGAAATACTTATGGGAAAAACGTTATTCAAACCGGGACCAAAAACAACTCCAGGGATTGTCATAATTCTGCTCACAATCAATTTTCCTCTCCTTTTCCTGGTTTAACCGGACCATGTAGGAGTTGCTGTGTGTCAGTATTCTATTTTTGCAAGGCAGACTAATCCCATACGTCCCTGGAAGATTCATGTCTTTGTTAAGCCTTTTAACAGTCAGTATTTCCCCATCACTACACACTCTCGCAAATGTTTCCATTAAATATATTTCCAATATTAATAAAATAACAAACTCTTTATTATCCTTCTGCTTATAACTTGATGTCTTAACATCAAAATAATATTTCTTTCTAATAAAACTATACATAGTATTTATCTGAAACAAAGTTGTCACGTGTGTGAGCCTAGTAATGGAACTGGACATGATTACAGATGTTACTGCATTCTCCTTGGGTTATTACTTTTGGAGCTATAGAGAAATAAATAATTTATACGCTAATCACTTTCTTCTCTCTCTCTGGTAACTGCTTAAAACTGGAGACGACTCTTCTGATCTGTGTTTATAGAAGTTTGGGTGCGCTTAAGAAAGCTTCATTTTTGTGAGCTTCTGCGTGTGTTTCTCTAGAAACTGTAGTGAAATGGCTCTGATACAATGTGTTGTGAAAGTTATCAGACAGTTAACGAGAAATAAAATGATAAAGGTGTACACAGAGGTTCTCAGACACAAGGCCGATCCTTCCCAGCCAGCTTTACTCAGAGGAACTCTCCCTGCTAGAGGCATTCCTCTGTCCTGTGGAGTGAACGTGTCCCTACCACAGCATCTTCTTGCTGCTGGGACTCGGACAACAGCACTTTTGCACAAGGAGTCTGTGGAAAGGAGGTGAGGCACAAGGACAAACCCAAGTTGCTCCTTCCTTCACCATTTTTATGGAGGAAGCATGTATGCTGGAAAGAAACAGCTCTAGACTGTGAAAAAAAACCACGATGCTGACTACAGAGAGAAGTTATTGAGAAAGGCATTCAGAAGGGCATGTAAAAATGTGCCCTATTTTATGGTCTCAAGTTTGTGGGACAGCTTTCTGCACTTATAACAAGGCATGTCTTTTACCTACTTTCCTGGTGCAGTATCAGAATTTCTCTTCCCTGAATACTTATGCAAGGCAGGGCAATTACTGCATTCCCCTGAATTCAGTTGTTAGACCGTAGAAAAGCAGAGCTGAGAACTCAAATAAGTGCCTTTTTTTTTTTAGAACACACCTTGTGTGCAGTGGGCAATAGAATTTAGTCAGTATGGAGGAAGTGACTCATTTAATTCACTGTTCAATATTTGGTCATTCAAACAATTGCAGCTTCTTATTCTGCAGTGGAAATCAACCTGGTCCAGCAGGTCATGGGTTGTAGTGGCGAACATATGCAAGAGTTAGATAATTTGCAACAGTTACAAATACATAATTGGACATTTAACAATTGTACTTATTGCATATTCATGAACTACATAATTTGTACCCAGTTGCCTCTTTGAAATTTAGAAAATAGTACATACATGCCTCAATTAATGCTGCCTTAGAAGTTTCTTTCAGTCTGCTGTATGTAAGAACACTTCCTTTGGCCAGAAGTTCCTTCCTCAAATCTCACTGATATCCCCATTACCTCCTTCATAAGATTACTTGGATCTGCAGCTGCTGGGTGAGGTCCTTTCAGAGGAGAAGCCCAAAGACCAGAGAGCGAGAGCACTCATTTTTCCTTAGCTATACCAGTGGCTTAGTCATTGCTGTGTAAATACTGATATGCGTATAGTGTGAAGAGGAATAAAGAACATTAATGTTCTTAAACCTAATGCTCTTGCTTGTGGCATACTGATAGGGAGAAGTTGTGAAACAATTACAGGAATGAAGAAAATCCTCTTAAGATAATATACAAAAGATACAGAAGGTCTAGACAGCCAGCTGTTTATACAACATGACCTGTTCTGGTGGTGTAGGGATTACACCAACTATCTTTTGGCCTAGAGAATATGGAAGGGGATCCAAAACTTTACAGATTATCTGAAAAGGACCTCCTTATGTTTTTAGCAGTATTTATTCTACTAGAACTTTCAAGCCATGGAAAACATGGCAAAATAAATTCTTCTTTGCATTTGTGATGCGGACAGGACCCAGCACTAAACATCTTGTGGAAGTGGCAGCTACACAAATACAACATTGAAGTTTGGTGCTTAATATACTCCTTTATCTTCTAAGCATGGCAAAGTCCTCAGCAGCTGAGAAAATCCCCATAGAAAAGTTAACATACATCATCAATGAGGTATGATCTAACTTATGCATCCCATTTTCCAGTGTAAAAAAAGGGCACTCCCTTTCATCCCTCTTCACAAATACAGGATCCCATGTGCGGCACCTCACCTTAACTATACTTGTACCATGTGAAATGTTTTGTCATGTGCACTCCTGCACCTAACCATACTCCTCATATACCCAGCCAGATACACTGCAACTCTTGTGTTCCAGTTCTGTGAATGCCATTTAGGTTGCTCTCATGCAGCAGAGGAACAAAACAGATGGAAGCTATTTGCAAACGAGGCCTCTCTCTTGTCTCAGTTTTACTTGGATCAAGTAAAATTGAGTTAGCATTTCACCAAGGAAGACAAGCACCTGCAGGAGGTCAGAATCTCGACTTTCTGCAAGGTTGAGATATTTGTGCTTGCCGATAAGCCAACTTGATTGACATATGCTTGCTTTTCCTGCTTTATCCCTGTTCTTTTGCTCATCTTTGTGAAAACATATACAGTATGAACCTGCTGGGAAAGAGAACTGGGTTTCACAGTGAGCAGTGAAAGAACAGTAAGGGAAAAGTATTCTTAGTTTAGGACAAAGACGTATTTTTGACTGTCTTTGTACAACTCTCCATTAACTGCAAGCCAGATAATTTCTTGATCAACGAGCATCAGTGCTTCATCTTAATTCCTTTTTCTGTCATGGTGAAACATAACAGAAGGAGACTCCTGGCCTCTGCTGTGAAACACAGATCCACTTTTCACACTCTCCTAAGCCTGGGGACACTAGCTGGAGACTTGTGTTCAGTGGGATAATTCATTTACATGTATAAAGTAAATGCGAACCTAGGCTTTCATGACTGATGTCTTTCGGGGATGATGTTCAGCTACCTCTCTCACCTCTCTACCCCTCGCAAAATTTAGGTACTGGGTCATTTGGACACAGAACCACAGGTGGGCAGATGAGATGCTGTTGTCTGCCCCATTAGCTAGCTCTTGCCCGATTCATGCTAGCCCTATACATTAAGAAGGTTTTCCTGATAAACTACATGCAATGCACAGTGCAGGCTTGAAGGTACAGAATTACTGCAAGGAGGCCATCATGAACTGGGAAAGCTACAGTACAGGCAGCATGGTTAGGGAAAAGCAAAGAGAAAGACGGGAAATAATCTATATATTTTTTACATTGTCAGTGCATTTTTATGACAAGGATCTCTAGAGGGGCTCTATTTTTCAGTAGGCATAGCTAAGGATGGGCTGCCTTCTGTATCCTGGAGTCTCTGGGTGCTGCCCGTGGTTTGTAGTCTTCTCCAGATCCAAAATCTACTGTGTCATGATAGTTTGTAAATTCCTGAGGTAATGGAAACTCCTCTGTTGATGAATGAGTCCTCCGTCCAAACACTCTCTCCTGCAGCTCTGCGATGTCATTTCTGATGTCTGCCATCATCAGCAATAGGAAGTCAAACGAACCTGGTGGGCCCTGTAGTCACAAGCCATGGTCATATCGTATTTAAGTTTTCAAATGGGTTGATATCATTACCAACAAACAACAACAAACAACATCTTAATCAATTTCACTTAAAAACAGATTATGTACACCCCATCCTTCTCTTGATGATTTGCTCAATGCCTACAGCTTGCCGTGTTCCAGAGAGAGATGAGAGGCAGGAGTTTAAAATGTTTCAGAGCTCACATTCCCATGAATGTTGGCTGAACTGTGCTAACTAGCACTCTGCATGTATTCTCATGCCTTTGCCAGCTAACATGTCCCACTGCTTACTGCCTTCAGTGTAGCATCCAGTGAAGCTGGAGGTGTGTAGGCAACAAGCTTGGAAGAAAACTGGAAATCACTTTCTTTCCAATGACCTTTTCTCTGCATTTAAAGTGTAATTCACTGTAATTTTGACAAAGAAGAACTTTATCTTCCTTTTGGCTGGTCTGCTGGTAGCCAGCATCACTTTGCTGTAGAAATGCTTGCAGTGAGTGATACTTACAGGTATCCCTTTTGGTCCTGGTGCACCTCGCTCCCCCTGTAATCAATACCACCTCAGTTAAGTTGCTGTGACAAAAGGAAACCAAAAAATCAAAGTTTACCTGTGCAGATTCCCTTACTGGCTACAGATGAAGAATCATCAGCTTACTTTGCTAACTTTGCTTACTCAGAAAAATAAAACAAAGTGAAGTGGGAACAAGTATACCAAGAAGAATCAGGGATATCCCAGAAAGAACACAGGAAATTGCCACCTGCTCTAACAGGAGCAAAGTTGAATGCTTCTTATGTTTATCCTGGATGGTAACAAACAAACCTGTTCACCAGAGAAAATCACAAAAGAACAGTGTAATGAAATGGGCTAGAGAAAAAATGTTTCTTCTTCAAAAAGCCAAAATAGTTGCAGAGAAAGGAAAAAAAGCTGCTTGACAACCAACAGGGCTATTATTTTTAAGACTGAAGGAATGGGAAGGACAGAATTGCATGAGAAAGACACAGCGGAATAGGACAACAGAGTATTTTCAGCTTAGCAAAGGAAATGAGATGGTAAAAGACCATAAGTGCGTAGAGAGTATCTAGCAAGTTTGTAGTTCACAAGGTACATTGTAGCTCTCCTCACCTTGCTACCATCTCTCCCTGGTGCTCCAGGTGGGCCCTGCAACAGAAAAGAAAGTGTTCACAAGAACATAAGCAGTTGCAGGCCTAATCTCAATCATACAATGCATGAGAGGAGGTGAGAATACTGACCACGGGGCCCCGTCTGCCCTGTTTAATGTGGGATATATCTGGAGATGGGCCCATAGGTCCCATTGATCCCCGGGGGCCTGGCTGTCCAGGTGGTCCAGGTGACCCAGGAACTCCTTGACTTCCTTTTGGTCCTGGTGCCCCTGCAATGGACAGCAAAGATTATCTGCCAGGGAAAGCCTTCAGCACACTTCATCAGCACTTGCAGTGGGGATGGGCTATTTTTGAACCACTCAATTGGCTGGTTACCTTAACATACCCAAACCCACAATGTAACCAACACAGAAGTCATTTTAGATAACATCACTCCTTGTCACAGTAACTACAAGCAGTCTTAACAAAGCAATGAAATCCTGTGTATTAAAAAAAAATCCAAAGAACAAAAAGAAAACCAACCAACAACCCAACAACAACAACAAACACACACACAAAAACCCCAAACAAACAACAACAACAACAAAACCACCAGAAAACAACACAAGATTGCCACTGCCAAGTGGTTGGTGACACAGATGAGGGATGAAAAGAAAAGCAGAAAAGTCTCATTTCCACACAATGAAGAAAAGGGGACAAGAACAAGTCACATCTCAGAATCATCTCATAAAAGGAAAGGCTCAGAAAACTCATGGAGATGTTGGGTCAAAGCCACCTACATGACTGGCACAGAAGCAAACTCTTTTCAGCAGTGATTTACTAGACTCTTTTTCACAGTATGGCAGCCAAGATATTGGGGCAAGAAAAACTCTGTTCTTGGATTTTACTTTATACCCTTTTCAGCTTCTGCTGGCTCAGCAGAAAATGCTAGTTTTTAGGAGGCACCCAGGCAAAAAAGTAGAGGTTTAGATCAAGAGAACACTGCGGAAAGCTAAACAGAAAACAAGGCATCTAAAAGAACATTTGAATAAAAGTTCATCAAAGTGTCATTGGCAGAAGCGCTTTGTAATTAGATGGGAAAGCACTTTCCTGCATACTGAAGTCATGTGAAAGACCCAAGAAATGAAAGGCAGAGAGAAAAAAAAGGGTTCATAAGGATGGAATATTCACAGCTAGGTTTTTCACAAGGAGTAAGTTCAGCGATGAGCACCTCAGACTGCTGCTCAAGTCCTGGCAAGCTGTTGGTAATGGCAGAGCAGGGGAGGTGGTCAGCGGGGATGAAGAGAGAATTCTACAGTACCTTGGACAGCTCAGTGATGGGAACCAGATGGAAGACATGCAGAGCCAGCCTGCGACAGAGAGATTGCGAGACGGTGTGCCATACATTTCAGAGACTGACACAGAACCTCTAACCACACTGTCCTGGCATTTATGCTATAGTGAAGACTGAACATACTCATCTCCCAAGGAAATGAGATAAAAACTCAAAAAACAAAAACAGGAAGACTGCGAAAGTGGGGACAAATAAAGGGCAGTTCTGCAGTTCTGAATCAAACCTGGTAAGGAACATAGCTAGTCCTTGGTAAGAGTATTCCAGGATCTCAGAACAGTACTAGAATTCCCTGCATTTACTGCTAGACCAAAATCAGATTTGCATTCAACAGTTAGCAAAACTTTAAATACCACTGTAGGTTGCAGAATGTCTGGCTTAAGTTAGAGAATTAGGAACTCTGCTTTTCCCATTGTTTCACCCTATACCTTATAAAAATGAAGGTAAGAGTGTAGTTTTACTTTTCAGGTTTCTCTGAATCCCAAAACACAACATAAAATCAAGAAATTAATCCTTGCAAAACCAGGCAAGGAAAAACAAAACATTTGGCACAAACTCCCACAAACTGAAAGCAAATCTTCTGCTCTATTTACAATCTAAAATAATAAGTATTTCTGAAATGTAATGGAGGGTGCTTAAGGCAGAGTTAAGAAATGGGAATGACAAGTGACGCAGGTGAATGTCGTAGGGAGAGGGAGAAAATTAACACATGCAGAACAAAGCCAGCTTTGCATGCCAAGAAATACATGGAAATGAGGAAATACAAGGGACTGTTGTTAGAAAGTTGGCAGAGGATGACTGAATAATGACCAGCGTGTTTTTCAATTTATTACAAATGAAAATATAATCACAGCAATCACAATATGTAACACATGAAATCCTATTATACTGGAAGACTTATTATTTTTTATTATTACTTATTATTATTATTTTTAAGCTTATTATTTTTTCTTGCGGCATTAATTCATACCCACATCCCTCTGATCTGTGTCTTACCTGGAGGACCTTGTTGGCCCGGCTGTCCTGGGGGGCCAGGGATATATGCATTAGATGCAAGCACTTTGTCACCAGTGATTTGCTTGCTAAGATCAGCAGCATTATTTGGCAGCAAAGCAACCTGTTGAAAGCAAAAATCACTGTGAGCTCTCTATCCTTAAGCTGGATAAATAGCACTCTTGATTAAGCTTTCATGAGGACAAATAGCATATTTATGTACTTTAGAAAAATTGTAAAATATTTACTGATACCTGTATTTATACTAAAATTTTTCTGCAACCTTAGACAGGATTACACTTCACATGACATCAAGCAAATTAACACAGGGAGAAAAGAAAATGCAACCATTATTCCCTACTAGCAGTAAAAGAAATCAGTTCTGCAGCTAATTCATAATGGTGCACCAATGGCTGTGTGCAGATGAATTGCCCAATATAGGAGCACAGGACATGAGAACTGAATGGGAGATCCTGGAGATTATTGACACTTCCTGCATCACAGACCAAAGACTGGAAGATATCAGGTGAAAAACAAGACACCATTTGATTTTAAGGCATTTATACATTCTGGTAGTTTACTTCCCTTGGGATGTGAAGCCAGCATCTTGTTAGTAACCCTGATGTTACCTATAAGGCTGTTCACCTTCGAAGTCATCATGGAGATACTGCAAGTCTATCCAAATGGAGGACAAAAGATATTCAGGAGAGATACAGCAAAAAGCTGTGGAAAACTCAAGTCTGATAACTGGTTCGCATTTCTCAGAAAGCTTCTTTTCCCTTATTTGAGTTTTCTTCTGTTCATTTGCTATGCTTTTTCAGGCCAACATCTGCTCTGATATTTACATTTGAATTACTGCACAAGCCCCTAACTTCTCAGCGGTTTCAATGGGAGACCAAAATGCTTTGTGGATCTGGCCTTGTAATCACACTGTTTAACCCAATGGAGCTTGCATCTGCTCTGAATAAAGACGCAAGGCAAAAGAAAGTAAGAATGTAAGGAAAACTGAATACTGTGGTTTAAAATATCATTAACCATTAAATATCAATTCCTGCTTGCCCAGATTGAATGTATTTAATAATGAAACATATTTAAAAATATTCTGCAAATGCTTAGTGTCTCCAGAGGAAGCTGAGGGGAGATGATAAGCCAGAAGGCTGGTCTACAGTGAGAAGTTTATTAGTGCTGAATGGGATGCATGTGGACTGGGGAATTTTGCTCTTCCAATCAGAACTGAGGAGCTGTTTCAGCAGGATCAGGATAGATCTATCCCTGGGTCATCTCTATTGCTTCCCTGAATAAATTTGGCTCGCTGGATTCTGAAATATTTGCATAGGAGAGGAGCACCAACTAATATGTATAACTCCTGTCTTCTGCAAGTGCTTTTAATCAGCTGTTTGGAATTCCCTGCACTGTTCTCAGGACTCCTGCCCACATAATTATTTGATATATACCCTCCTGCCCTTCACGCAAGCTTCATGTTTGTAAAGCACTGAAAAAATAGTAATGCTATGCACTTGCAATACCTAGTATATGTGGGCAAATTTATTTTGGCAAACAAGTTATTAGTGAATGAAAGCACACTGAAGAGCAACCAGTGCTGCTTGCAGTTTAAGGCTGAATGCACCAGAGCAGTTCTGAAGGAAGAAAAAGTAAGGAAAGAACACTGGAAATGCAGAGCTCCCAGTGGCACTTCATAAACAATGGGATACAAAATATGACGAGAGAAATGCAAGGGGTTAGCAGCCATTTCTGACTTGTGCTTCGGGGAGCATTGCTGCTCCAAAGGCAAAGGTGAGTGCTCTGAATATAAACTAAGGAACAAGATGAAAGCCTTACAGGAATCACATGTGCTCCCCTCTGGAAATCAAGCACTTCACAGAAGCACCACAGGGTGGTGATTTAGCACGCCTGCTGCACTGGTGTTGGCCTTTGGCACTGTCATGTTGGATTTCAACAGAAGAATGTTTTTTTCATTTATATGAGAACCTGACAGCACTGTATTTTTGAGGCAGTTTTTGAATGAGAATATTTTTTACTGTCATCAATGAGGCTCAAACAGGTGAGGAGCACTTCATCTCTTCCAGCCTTCCTGAGCAGGAATACTTATTCATACTGAAGAAAAAGCGAATGTTTCTCCTCGAGAGTGGCCACCATTGAGTGTCTTATTAGTGGATCTTCTCTCCAGAGCTTGGGCCCACCCGAGGGAGCTGCTAGTTACTGCACAGCCTCTGCTGTGAATGGCTCTGCAGATTGTATTGCAGATGGCCATCCTGGATTAAAAAGATGCGACTCATCATGAAGGAGATTTGGAAGTGTATTCTTTTCTGTTGCATAAATAAATTACTGGCTTGTTCCTGCCAGCAAGGCTGCTTTAACAATAACTTAGTTTAAAAAAAGATCACATAGCTGCTGTGAAAGCATCTACACATGCTTCCCCACTGAGTCAGCTGGACTTCGGCACACACTGGGAATGCCAAAATACCCAAGATCTGGTCTAGCTCACTGCTCTTTGATACCTTCTGGAAAGAAAATGGCTGTTACATGCACTATGGCCAAGCCATGTGTTTTTGATATTGACTCACATCCTTTCAGAGGCTGGCTATACTCACTAGCCTAATTTCTGTTTCACCTTTTAGCTCTACGAGGATCTTGATCCAGAGTGACCTTGGCTTTCTCCCTCCACAGCTCCAAATCTCAGTGGCCCTTGAAAAATATTTTTCCACATGCATGCCAATATTAGTGAGGGCCTACTTTAAAGAAGTCAGTGCTAGAGATAAGATCTCATATATTCAGTGTTGAATGTTGCATCTGGAGTTATGGGTAATTTCTAGATCTGTGGTCTATGTGACCCTGGTACTTCTTGGTAAGAGTGCTGTGGGATTCTATCAGTGATTTCTAATTAAGATTTTTAAATATGTATATTCCACAGGATCTAGCCATGCCCCAACACCAGGAACTCAACTGCTTACTTGATTTCTTAAAAAACTGTGTGTCAGCATGTCCCCTGCTTTTCCAGCTTTCTGCTTTTCCTCTTTCCTACAAGGCCTGAGATCAGTCTAGATCTGTCCACAGCCCTCCAGTAAATCAGGAGAACAGTGTAGCCCACTAGGTAACCACGTAAGTTGAATTTTTATATTTGATCCATGAGCTACTGTCATGTTGGATCTGGAATCAGAGCTGCAATCCTCGGAGAAGGTGTTGGTGACATCAGCCACCTCCTTTAACCCAATAGTTTGTGCACACTCCAGAGGCAACAGTGACATGAGTTCAAGTCCCCTTCCTAAGAAGATCCAAAACCAAACCTCCAACCTCCAGAAGCACATTCCAGTTCCCAGTTGTAACATTTGCTGGACGGGATCCTTCTGAGCCTCTTCTGCTATACATAATTTGATGTGAAGTTTGTAAACTCAAAATCTTTAACCACGAGAATAAAGACCAAAGAGTTATTCCCATAAATTGTCTGTCTGGCAGCCAATAATGAATTTTTATGTACAAAACAGAACAGCTTCAACCGCAGATACTGAGAGATGGCCACAGGGAGCTGTTAGTGAAACGCAGAAGTTTTGTGTCTTCTTGGGCAGAGGAGCAGCATGAGGCCAGATCTCTCTGCGTGGGTAAAAGCTCTGTGTGGGGCAGGAGAAGATATGCTGAGGGCATCTAGGGATCATCTCTTCCTGCTCTGCATGTGGTACAGCTCAGTGGTCTTTCTCTGAGGATGCCAAATTGATCAAGTCCCACAAGGAAAATACTTGGGTAAAATTCAGCTTCGCTATTATGACAGGAATTAGCATTGAGGCACAGCTTCAAGTGCAACAAGTGCGCACAGCAACAGAGTGTGCCAGGCTCTCAGGACACAGGCTCCAAACGCTGGAAGTTAGACACATGAAAGTTTCCATTAATCCAGGCGATTCGTTTCCACGCATTCTTGCAGCCAACGAGTTGGCCAACAGCGTGGTCCCAGCGCTCAGGCAGCTGCGAGCTGCTCAGCCTCCCACTGATGGACACAGGCACTCCGCGGTGCTGCTCTGCTGTGTCCTGCTCGCTGTCCACTAGCAGGAGCTGTCTGAAAACCAGAATGTCTTCCACGTGCAGAATTCTGTCACTTTTCACGTTTGTCTTCATACGGGTTCATAAGGAAAGCATGTTTTTGGGTTTGGGTTTTTTTTTTCCAGATTTTTTGAAATACAGAATATATCACATTTCAGTATATTTAATTTTAGACTCCTTTCTCCCTAATTCAAACTGAATGAATAACATTAAATTCAGCAGGTAAATATCCCAATTCGTGTTTTGATGCAGTGACATTAATTGAGCGGCTTGGCTGAAATGATGACAACCTGCCAACATGGACTGCTTACACTGTTCCTGCAGAGCACTTCCATTTCAGAGAACTTGAATATCTGGAGGAAGTGTCACCAGAAAAGGCATCTGCACCCGTGTACTTGGTTCTCCAAACCCTGAGTATCTGCATTCTTTAAATCATGCAGATGGAGGTCACATACAGGAGCAAATAAAGTTAAAGGTCAGGGGAAGTTTTTGTGTGCAATGTAATCAACTAAAAACTCATGCCTGAGGCTTTTTTTTTTTTAACAATCAAAGCTGATGTGTGTGCTAGTGATGTTTTATGTCTAGCCACACACCTCCTATTTGGCAAGCACCCTGTATCAACAAATTAGTGCAAAATCATATTCTCCCACGTTCCCCCATCAGCAGAATGTCTTGCACTTACATATACTTGGGGTGGATCGAGTCCAAAATCCTGTGCTTTCAGAATGAATGAAAAACTGAGGACAGTGCATCTTGCCAAGAAACCTGGGCTTACGTTGCAACAGGTTTTGCCAGATCCTGTTACCATGAGCTTGGCTGGTAATCTGCTTACAAGCAGTGCAGAAGCAAAAGGAAGAGATGCTCTTCCTATGCAGTTTTAAAACATGTTGCCATCATCTTCAAGGGCAAAAGTGCGATGTGGCAGTGACGGTTCAAAACACTTAAATTTACATTCAGTTGTCATAAAACATGCAGGTTTGGTAACACGACTGACCAACATTCATACCTTTTGCTTCAGTTGTAAAACCGTCTGCTTTATTTGATGAAATTCCTTACAAGAGGCACAGCACGTCCCTGGTTTCGCCACGTTTTCAGACTTCTCAGAAAGTCCAGCTGAAAGTAAGCAGTTTCCAATACAAAGATAAAGATCCAAGGAAAAGAAGTTCATAAAATAATTGCAAAAGCAACTGGAGTCTGAAAGGTCGTTGCATTCCCCCAGACTGTGAAAAGAAGAGGCAATCTCACCATTATTAATGCCTTGACTGTGAGTTGCTATGTAAGGCTGAAAATTTTTCAGGGACAGCTCTGAGCTCATTTTTAAAGCAGCTGTTTCCAGTTAACAGTCACCGAAGTATTTATTTTTTTAATACCTGAAAAAGTTGACACCCCTTCTTTTATCTTTGCATTTAGGGCAGACCGTTCCTACAGGTCTGTCTGGATTTACAGTGCCCTGAAGGAGCACATTTTCATATGCTATAAATTACAGTAAAACTCCTCACAATGTGGTCATTTCACTCACTTTGCACATACTGCTCTTTATCATCACGGCTTTTTCCCCACGTGATGGGAGATGGGGATTGAGAGCAATGATAAGGATTTAAATCCACTTGAGAGAATGGGTCACAACAGTTGATATGACATAAGAATGGGATTTTTTCAAGAATCCTTGAAATGATTCGAATTGTAAAAGATGCTGCAAATGCTTTTTTGTATGTGCCCTTTTCCTGGTCCCATACTCAATGAATCACTTCTGCATCATAAACAGACAAGCGCTGTTTTGACAGATGTCCACTGAAAGAGAAACGTGGTGTCCAAACCACATACTTGCAAACTCCAGATAAGCATTTTTTCTTACACACACAGTTGCTGAGAAGCATTAAAGTACACAGAGGCTCTGCATGTGATGCGTGGCTTGGTACAACGACTCCAGTAAGGGTTATTGGGCACCCTGGAACACTGATCCCTCAGAGCATGCTTTGTAATGGAAAAGCTGAAGGTTCTCCTGGATAAAGCCAGTAAGTCTTCAAAAAATATCAACTACAATGTGCTATTGTCCTACGTTCCTCATGTCAGCTTTAACACCCTTCATCTTTTCCTAACTGTGTACTGATTATGGAAAAGTCTGCATCATTTTTAATACAAGCAGAATTTTCTGATACTAAATATGTCACGTGCTTGTTGACTTTAAATGTTTACAGTGTCCAGTAAGGGACACTGCACCCATCAGATGATCATCTACAGACCATCAATGCACGAACTTTGAAAAAACTTGTTTTCAGTAGTTTTAGTCCATTGGGTCTAATATTTTATCACATAAACCCTTCTCTCATCTCAGATAGCAATTGGGACTGCAAGGGCAGGATGCTGGAATGACCACCAGCAGCACAGCCTTGGTGTAAATTCTGAATCAGTCAGAAGATGAGGAAGCAAAGGCTGGGGGTTTTCCAGTCACTGCCTGCCTGCACCAACACTGCAGTCCTATGGCACTGCGGTAATCCACAGCCCTCCTCCCTATTTCATTTTGCACTTGTCTAAAAGTAAGCTTCCTGCTTTTGGAACTTCCTGGCCCTAGCTGACAGTGCGTGGCTGAACAGCTTTCTGTGCTGTGCTTGGATGGCTCAGAGTTGATGGTCAAAAGGTACTCCAGGGTCTTTTTCACTGACCTCCACATAAAATAGTTTCACCGAATTACAGCTGTTATGTTTCCCTGACCATTTGCTTGGCCACAGCATCTCCTAGAAGGACTCTATTATTGATCATTTTGACTCTCACCAAAGTCTTTTTGCTCATCTCTAACAAAGCTTGCAGCATGTAGGGTTTTTTTTTTCATCTTCCCTCCCCCCACACACACTCCTTAAGAAGTAGCTGTTAAGCTGTTATCAGGACACCTCTTCATATTTCTACAGGACACACACTGTCCTTGACAGTGATAGAACTAGAGGCAATGGTTTCAAACTGCGCCAGGGGAGATTCAGGCTGGACATTAGGAAATATTACTTCTCGGAAAGGGTGGTCAGGCATTGGAATGCACTGCCCAAGGAGGTGGTGGAGTCACCGAACATGGATGTGTTCAAGAGACGTTTGGATGTTGTGTTGAGGGATATGATTTAGCTGGGGAGTATTGGTGATGGTTGGACTGGATGATCTTTTAGGTCTTTTCCAACCTTGATAATTCTGTGATTCTGTGATTCTGTGTGACAAATTTTCTCCTGACTCTAAGCTTGTACTGTGGTTCTCTCCTGGGTTCACCCTTGTCAGTATTTTTCAGCTCCCTTTAAAAACATGAGAGTATTTTGACATGTTCATCATCGGACCTTGGTAAGATTTACAAAAGCCCATACAGGGAGACATTTTTAAAACGTCCTTTTTGAAAATTCCCCCTAAAAACTGGGTTTGATACCAGTCTTAACCAAGTTTGTTTTAGTGGGTATCTTACCAAATGAGTTGCCTCCTACAACACACACACTGTATTAAGAAATGTTGCTGACAGCAACATGCGGTCATAGGGAGAAACTGCCAGAACCTCCGCTGTTTGAGACCTCCGGCAATCCCACTAGAGTCAGTAGAATTATGAGCAGATTAAGAAGCAGTGAATTTGGCCTCTTCTTTCATCGTAAAATGCAGTTTACCTTCCAGAAAGATGTGGTACATGGGGCTGATGACTGTAGATAAATAGGGCTGTAACAGCCCATGGAGGTGAACGGCGCGGAGGTCAGCTAATGTTTGGAAAATATCACACCAGAGAGATTTCTGCAAACCCAGTTGGACTGATTTAGCTGAGGAAGAAGTCCAACAGCGTCACATAAGCAAGCGTGAGCTGTGTCCCCAGAGAGAGATGGAATCCCCTAACTCATACCAGACACGAGTGTTGATTTGCCCAAAGAAGGAGTCATCCATCAAACACTCGCTCTACCCCCATCCGATCCTGTATCAGGACCAAATTATGCATACAGCCAGACTAAAGCATGGACAGAGCCAGAAGCCACCTAGAATGGGCCAGAGGGGCGGGCAGCAATCAGCTGCAGCCTCCCACGTGCAGTGCAGACACTGAGGTCACCCACCAGGGTCGGTTTGGCCGGCGTTGAGCAAGACACTTACATAACCTGTTTTCATTGCACAAGGAAACTAAAGCTACTGCAGAGAAGGCTTCAAGTGGCCCCATTTAGGGAGGGTTTCTGAAGCATGAAGTTTTCAGCTCATGGGTGACACAGACCTTCTGGCTGAGCAAGGTACTGGTGAACCCTGCAGTGCCCTCAATAAGAGAGTGGCTCAGGGAGCAACGTGTTGTCTTTGCCCCTGCTCAAAGGGCTGATGCTGGACGAGAAGGAGATGCTGGCAGAGCAGAGCTCTGCAGGAGCTGTGCTGCGGGCAGTCTTTGCATGGAGGCTGCTTGGTGGATCATCTGTGTTGCATTATCTGGGCTCAGCCTGCTGAGATGGTTTAATGTGCCTGCTTCAGAGCGGGTGGCTGTATTGTCTCTGTCAAACACAAGGTTACTGTGGATGCAGGAAAAATGCTCCCTGTTCTCGTGTCCCACTAACTAATCCAGAGCGTTTAGTCGACCTCTCTTGTTGTAGCTCAGAGCCAAAAACAGTGCTCACACTGCAGCCTCCGTGCATGGCAGGATGAGCACAAGTGATAGTTCCCCAGCAAACACACAGAAAGCGTAAACCTGGAGAGAGGGACCCTACATGTTTCTTGCATTACATCTTAAAACAGAGTGCAATTGTTTTCATGGCAATGTCAAGTTGCTGTTTTCAAGTATTAGAATGATTTCCACAGCCCTGAATGTTTCCAATGGTCAGTTATCCTGAATGCTCTGGACACTACCCTGTCAGGAAACAGGAATTAGCAAGAGGAAAATTTAGCTAAAAATGCTATTTGCAAGGGGATTATTCGTGTTATATGTATTTCCTTAATGGCCCCCACACACACTTATAAAGGAAAAAAACCCAAACATTTGAAAATGACAAGGAACAGCTAATGTTAATGGAGAGCCTCCAGCCACTCCATTTGATTTTCAGGGGAAAATCAAAATTATAAATGGCTTTGGCCATCCAGTGGGATTTGGAGCACCCACTGATATATGTGCTCAGGCATTAACAGATGAACCTACGGTAAGATGCAATTCATCAAAAGAGTGAAGTTTCCTTTTTCATTTCCACTCCCCCCCCTTTTTTTTTTCTTTTCCAGAGCACAGATTGTTGTTTTCCTCCCTACTTTTTAAACTGCCATATCAGTATTTAATCTTCAGTACTCTAAATACTGTAATTTAATAACTGGGATGAGGTCAACAGTTTCAAAGTCATTTACACTCAGTACACATTCATGCTCTAAAAGCAGCAGTGAAAAGGAAGAACAAGCCCTCACTCTCACCCCTTTTCCACCACAAATTACTTTGAACGGAAAAAAACCCTGCTTCTTGACTCTGGGCTGTCCGTAGCCTCTTTGGGCAAATAGTGCCAATGCTGCTCTATCATGCACACATGCAGCAGTGCCTCCTGATGACCAGACGGAGCCTCATGTGAAGCAGACCCTGTGACCCCAGACCTTTAACCCCAGCAGCACGTACCTCTATCTCCCTTGGTGCATGTCCTGCCATCCTCTCCCCGGGTGTAGCCTTCGTGGCACTCACACCTGTAGCTGCCCACGGTGTTGACGCAGATCTGTGAGCACAGTGTCCCATTGCTGGCAGCACACTCGTCAATGTCTGGAGAGGAGTGAGAGTAGAAAGCGTCCTGAAGCCGGAGGTTTCAGACCTCGGGGAAATAATAATCTTCCTTTTAAAGTACCAGGAGATTTGGGGTTTAAATAAAAGAGTGTCTGCAGCACTGCTGCTGCTTTAAACTGGAGCTCTGTGCAGACCGACAATCATTAAAACACCTGTCATTTTATCAGTGAGCACTGTGTGAGTGTTTTTTGCGCCAGGCAGCTCACTAAAAGCTTCATCCTGACAACCCTGGCTCCCTGGCACGGCAAACTAAGCAGGACACAACTCCTTGTGTCAGCCACATGAGCGCAGCTGCGTGAGAACCACTGGAAAATGCATTGTTCTGAACCAGATCCTTCCCATCTGAATGAAACCTAAAGGATTTGTTGTCCCAGTCAGGCACGATTATACTGCTTTGAGGGTTACACATAGAACTATGCCCCTCTTCTCAAATGCTGCTCATAACCTGCAGGAGGAATTAAGAAAGGGAAAATTGCATCACCCTGATGCTTCAAAGCGCTTAAGTGTATATATGGCTTTTTTGAGATACTGCCCACCCATAATTTCAGGAGGATTTAGATATCTTAGTCGTGGGGACCAACACTTAGCAGAGTTAAAAGCCACATTTAATGTGCAACCGTAAAGAAAATAAAGAAGTTTTGAAATCTACAGTGAACCCTAAAGAGCCTGAAGAAGGAAAATACATCACGAACCAGAGAGAAGCACTTCTACCCACCGAGGCAATACGGCTTCTCCCTGTTCCTGTGTCTCTCCCGATCGTAGCGGTACCCGGGATAGCAAGTGCACAGCACCCGTCCAAAGTTATCTGTGCACTGCTGTTCACAGGGAGCTTCAGCACACACATCGTAGTCTAGGGAGAGAAATGCATGGTTAGGAGAGAGCATTCCAGACGTGGCCTCACCAGGGCAGAGGAGAGGGGGAGGATCACCCCCCTCAACCTGCTGGCCGTGCTCTTCTTAATGCACCTCGTGGCAACTGGGCTATTTATTAAAATTGGCTTTTAAGCAAGGGATACTTATCCAGTTTGCAGAATTTAAGAAGAATTTTCAGGAATTTTATGTTACCTAAAAGTTTTTTGCTGTTTTCTTCCACAGTCTTTAAGTGCTGATATAAGCATTTTGTATGCAAAGTACTGAAAAACACAGTAAGGCGAACTGCCAAATCCATGCAGAAAATATATCACAAAGAAAAGTTAATTAAAATCATGCAGAAACTATTCAAACCCAGCCATAAACATCCTAGCAAAGAACACACTGCTGCAAAACCATCATCACCCCTAATATAACAGCCATGTGAAAATCAGAATACGTTCAGTCGCTAGCCATGCTTGTCAGTGAGATCCCAGAAATCTGCCTGAGGTCCCACTTCAAAACCCCAGGAGGAGGAAGGAGCAGGAGGAGCATCCAGCCTCCATACCAGCTCAGGTCACCCTGCTGAAGGCTGGGTTTTACGCCACAGCCACGCTTTGAGGTTATTTCAGAGGAGCGTGTGATTCACAGTGCTTGTGGCTGATAACCCTGCTGCAAAGGGCACTGTGTGGCCAAGCAGAAGCATCCGACCTCTGCTCCAGGCATAACACACAACACCCAAACCTACGTGTTTCGACTGAGTTCCCAGCAGTGCACTGTGTTTCCATATACACAGTATAAAATGATTAAAACCCCAACTCATTACTGACTCATGCTAATGACTAGCAGACATCTTCGCTAGTACAATGATTTTTCCAAACAATTACAATGAATTAATAGATGGAAAAGCAAGTGAAACCACATTTGCTGTATGGAGTATTCAGAACACATGTGAGGAACTGTGGGCAGAAGTGACTGTGTGCATGGTTACAAAAGTGCTCCAAATGGGGCTTAATGGGCCATGGTGTGCCAGCACCAGTATGGCACAACAGAGCTCCTTCAACTGAAAAATACTGTCCCAGTGCCAAGCATTTCCTCTCTGGTACTTGTTACCTTGTGAATGGCAGGCATCCTTTCTTTCCATTGCACTTCACAGTGGGTTGGCTTTAATGCCAGCCGTGTCCATGGTGCTGTGGTTGGGGTGGAATAGTGCAGATGCCTGAGTTTGGAAGGAAAACATGGCCACTGCCTTCAAACTTGGACAACCTTCTGGATAGTTTGGGCTTTTTCAGTGACGCTGGGGATGCAAAGTTTGGAAATAATAAATAGTCACAAATATAAAGGGCTAGAGGCAATTCTTCTGAGCACGGCTGCAGTTTTGTTTTTCCACGTAGATGTGGTTGATTTCAATGACTGGCCTCTGTGCAGCAGCAAAGTTTGAGTGCTAGGTGCTGCATGGAGCTCCTGGGGGAGCTGGCTGCAGGCAAGGGATGGGGCTGGGTGGTGCTGTAGCACATGAGAGCACGCCCTTGCTTAGCTGAGCATGCCTGTGCCTTAGCCAGTTGCCCTCACAGATGCTGTGTTTAGCCTGTTCCAAGATTTGGCCTGTTCAGTCTACTCAGAGCTGAGGAAGAATGATCTCTGTCCTCACTGCGCTTCCATGAATAGATGTACACAAACAAAATTAGGAAAAAAAAAAAAGCAATGGAGCTGAAAGGGGCCACCTTCCACCCAAACAGGATTAGCTACGTGAAAGCCTTTCCTCAGATGTTCAAGTAACCCATACTTAGAAGCCTTCAGGGATGGTACACCCCACATTCCAGAGATGAAGTATCCTTGCAGAGGGTAAGATTTTTACTAACACCTGTTCCAAATTCCCCTTAATGCCATTAAAGCCCATTATTTTTGTCTTCCTCTCCCTTGTCGTGAAGAAGAGTTTGCTTTTTCCTTTGCAGCCTTTTCACATAAATGCTGCTATCACATCTCCCTTCAGACTTCTTTCCTCTAGACTAAACAGGTCCCAGGTGGAATGACTCTCTCAGGAACAGTCCTCACCCTGAGGGCAAAATTGGACAAAAGGTGCTGTGGCTCTTGGCTGTGCACCCCACCTCCGTGTGCTCTGAAGTACTGAGAATACAGGATTCCTCACATATCTGCCCTTTGGTCACCAGCCCAGTCTCAGAAGGTTTGAGGATGAATCAAAGCCACACAGCAACGGTCAGGCTGTTTCAGACTGAAGGAAATAACGTCCCTACACATGCCTCAGTGAATTCAGGAATGACAATGCAACACAGAAGGTTGCACCAAGGAAGTTTCGTAAGTAGCATTAGTGAGGAAAAAGCAGATCTTGTGAGTATTTGTCTGCCATGGTGTACTTTGCAGTGAATTAGCCTGAAGACAAGAAAATCAACTAACAAACCATTGGTAGGAAGTCTGCTCTCCAAGAAGCTGTTTCAGGCTACAGCTCTACTTCAATGTCAGCAACACTGTGAGGCAGGACCTGCTTAGAGCAGTCAGTTTCTGAGTCAAAGAAGAGGAAAACTATTCTGGTAAAAGGGCAAAGAGCTCATTTTGGCCTGATTTGCTGGCCAAGTAGAGTGCAAATCAGACACGCAAAGAAAACTCCTCTGTTTCCCAATGGTCATGGCTCCCTGCTCTTGCAACTGAAACCTATAGAAATACATTGAGTCCAAAGCCAACAAAGTGCAGGACACAGCAGCATGAACTCACATTCACTAAGCTGCACTGGTATCTACTGTTCTTGAAAGATGGAAGAGGAAAAACAGGACAGAAATGAAAGATGGACATGGGCAACCCTTTGGAGAAAGAGTGTGTTCAGACAGCAGCTGCCTAAAAGGAAGGCTGGTGGGCAAGGGAAGGGTCTAGCCCTCCTCCGACCCTCCTCTCTGCAGCCATTGCTAAACCACAGAGAAGGTGAGGCTGGAACTACTTCTCTGAGCTTTAGCTTTCCAGCATGGATTAAAAGGTGCAGATGTGCTCTAATAAGCTCACATCTGCAATGTATTTATGTGCCTGTCTCAAGATATGCATTTCATGCAGCTCCTCCTCCAAGACTATGCCAAAACAATGTGCAAAGAACCAAGTGATGTATTGTAACACAGTATATGAAAGAACTGCTTCACTGAATTATGTTTCTCATCCCTACATCAAAAGCCCAGATTGTCTTGGATGTTACAGCAGCTGCTGTGGGCTGTGGAGTTCAAGGCAAAAATATCTATTGAACTGAAAAGGGTGTGAAGAGACAAAGGGATAGCAGCCAAAGCCAGTGGAGAAATTCCATGAATGGCAAAACCTTAGGTTACTGAGATGCAGTTAATAGGCAGGATTAAGTAAAGTCAGTGGGTACACAAAAACGGTGCTTTCATAATCACCTGAAACCTCAAGAGATCAGAATTAGAACCCTCCTATAATTTACTGCCATGGCTCTCACTTTATTTTCACTCCCATTACTTCTTCTGCTGTATCCATTATATTTAGTGAAAATAACAGCGTATAGAAGTGTTACAATTGATAGGAAAGCAGGAGGCCAGGCTGCAGAGCCCTGGCTTTCTTCCACCCTGAAAGGATTCAAGGCTTCTCCCTCCTACGCAGAGACAGGGTTGAACAAACCCAGCACAGCCATCTCCTCCAAGTGTCTCGCACAGAAGCCATCATCTCACACTGCACACCCTGAGACAAAACTCTGCAAAACCACAGAACAAGGGTGCCCTTGTGAGCACCGACAGTGCCCAAACCCGTTCCTCCTCATGGAAGCAGGAAATGTACAATGCCTATTTTTAGAATATGGCTTTTAATATCTTGTTTTTTTGTAAGAAGTCCATGAGTGTTTCCAGCCAACAGCAAAGATATAAAGAAAACAAACAAACAAACGAAAGACAGCAGTACTGGAGTTTGTTTTACGATCCTTGTTGGCTGGAGACTGAAATCCAAAATACAGCTGATATCAACAGCTGATATTAACAATGATAATTAGTCGTTTTTCTTTTTGAAACATCACCATCTCAAACTGAGACAACGCTATCCACTTGACCTGTTTTTTTGTAGGAAATGAGTTTTAATGTATTGTTGTCTCTGGCCATTTGTTTCTGCGTGACCACTCCTCCTCTCTTATAACTTCTGAGCCAATGTCACCCAAGATGGGCAAAGTGTGAGGAGTGATGGCTCTTGAGGCTGGGCTGACCAAGCACAGGCTTCCACCATGGTTAAGGCAGGCAGACCTCAGCCATTTTTACAAGAGAAGTGCAATCAACCACTTCTGAGCACTGGATCCCAGCACTCTTTCAAAGCCTCTAGGCAGCCTGTCAAGACAGACAGATTTCCTTTTTGCTGTGAATTTAACCACCCCAGGTAATTGTCAGTCCCTGTGCCCACAGCCGGAAGAGGTGGTGGAAAAGAGGCATGGTATGGCGATGCTTTCCTCTTGCTGCCTCCAGGAAACAGGTCACAAAAGCAGGACTAACTCACCTGGTCACTCCATGCATTTCCAAGTCAAATCTCCTCTGCTAGACCACAGGGGGAGCATGAGCTCCTGGATGCACAGACTGCTCCTGCATGCACAGCCAAGAGCAGCATGTGGCTCTGTGTTTGCACCAGGTCCTGTTACAAGATCTGTGCGGCCACACGTACTCAGGGAGGATTAAGGCTTGGCATGCTGGACAAAACTTCTGGAAGACGCTGATTTTTTTATTTTCACGACAATTTCTTGGAAATGGTTCCCATGCGGTACAGCCCAGGCTGGGGGCTGTACCAGGACGCTCTCCCAGGCAGCAGTGCAGAGAACAGAGCACACAGGGAAAGACAAATGCACAGGGGCAGGAAAGGTAAGAACAGCAAAACCACATACCTTCAGGGATGCACTGTCCAAGAACAAACTTATAACCCTTACAGCATTTTTTCCTGAAAAATAATAAAACAAAATAATGAATAAATAAAGGTTGGTGCCTCTTTTAAAAACAGTTACAGGTAGGTTATGGTTACAGATGCGATGAACCAAACCAGCAGAGGATCCTGAACTTTTCTCAGTATTAAGGAACACAAGGTGTTCCTCAATCCACGGTACCCATGTTGCTCTGCTTGGAGAACTGGAGAGGATCACAGACATCTGAAAATCCTGCTTTTCTGTGCTGAAAGGACACAGCACACCTCAGTGCTGTCCTCACACACAAGCCAGGTTGTAATTTTCTTGATACGCTGAAGGGTGTTTTCAAACATCTGTCATTACAATGTAAACTTGCAGAAAGGGGTAAGGCTCAGCTCGGAGTTCAAACAAGATAAATGTTATCAGTCATTTCTCATCTTCTAATAAAAGTGGAAGGTGATAAGTGAAATATATTGAATATTTCATTTGCAGTGAAAAAGTGCATCATCTACGGGCAGGGGGTCAAAACTACAGTGAAGTTTCAATATTCAAGATTCAATAGGATCGGATCCTTTTAGTGTGCCTATGGTGTGAACAAAGTATAAATGATGAGAAATTAAACAAATTTTTTTACACCAAGCTGTGATGACCTGCAAGCGTTCAGCCATGTCAGCCTGTTTTCCTTCTAGGCAGCACACTAGAGCAGGATGCTGGTGCCTCTTATCACCCCAAGAGCTGCTGGCTGCAGAGGCTCAGTGACCTTCAAAGGGCCCCAAGTGCTGATGGCTGGGACTTGCCAGAGAAGCAAGGTACCATTCAGTGTGCTGTTCAATACAGTCAACGTGAGGTTCTGGAGGAAAAAGCCCAAGTATTTTACAAATTCACAATTTTTTACGCCTGCGGATCTGCTGAAATATCCGAAAACATCCATTTGCTCTTATCCTTTCACTCAACAACTGACGTCAAAGAGTGCTAAAGCCACTGCAGTCAACGACACAACACTCCCCACGACAATCTGCAGCCATCACAAATCATCATTATGTTGAATATAAATCAACTGTCAGTTGCAACTGACCACTTAAAACAAACAACGCGTTACTCCAAACTATGTAAAAACAAACTTTGGCTCCATATTTTATCCGCTTCCAAAGATTAGCTGGAATATAAATTATGCTTAATGAAGGTTGAACATCTGAAGAGGAAGCCTCGCTTTGTTATGCAAACAGTGGTCCCTCATTAGATTTTTCTCCAAACACTGCTGTGAAGCTTTATCTGCAAGACAAACAAATGCAGGAGGAATGGGTTCAAAGGTGCACTGGGGAGGCTGTTCATGCACCACGAGCCATGCCAATGGCTTTCCAAGTGCACATTCGTCTCCTCCTGTCTGCAGAAAGAGGGGAGGCTGATAAAGAGAGAGCTGGGAGATGGGAGAGGAGGGCCACGAGATTCCGGGCTGTGGGTTTGGCAGCCAAAACAAAAGAAATAGGAGCAGCAGCTGCCTCCACCATTTCTTCCCTTCTCCCTGGGAATTCCCACCTACTTTCCAGGCTTAGGCCCCTGAAAAGCCCTGGTGTGTCTTGGGCAGAACACGCAGAGCTCAGCACATGGCCTGCTCCTGGGGAGGGCTCGTGGCTGGGCACCTTGCTGGAACCATCCCTCTCCTCTCAAATCACCCAGCTTTTGGTTTTCCTGTTGCTAAATTGATCAACCGATAAGGAGATCTGGAAATATTTTCTCCAAACACCTGATTCTTTTTTTCCACATAATGAAAGCTTTAAATCAAACCAAAAGAAGTGGTAGAGGATGGATGCCCCGTTCTCAGGCATATGCTCCAGGAAACAATTCCCCATGACACTCAGTTCCCAGCTCAGGATTATGGATCTCTTTGAGCACAGCCTGTGCTCAGCAGCAAGCTTTGGCCATCAGCACGATTTTGCCAAGGAAACTGCTACTTTAGGGTTAACACACAGGAAATACAATACGCCAATACCCATTTCCCTGAACATGACATCGCAACCTTGGGATTCCTGCATACTTTCCACATTCCTGAGGAGAAATCTGTCAAAATGATAGACACGTGATCTGATCATTAGCAAAGGCATTTTAATAGCAATACTCATTTTCAGACATCCAGTTGCAGGTTGACATGTCTAATCAAAGTTGCACAGCAGCGATCTCATTACACAGACTGAGAGGGAAGAGAGGGTCCCCACTGATAATTTTAGCTACTAAATAACTTTCAGGTCAGCAGTTGCTACGCAGCCGTGCTTGCGAGCATGCAGCAAACACCAACACATACACAGCTGGACAAGAAGATCAGGCTCTGATATATGGAACCACAGGGAAATGAAGTTGTTTCATTAACATTAAGGCTTGTTTCTGTAAGGATGAACTCTCGGGACTTTTTGTCACAGCTTTTAAAGGGGAGCTTCAGCACTTGGAAGGAGGAGAGTGGCCCTACAGGTTTTGATTTAGGCTCAAGTGTTTTAGACCAATAAATCTGGGAGGATATAAGTCTGTTCCACTTGTTCCCCCTATGCCCAACACACCAATGCACTGGCACAGCCCCCAGCTCCATGTAGCCGCTCGATAGCATCACCCCAGAGAGGCAGGACGAAAGGCAAGATGCAAGGAATGTGGCTTGATTAAGCCACTGCTTTATTAAGTTAGCTTATCTGGGCGCTATCAGCAGTAACTCATGCAGTGCAGACCAGGACCCCTTCCCATAATTGTTCCCACCTGGGGCAGGGCTGCCACCACCCGCAGCCCAGCTCGTGGTCTGTGCTGGGACACTGGTGGCGGTGCCACAGAGACTGGGGAATGCTGAGCCAGGAAAACACAGCTGTGGGAGACAGAGGGAAGGGTTCGGGTGCCGTCACAGCTGGAATATATTACAAGTGCAAATAATGGCAGGAGAGCAATTGAAGGAATTGAGAATTAATCTGAGTCTGTCGGCAGTAGAGTAGCAGTGACTACAGAGCTTGACTTCAGCGGAAGAGGTTGGGGAAAAAAAAAAAAAAAAGGTGGGAGAAATATGGAGAGAAAGGTAGGGATGGGAAAACCCAAAGCTTCATACAATTTTATTTATTTATTTATTTATTTCAAATGAAAATAGCACGTCAAGGAAGTTCTTGCTAAACATGTCAAAAGTAGAAACGGAACAGCCCACTCCAGGAAATATTTGTCTCATAGGAATGAAGGAGACACAGAAATCCCCCATGGCGAGTCAGAAAGTGATGTCCCAGAGTAAAATATTATCTTCGTTATAACCTGACCACAAATGCAATCAAGCAGGCAGTGCTAAAGTCTCTCCCATCTTTGTATCTTATATGGTGGAACTGTGTCAAAATAGCAAAACAAAAGCAAGAAAGCCTGCACCATGCCAACAGCGGGCTTGAGATTTCATTAAAAGAGTGAAACCGGAAAGTGTTCAGCACCAACTGCCAGAACTCTGAGAACATCATCGCTTGTCAGATGACAGCTCCATTTGGCAGGGGTGGCTCCAAGGACAAGCCAGGATTTTCATGGAAAGCCAACGCTCCTCTTGACAAATGTATTTAATGAAAAAAACACATTTCTTATTGGGAAAAGGTAGACTTTTTTTTTAACAAGGCTTTTTTTGGACAATGCTATAACACGAAGCCCTAGCAGGACTAGGGCTGTACGTTGAAGATGTGAGTTTGTAAAGGCCATGGCACGGTTGCATTTAATTGCAGCACGTGGACTTTGCTGGAGCGCCTCCTTGTTGGGCCTGCTTGGCGTTTCTCTTTGATCATCCTGACTGGCAGAAATACAGAATGCAGCAAAAATGCAAATAGAAAATACAACAATTAACTTCCCAAAGATAATTAGCTACGTAAGGAAGTCAACAAGGTTGACACCTACCCCCCTCCCACCCCTTTTTTCCCCCTGTATACTATACAGAATTTAAATGCAAGCCAGGTCTGTCTGCCAAAACACGTACGGACAAAACCCATCTGCAGTGCGGGCGCATTAAGGCAGAAGCTCAGTAGCTGCGTGTAGTTTTGCCATAATTCACACAGAGAGTAGATTTATGGCAAGATGGTGTAAAACTGAAGCAATGCGCTTCAATTTTGTTTGCCTTTCCATGGGATACATACCAAAATCTTGAGTAAGAGAGGGTGGCCTTCCTGCAGACGCTCACTCAGCATACACTTTGCCACGATTTCCAGACTTAGCCCTTTTTCATAGTTTTGTAAAGAGATGATTTATGTTCACCCTGGGTGCAAGGCAAGGTCTAACGCCAGCCTTTCCCCCTCCAGTGAACAGCACAGGGAACACTATGAGGTGCAGCATCGTCTGTGAGCACAGTGGGCATGTATGTGCTGCTCTATTTCCCTTAATGAAGTGAATAGAGCAGTATCCACCCGGCAGCCACAGAGACCCACCTTCACCACCAAAGCTGAAGCTCCGACCTCTAGGAGCAAATCACTGCAGGCACGTATGTGGTTTTTCTGAAGGTCAGATTTTGAGTAATTACATGAATCTCAGTCATGTTTCTCACCAGCTCCCACAGTCCAATAACTTTAATCATATATTACCGTTTTCTTCTTAAAAAGAAAAAAAATCAACCCCACAATCCTGCTATCTGCTTTTTACTCAGCTCTCGTTATAAAAACAGATACAAGAAATGGAGTTCCATTCTACTCGTTGTTAATGGACAGTCTTTGATAAGATTCACAATTCCCGGGCTCCTCAGTTGTGAACATGAGCCAGGGACCAGATCCTCTTCTGGCAAACACCTCTGCTGAATGACTCTGGGGGCCTGTGTCAGGTCCTGCCCGGGGCTGCTCTGGTTGATGCTCTCAGACATGACCTCTGGCTGCTCCTTATAGTAATGTATTGTTTATGGACTCCTCTTGCAGCTGCTCCAAGTGCTGATGTATGTCATCTTTTTTTTATGGTCAAGGGGAGTTTTTATGGAGCAGAAATGGCGGTTCCTTTTTCTCACAAGGGATCTTCCACATAGATGGGATGATCTGTGGCCTCTGCAGAGCACAGTTTGTGAATGCGTGAAGCACATTTCTCTTTGAAGCAGTGAAAAACGACTTGAAGGGGTGCAAGAAATGCTCCACCCTGCATGGGTACCGGTGGGGCCCAGAGAGCTGCACACAACTGGGGAATGCACACAAAGCAAAACGACAGAGTCCAGGAGGAAAGGTGGCCAGCAGTCCCCAGAGGTCATCCCTTTTGGATTACTTCAGGACTTTTTGGTGCAGGGTAAGGTTTTGGTTGATTTGGTTTGTGGAATCACAGAACATCCTGACTTGGAGGGGTCCCACGAGGACGACTGAGCCCAACTCCTGTCTCCAAACCCAATGTCTGCAAGCACTGTCCCAATGCTCTGTGAACTCCAGCAGCTCAGTGCCGTGCCCGCTGCCCTGGGCAGGCTGTTCCATGCCCACCACTCCCCAGGCACAGCCTTTTCATAACCCCTCATCCCCCAGCACAGCCGTTCCTTTGGGCCCTGCTTCTGCCACCAGTGACCTCAAAAGGCAATTACCCCTGTGGACACTGGAAAAGACATTTCTTGCACATTTTACATAGACGGGAACATCATCCTCAACATCAAACGCTGATTCCCTCAGCACTGAGCTGTACTCTCCTCCCTTTTCTCTTGGATTTTGATTTTTTTTTTTCTTTTCTTAATGCAAAGGAATGCTCATGTGGTTTATTGCTAGACAGAATGTCAAAAATAACAGAATGATTAAATAAAAGACTTTTGACAGAATTCATCTGCTTAGACTCAGCTTTATACACATGCTGTCAGCTTTGCCTTACACTCTTTTCTAACAAAGTTATTTTATATTTTGGCATTGACCCAAGAAAATGACTTTGTTTAGTTTCAGAGATGAAACTGGAATGGGTTTTGCAGAATCAAATTAATGTTTGACAGGTGTGAAATTTGAGGGGAAGAAAAAAATGAATTTAGTGCAAAGATGGCACAGTTTGCATCTGCTGCATAGTCTGATGAACTGAAAGAGTAAATAATGCAGTAGTCTAATGAGCTGGAAGAGTACAACACATCCCCACAAATACATTTCATTTTCTGCTCAGCTTACTGCAGGGAACCTGCTTCAGCAGGGGCTGGACCAGTTGATCAGTTTGATGGATCAGATGAAGTGCCTTCCAGCCTCTACAATTCTGTGTTCTACGGTTTTCATTTGTTAAAACAAGCATTCTTCAATATCTCAGTTAAAGTGACCTAAAATTAAGCCTGTGTTTTAGAATAACTCACTGCTCTGAGATTTAAAGCCAAAAAAGTGAGCAAATGGCATTTTTTTTTGTCCACCTCTGACTTTGAATCGGAAGATTGTTTGCCAAATTTCCTTCTAGCCCCACAAACAGCAACCCCTGCAGACAGCTCATGCTCAGCGATGGATGGACACAAAGGTGAGTACAGGATGGTTGGACTAGGTAATCTTAGTGGTCTTTTCCAATCTTAACACTTCTATGGTTCTACGATCTTAGCATATCTATCTTAGTCCTCGGATTCTTAAACTCTCACAGCTCTCATCTTGTGGCTCCAATTCCTGACCAAATAGCCCTGAGAGAGAGATGCAGAGCAATAATTTCCTTCAGAAGGGAGGCAAAGGCAGCAGGAACCGCTCTGGCTGGCAGCAGGGCTCGTGCTCAGTCGCTGGAGTCAAACAGCAATAAATTGCTGGCAAGCTCTCAGACTGAATGGAGTCCAATCCAGTCCTGTTTATATGGTATCTATCATCAACACGATCATGAAAATGCTGCATAAGCAATGTCTAATAAATGTGTTTTGATAAACAGTGGAAAGCAAGCGCATTCTATGCAAGCATGCATAGAAAAGCTCATCACAGAAACTAATGCAAGGACGTAGGTTTCCGAAACTAGTTCTCCGAACAGGACTCAGGCAAGCTAGTAACTTGGTCTGTGTTCACTCAGGGGAGCTGCTGTGTAAGGGTCTGATCCTGGTTCTGCAGAAATCCCTTTGCCATGAACACACACCAGGTGGGAGACAGGCTCATAGACCAAGACTGAGGATTATGCTTAGGCACGCGCTCAGCCCTGAGGGTGGGCTACAATTGCACTTTTATGGAGAACAGTTGTGGATAATCACTTGTGGCATAAACTTACCCAATTCTGTCTGACATTTGTCACTGCAGACAGCTGCAAGCCTCTTTCTGGTTTGGGTGGGTTCAGGATTTGACTGAAGTCTGCTTCTCCCATAGATATGTCAGCCACCTATCCCCCCAGGCATGCACAGATATAACCCCAGCGTTTCAGGTCAGAAACAATTTTCAAGTATAAAGGGAAAATTTGTAGTGGTTTTTGAAATTCAGCTCTGGGAAAAAAGCAAGCAAACAATCCCACCTCGTGATTTTAATAGACTAGGTCTGCACATAGCGAGACACAAAGACATCAGCTTTTAGGAAAGTCAAATACCATGAGAATAATTTAAGAAAGATGCAGTTGTTCTCTACACTGGTTATCCATGTTGAGGTGTCATCAACACAGTGTGATTGTCATGATGACCACTACATATGAAAGCTCTACCTCATGCTGAAAGGACGGGGAAGGCTTAGATTGGATGTCAGGGGAAGTTCTTTACAGAGAGAGTGGTGAGGTGCTGGAACAGGCTGCCCAGAGAGGCTGTGGATGCCCCGTCCCTGGAGGTGTTCAAGGCCAGGTTGGATGGGGCCCTGGGCAGCTCGGTCTACTATTAAATGTGGAGCTTGGTGGCCCTGCTTGTGGCAGGGGAGTTGGAACTTAATGATTCTTGGTGTCCCTTCCCATCCAAGCCATTAAATCATCCCATAATGCTAGGATAGCTTTCGCCATGCAGATAGAGAGGATGGTGCCATCTTATTACAGATTAATGGGGAAAACACAGGCACAAAGGATCACTACAGCAAGATTTCTTGTTTTTGTGATCTCCAGCATGGACAGGGCAATTTCAACAAGACTGCATGCACAGGCCTTTCCCTGTTGTGCACTGTTTGCTTCTTCACAGTGTGGAGGAGAACCAAACCCAACACTCCATTGAGTGCTCTGGTCTTTCCCACCTGCTGATGTAAGCAAAATCAAACAGGACCCTGCTGTGCATAGTCCAAAATCTCACAGGTAAATTTTCTCCAGTTTGACTTCTGATATGTGCTCAAGCCTGTCTCCTCAGAGCCTGAAAGTTAAGGGGCAATATACTTTCACTTTATCAAAGCCAAAAAGCTGACGAATCAAATGGCTGCAATCCAAAAGTCTGTTTCCCCTCGACAATCAACACTTTTTAAAAGGAAATCATAGCAATTAGCTTCAACCTTGCTATTTGAATGCAAGAAAAAGGTTGCAAGTCATTTCCTGGACACACTCTATACCATCTAACAACAAGGGTTATTAAATGTCTCCTGTTTTCAACGCTCATGCTTTGTAAGACTGAAAAAGAATAGCCATCTAATTTTATACTCCATGAATCACATAAGGGTGCTTAACAACCACTTATGGAAAAGGGTTTTTATCCTTCCAATATTGGCTTAGAGTCACGAAGGGCACGACCCTGCTTCAGCTGCAGCCAAGGGGACTTTTCAAGTCAAGGCTTCAGCCATGTTATTGGAAATCCAAGGGGAAAAAAAGCATAATATTAGAAGAACAGATTAACAGCAAAAAAAGCAGCAAGGAATCCTTGGAAAGCACCTGATTCAAGGAGGGTGAGATGCTGTGAGGTCCTCCCAGATGGATGCTGTCAAGTGTGGATACTGTCTCATCCCCCTGAAAGTGTCTTCCAGCATATAACCACTAATTGTGCATCTTTCCCTTTTTGACTCCTACACCTCTTGCTGCACTTACAGCCCTGGTCACATATCCTTTTCTTGTGCACGTCTGACAAAGGTCTGGCTTTACCTTCCCTATAGCACTCCACTAGGTAGACCTAGCGCTCCCTCCTCTCCAGCTGGGCTCCTCTCCAGCATGATGTGCTCCAGGCCCTGGGCATCCCTCTACTTTCCTGGTAGGTGCACAAAACTGTAGGTAACCAAATCAAACATGACCACAAACAGGTATTTGTTAAAACAGATTAAAGACATGGGAAACCAGACAAATCCAAACAAAAAAGAAAAAACAAAACAAAAAAAAAAGGAAGAGGAAAGAAATGATTTGATTTGCTAAACTGCAACAGAATTGCAGCCCTAGTCCCCTTCCACTGTCTTATCTTTCTCTTCATTTTCATAATAAAATTTTAAAGGGAGAAAAAAAAAGAAAAAAAGAGAGAAGCATAGTAAAACTTGAATGAAAAACAAACGACGTTATTTGTCACGAGCATATTTTCAGACAAAAGAGTGGGCCAACTCTGATCTCTATCTAGGCAACAAGACCAAGTCAGAATCATACTGCTTTCAACATCATCACCAGCAATGGAATTAACTTCTTAGTGTAAGCCCTTGGAAACCTCTGTAAGACACTAAAAAAGATACTATTTCAAGAGCATTTCATGGATCCAGATGTTTCTCTCCTTTTCCCTTCTCTTTTATTGTTCCCACAGAAGACCTTGTAAAAGCTGAAACTGCTTATTAAGTACACAGACTTAATGAATTGGACAAGGAAAGAAATAATTCTTAATATAACATGATCACAAGTCAGATCTGTGTTTGTTGTCTATAGACACAACAGCAAAATGCTCTCTATACACAGAGCAGCCCCAGTTAGGACAGAATCTGTCTCCATCAACCGCTTCCAGTGAGCAGAAAAGATTTGTTTTTAAAACAACACAGTATGAAACTGCTGAATTATGCAGTGACTGCACCACGACCACAACACCAAGGATTATTTTTAGAGGCACACATCTGCAGGTTATTTTTTGCAAGGGTGGATGGAGCAAATCCTGAAGCAATTCGCTCAGCAGACAAGCATCACTGGAGTGAGCTGTTATTTATATGGTGTCACGACAGCACTTGGTATCCGCTGCTGCTACTGCTGCTGGGATGCAGCGGAGTGCCCACAGTGCTCTTGTCTCCTCCAGGGCTTGGAAAGTTAATGAAGCAGTGTTTTGATGTGGCACTTTGTTTAGCTCCTCTGTTAAAAATGGCAGGCGCTGGAATGCAGTCCAGCACTTCTTCCTGCCAACAACGGGGCTGCGGGGACTTCAGCATGGTGTGTGTTCTTCATGCCATACCCCCCACCTGATGGGGCATCCCCCACTTCTGAAATTCGTGAGCAGGTGGGTGGCATGAGGCCACTCTTAAAAATAAAAGCAAAGTTTTCTGAAACTTCCTTCCATTTCTTCACTATGCTGTGCCCCACGTTTAGCTCAGCTTGCGAGACAGAGGCTGAACTTGGTGTCTCTTACCCATCAGCCACATACTAATTGTATGAGCAACCATACCATCTCCTAACCCAGCAAACCGCAGCCCGAGCACACTTCCTATTGCCTAATTTAACTCTGACACCAGCTGCTGCTTCTCACAATCCATTCCCCATCTGAATGCTGGAAGAGAATCTCAGCCCAGAATAACCTACTGAGGTTGAACTCATGGTTTTTATGATGACATGCAACAAATTTATTTTGCCATGTGTTTCACTGGAGGTTGCAGCCACCCTGCCTGCCTGCTATTTGCATGCTCAGCTCATCGCAGCCATCCTCAGACCTCCAGCCCCAGCCTTCCCTCCAATCCACCGCACCTAAACTGGGGATGGGCTGCCCTCACATGTGGTGATGCCTGATAGTCTGAGATGGGACAAAGAGGCACTCTTCTTTGCTCATTTATGAAATACGCAATGGATGAAATGAGCCTGAGGAAAAGCAAGGAGTGCTGCTGGCATGGAGAACAGAATGCAAGAAAGAAACACTTCTGGGACACACAAGGGACCGAGAGGCAAGGCCACAAACCCAAGTCATCATCAGACAAGCAGCAAAAAGATCCTGCAGCATGGGGATCACTTGTGACCGGGGAGGGGGGGGGGGGGGGGGGTGTCTCAAGGCTGCTGGCTTCTGGGAAACAACTTGCATAACTTTTCACTGCTTGATACTGGAAAACAACAACCAGCCCCCGTGCCACCCAGCTTTAAAAACATTAAATCCTTTACTCATCTAAACAGAGCAGCCCAGTGAAGGGAAAACTGTGCGGTCAGGATCTGTGACCTTGCCAAACTTGCATTGCTGGGGAAGAGAGAAGCGGTGTTGGGCAAGTTAGCCCCTGAATGAGAGAAAGCAAACCATAAGGACTGGCCCAGAGTGCAGCGGGTGATGAAGGTATGTGTTTCACCTGGAAAATTACATTTTCTTACTGCTTGGTAGCAATAAAAGTTGATGAGCTCATAAACTTTAATTTCAGTTTGCATATTAAGAAATAAATGATGACGTAAAGAAATAGAGACTGGTGTTCTCCTAACAAGTTGTCCAATTCTAATGTTCTATTGAGACCTATGCAAAGTAGCAAGTGATGTTTCTAGCTGTCATCACTGGTACAAAAAACCCACCCATGTTAATATATTTTTAAAATTAATGAGTAGATTAATTAATCTGCTGTTGGCTTGCAGTATTTTATATTTGCCCTCATATTAACCAGGCGTCACAAGTGAAATATGGTTCTATTTTCATGTCTAATCATACTGATACTCCCTGTCTCAAATCCAGTGCAAACCAGAACTGGGGCTGGCACACTGGTTCCAGTTGCAGGCAAACATGATGTGATCATTGGAGCAACTCTGGCATTTGAAGAACCCAAACTGGCTCAAAAATTGGACTCATAAGCAAGAAAGTGTTTTCAGCATTTCGGCACAACGTCAATTTTTGCTGGCTGAATTATGTGCATTTCAGCAAAAACCTTTTCTGAACAGCCAGTAGCCCTGACCAAGCCTGAAAGCTGTGGCTGTGGCCTCGGTAGAGTCACCACTCACAAGCAGTGGCAGATGCCACATGGATAGACTGCTTAAATCCATTGGACTACTGCAACCCTGATGACAGAAGAGAGCTGTCACCTCCACCTAAAGCAAGCAGCAAAACTAAAGGGGAAGGTATGAGTGATTTATTTCTATCAATTCATGGTTTTCTAAAGTGTTTTGTGCTATGACCACTGTTACCGAGACGTTTTCAAGTCGAAGCTTTACTTCAGTAAATACAATAAAGACCAATGGAGAAGGAAGTCTATCAGATAGGGAAGTAATGCATTTTTTTCTGTCTGATTCACCCTGACCAGTGTGATGGTGGGTGACAGCCACTTCAGCCCTCCCCACGTTAATCTTAGCCCTCCCTCATAAGCGCAGGTTGTCTTCAAAAAAAGCTGTCCCTGGTGAAGGCTGTGCTACTGGTCTGCCTTAGCCTTCAGGGACAACATCAAATTCACACCTGAGGTTAAAACAGTATCAGCAAAGACAGCATTAGCATTACAGGCTTCACACCTCCTGAATATACAGATTGCATCTGTTTGTACTGCTGCTGAATTCCAGTTCATGTCTATGCAGCACCTGTGAGATGCCTCTGAGCCACAGCTCACACCAATGCACTCACTGGAGGTAATATTTCATGCAGAGTAATAGGAACTGTTTGCTTTGTTTCCTATGCTGTTCGCAAGTTGGTTTTTATTCCCAAAGGACTCGAAGGAAGAAAACCCAACGTATTTACAGCCTGAGATATCAATCTGATTCTACAAAGTTGTCTGAAAGCGTTATATTGTATCTGGCACACACTGCTCGGAATAAAAGTTTGGCTCAGGGTGTGAAGCAGACTCCCCCGCACACACACATGGAAGGTCTCATTCTCCAAACTGAAATGAATATCACCCACATGCCTTGGGAAAATTCACCTCTCTGTTCAGAACTTTCCCCCCTTTTCTACCTAATGCTGTGTGTTTATCACTATTCAACCCAACAGGCACAGTGTGTATTGCAATCTCACCATCTGCACCACTTACATTCCTAAACACGGAATCTCAGCCAGATGTCTGACTTATCTCCAAGGCCCTGACTTTGGGCATATGGTTTTTATTTAAATTAATTGCAGTACTAGCAGAAATCCAATATCTATTACCCATCACAATGGCAGATAATGACTCAGAATAAATTTGTCGAGCCTTCTATCATTGCTCATGCAGACCCTTCTGTGGACGAACTGCAGTAACTGAAGTCCAATGAAAGCCAGGTAAGATATTATGCAGAATACCTCACCACAGATTAAGCTTGCAATTGCATAATGAGCAGAAGAGAAGAGTGAGCCCTGCTCAGCAGCAATCGATGCCATCACGTACAGGGAGTCCATAAGTGGAAAACAATCTTACTTGCTTCTACTTACACATGGAGCTGTGGTTCTTTTTGAAAACTCATGCGGTGCTTTCTGGCCCTGAACCCTGTGCTTTCCCTTCAAATAAAACCTATACCTTCATTTAGAAATATGTAGTTTTACATGTTTTTCTCTGATTGGGATTTCTGGAGCTCTCCGCATGCCTAATTATTACTGGTAGTAGTAATAATATGTTTTTACTTCCATGATGTTAACCTCTGGAGTATGAGAGCTGTAAATAGAAGCTAAGTTCAACATCAAGAGATGTGCAAGAAAACGGATAGCTCCTTTCTTAGCTTTCTCAGACTCTTTAGTTAAATCCTTAAATTTACCACCAAATGAGCACTGTTCTTCAACTTTCACAGCAGAAATGTGTCATTATCTTCACTAGACTGATACCAAAGTGTCTCTGGCAAGGACCAGAATCCCAAATCTTTATAAAGCTTGGCCAAAAGAATGATCCCCAATCCAAATATACTTTCAAGCCAGAGCTAAGACGGAGCATGGCAGGCAGATACACTCAGACCAGGACAGAGTTTTCCATATCAGCATATTGTCAGCAGGATAATCAATGCCATCCCATCCTTCATTACTGTTATACATGATTTTCTGTAAAGCACCTGAAATTCACCTCAAACTCACCCCACCAGGCTGGCTGACTGCAGGTTCCTCTGTACTCAGAGGAATGCAACAGAGGAGAGCAACAGCTGCTCTCAGAGGAGAGCAACTCAACTTCCATTGGGTGCCCAACCTTACCATGGCACAGCAAATCTCCAAACTTCCTAGGCTTTCATGTCCCCATTTTCTGCAGGGCTGCCTGATTTTTTAAACTGTATTTCACCATTTCCTTGCTGTGCAAGGGGAGGTGGAAATAAATGACATGAAAAAGAAATCACCGCAACCAACAGGAAAGTGTCACCTCCTCGCTTGCATTTTCCAGCTGGGACAATGTTGCATCAGCAGAACATCACTGCATTTGGGCCTCCATGAAAAACCCCTCCAGAATTAGACCCAGAAAAACAACAAACCAGTCTGCCATACGTTATTAAAGGCTGAATCGTAACAGAGAGCCATTACATATGTATGTGTTAACATTGGTTTTGCTTAATTGGTACGTGCTGAAACTTTCATGCGTTTATAAGTTTACTGTTGTGTGACTTTATATGGATCACCATTCCCAATGCACCAAGTTCCCCTTCAGAGCTCCTTGAAGCTCTCAGGGACACAACATTTTTCCCCTGTGTTTTTCCAACACCTGAGCCAGTGAGGAATGTATGAACATGCACCTGTCAGTGGGATGAGTGCCTGCATCCCCTGCTGCACCCAGACATTGCTCGGCCCTCCTCTGTGTTCTCCACATCCTATGACTTTGGGGGTAACATGGGGATGATGGAACTCATATCTCCCAAAGGGATGCAGAAATGCAGTGAAGAGCTGACTGATCCCACCACCACTGTCACCCACAGAAAGGTGGGCAGGGGATCCCTGCCCCTCTACAAGCAATGAAGCTGTTAAGAGAATATCTGAGATCTTGCAAAGGTGATGAATTAACTTCCTACAGATAAAGCCCAGAAGTTTTATATGACCACTTACAAACTTTTCTGAGTTGATGTTTCTGAGGAGATTTAGCTGTTGCATTCTGACAGCAGTGGCACAGAAGAGCGAAATAGTCAAGACAGCTCTTGTTAGAGCCGGGCAGTAAATTACATGCTCTGCTCCATCCACTGAGAAATGTTTATCATCTGCTGCCAAAAACCACAGTGCCCTGGTGTTTCCTTGGGCTTGCTTTCCATTTCTCCAGCCACCGAGGAGGCCGTTCCCCTTGGGAAGTCTCATTTAGAATAAACAGTTCTTTATGTTCATTATCATAATTCCCAGGGAATGGGCTGGAGGTAGCTAATTAGCAATTAAGTGTGACTGACCGGGCAGCCCGGGAGCACCATGCAGGACCAGCTGATGTGTGAGTGCATCTTCCAGCCGCAGTGAACCCGTGACTCGTCCTGTGGCCTCGAGGACAACCGGGCTTTGAGTTGAGGAATTTCTTCTTTTTCTTTTTCTTTTCTTTTCTTTTGTTTTCTTTTTTCTTTCTTTCTTTCTTTCTTTCTTTCTTTCTTTCTTTTTTTTTTTCCTTTTCTTTTTTATTTTTAGTGAAAAACATTTCACCGTGTGTGGGGGAAAAGCTAACAATAGTACTGTTTCAGGAAATGACTAATTGCTAGAAAAAAAGTAGAAAGAACCTGAGTCAAAGTGTTTCAGTTCTGCACTGAGGAGCAGTGTTCCTGCATCAGGATGGACTGATCCCAAAACCCCAAGCACAGGTGTTTGGGGGGCAGCCTAAACTACATCCCTTGACTTTATTTTTCCAATTCATCCTCTGAGCCCTGCAAAGCACACAGGGACGCTTATGGCATCCCCAGCTGTGCAGACCCAGAGATTCAGATGACTACCACAGCATGGCACAGTAGGGGTGCTGGACCTGGTCCATCACTCAGCCAGGAATGGGATAGCAGCAGAGATAAGGGACCCTCCTCAGAGTGGGCCTGGTTTAGATCCGAGCACAACTAAACACTTCACACATTTGGGAGTTACTCCTGGACTTCTCCAGCAGCACAGATTTTTGGTTCAGTTTAATGCCTTCGCCCTGGATTTAACTCAACTCCTACTAATAGGGGTAAATCTCCTCTCATTAATATGGCTTGTTAAAAGATCACAGCAATCCCTCTGTGGACTTAAAACCCACAAGTTGAGACCATATTGACCTGCTCAAGACGGCAGCAGGTTGAAAAAAATCACACTGCTGCTCCAGCCCTCCTGCATTCAGCTGGACTCAGTTCTGCTGGGTGCACTACCTAAAACAGCTGCTTGCTGGGTTACGACTTGACTGCTGCCTGAGGTTTTGTGACCGGCGCAGGGATTGTCTCACTTCGGATATTTCTAAGATTTCAAAGTCCCACAAAGACAGTTTGCCAGTTCCCACTGGCCTGCAGGAAATGTTTGTAACCCATGAGATTGAATCAAAACAGCATTTTAATCAAATCTTGTTCAAGTTATTTTTTCCATTAGCGATCTCTCCCCAAATCATTATTTACTTATACATTTTTTGCTACTTAGAAATGCAGAGGGAGAGAACAAATGCATCAGCCAGCAATTCACTGAGGATCATCTCCGGAAATGCTGATGCCATCTCGCTCAGCAAGGAGAGGTTGATGTAGGAGTGCCTAATTCAGAAAGGCAAGCAAGAGAAGGGCATCATTTCACAGAAAAGCACAGAGGTGGCCAAAACTCTCACACAACATGGAGGGATCTATGGTTTGGCTCAAAACTAGACCCTAGCTGCACGCCGGACTGCACCATGTGCGTGGTGCCCCAGAGATCTGCCTGTCCTGGATTCATAGGATGAGGAATTGCATCCAGAACCCTCTGTCTGCAGGCTGGCTGATGTGCACTGGACACAGAGGAAGCTTGGTAGCTTCACCAAGCAGTATGTGAGGGATCGCCTGCTGCACCCAGTTCAGCCTGCCTGCATTCATCCCTGTGGGCCAGCAGGCAGAAAGAGGGTCTGGCATGAGATCCTCATAGGAAGGGCTTGTGGAAGAAACAAAAAATAAAGGCAACATTCAATTTTCCTGTTCAACTGAAAGCAAGGAAGCTGAGGACAGAACTTGGTCTGCACAGAGCTTCACCATCTCCCTCCCGCATGACTGCACAGGGCTCCAGAGGGTGCTGACCTATTTTCTGCTCCTGGTGCTCCCAGGTAACTTATAAATGGATGAGTCTTGTAAATGTGGAACAGCACTGTTGCAGCTCTTATGGGGTGGCACTGCAGAGCTGCTCCCTCCTGCCATGACCATGACCATGACTATGACCATGACCCCAACCACTCAGATGCATCAATCTGCTAACATTTCACTCAGGCTTGTGTTAAGTCACCCATCACCGCGCTATCTCAGCTCCTTAGAAATTGGTATCAGATGACTGCTGGTGGCCTACAGCTATGTGATCCACTTCAATTTACTTCAAAGCCATTGCTGCAGATGGGACTGCCAAGCAAGAGCAGCTTGCTCCCAGTCTGCCCAGCTACCTGGGCTGGTTGGAAGGAAGATAAAGCAGCCCTCCGACTGTTATGACAAGAAGCCTTTTAGCAAAAACGAAGCAGAGAGGCTCTGTTTACAAGAACTGCTTGTAAATGGAAACCAAAACCTGAATTTGAAAGGAAAACCACATGGCCATAATCTCTCTCCCATGAAAGGAGTAATAATTCCGATGTCACCCTGCAAGCTAAATGGTCTCCCCTATCCAAAAAGGATTACAACCACATTCCTGGGCCATACCTGACCTCCACAGTTTTCTGCTGTGGCTGGTGGGAGGGCCTCCCCCTCGCTGCAGCACATTTCCCTGGCACAACTGAACTCAGCGTTATGGAACAGCTCAGTTTTCAGTTACAGAACAACTCAAACTATTATTTTCTGTAATGAATCCTTTCTGTGAGCAGGACTGGGAGGATTCCTAGGGCTGAATTCCTCCAAAACTTCTCACCTTCAGGCATGGCACCTGTGGGCTGGAGAGTCTCGGAACCATTGGCGGTGGCAATGCAGCAGCAAGCAAGAAAGAAGCAGTACTTACTTTGTTGGCACTGTGTAATGCGAACACGGAGAAAGACACAGCATCAAAAATTGAGACCAAAATGAGCAAACTAGTTTTCAGGTCTTTCTCAGCAGATCTGCCAAGGAGGGATCAGCGTGTAGCAACACAAACCGTTAAGTCACTGGCAGATAAATGCACAAGGAATTAGGCAGGCCCTTGCTCTCCTTGAGAAAACACAGGGGACAGAGAGATACCCTTGTGCCCATGCACTGTGCATCTATTACATCATGCTCCCAGTCACTGCAATCCCCTTGGTTCCAGAGAACAAAGCAGTGATGAAGACAGAAGCAGTGTTGCCTGCAGTGCATGCACTGAGCCTGAGCAGCATTTTGTGCAGCAAACACTCACACCAAGGTGCCTGAGAACCTGTTGCAGCATGTGCTTCCCAACCTCAAAGACCAGCCAGTTCATATCCCAAACTGCTGATGGTCTTCCCAACCGACTCCATACTTCAGCTTGCACTGTAAACGCTGTAAAACCCAGGAAAAGCATGGATGATTTTCACAGCATCACACTCAGGAACTGAAACCGAGGAACAACCTTTCAAGCATCACCTAAATGCAAATCACCCAGGCATCAGAGATGTGCTGAAGCCCCTTTCTTTTGGTGAGCAATGGTTATTATGCTCCAGTACACTTCTCCTAACTTGATGGAGGTATGTGGCATCATTTTCCTCCACCATAAACACAGCAGTCAACTTACAAGAGCTGAAATGTTGCCAGTGCCTCTTGGTTGCTGTGCTAACCATCATGATAGGCTGGCTGGTTGCAAAAGGGAGTTACTTTCTTAGTCAATTATGCCATTATTTCCAAAAACGCGCTTGAAATGACAAGAAATAAATCTCCACAGGCCTCTTTTGAGTACACTCTACTCCACAGAAATATCAGTGATGGAGAGCCATGTAAAAATGGGCTGGACCCAAAAGACCGGGGAGGCTGGACTGTGGGAGAATGTTGGCAAGCAGCGCAGCCCTGTGATAACACGGCAGCCAAGGAAAACAGTGCTGTGCTGGGGCTGTCCTTCAGATGAAGGAAGAGATGAAAAAACAGATGAAAAATGCTAACCCCACAGGTAACAGCCTGGCCATGACCGGCACATTTCTAATTCCAAGTGGATTTGTTGTTTCTCTTCGTTGAGAGCATTTCTAGATACTCTCACATTGTGTAGGAGATGCAGTGATAGCCACATCACAACAGTGTGCATGTCAGCTCCATGCACTGTGCATGTCTGTGAGCATCAAGTGAAGGTGAATGCATGCTGCCACTCTCCAGTAAAACACCAAAATCCATCCCAAAAGTGTGCAGAGCTGCACTCACTGGGAAATCACTGAGTTCGAACGATTCATTCTTTTTTTTCCTGTTTTTCTCTTTAGTTAAATTATCTCTGTCATACTTGTATATTCCACTATAGCCTTCTGCTGGAGATGAGTATTTTTGCATTTTTGGAAAAGACATTTCAACTTTTTGCAATGAATTCTTGATCTATGCAAGAACAAGATGTAAAGGAATCATGGGAAGTGCTCTTACTGATGGGCTAAGAAAACACTTCAAGCCCACATGTCAGCTAAGGACAGATTCATGTGCAGCATGTCCTTATCTGCGCTACAGAGTTTTTTGAAAGCATTGCTGCTATGAGAGATAAAGGAAATTCACTAGCATGCATACAGCTCCAGCAATGTGCCTACATTTCCAACAAGCATTTTATAGGATTCAGCTCAGAGACCAGAAACTGAAGCCAAGAGGAAAGATTACAGGATTAAAAACACCGCATGCAGTGCAAAAAACAAAACTCTCAGAATCAGGACGTGACCAGCAGAACAGGAAAGATCAATCAGTTGTCCCAGGGCTGTTTTCCAATGACTGGCTATTTCTTTTTAGATAGCTCTGTTTCTGTAGAGAGCTGGGTACGCTGACTCTGGGTTTTCAGGGCTTTCACACCATTGTGTGAACTTACTGAATGCCCAAGCAGTGGATGTGAGCACAGTGAAGAGGTGGGTGGTGCATTCAGCAGTGGTGATAGTGACAGTGGGTCACCTCTGCTGATACAGCTTGGTATGAGCATGGTATTCAGGCTCTTCTTCATCGCTGCCAAAAATGCACACCCAATGGTGATGATGGTGCTAAAGTGTTGAGTCTTGCAGCCGAGAATTTGCTCTACCAGAGCACCGTGCTCTTTGTATCTGCTGTAATTTCCATGGAATTAATCAGGAGGCATTACTTTTGGAGCAACAAACTTATTTTTCATTCCTGCTTTACAAGCTCAGTAGAATAAGCAGCGTGCCAAATGAGTTTAAATAAGGTCCTGCTTTTAAGTCTAGCAGTTTCCTCTGTGCTAGGATATTATTTAGTTTCATCATTTCTTCAATCTTTGGCACAGCCAGAATGCCAGCCGTGCCATTGCATTTCTCTTTATTCTTCAACACACAATGCTAGGCAAACCCAGCAACCCTAATGAACTCCGTTTTGAATGCAAAACATCCTCTGTAGCACTTAAAAATCAATCAAACTGTCAGAGATTGCTAAAGTAGGGGGCGTTTTCTACACGTGAAGGTGATGCCGGGGAGATGAGCAGGCTCTCGGAGTTTGCAGATTTATTCCATTTGTTACACATTAAGTTCAGTTTTGGCAGTGAAAACATTAGGAAGGGGGTAAAAAAAAAAAAATTAGAAACATCTTATTTTCTGTGTTGACTAATGGCAGGGCCTGATCTCGTTAGGAGCTTCACTGCTGCAAGGTGCACAGAGCACTGACACCTCTGCTTTTGTGGCCTGAGCTTCCCCTCAGCCCCTGTACCAGCCAGGAGAGCCGCAGAGCATGCTGAGCTGTAGCAATGCTCACTGCCTGCCCTGTGGAGGGATGGTGCTGCCGGCCACAGCTGCACCCTGTCTGCAGACAGTGATAAAGAGGGAGTCGTGCTTTTAATACCAGAAGGCGAGAAGACCTCGTATCAGCAAGGACATGAGAAAGAGAACTACATAACAGCTCCCTCCCCAGCATTCCTCACCAGCCACGACTAACAAGCACCAACCATCAGCCAAAATGAAGCACGACATTGTTGCGAAGGCATGCGTTTGTGCAATGCTGGAGGCTCCACTCCATGTGCAGCAGGACACACGTCCTTCCCATCACAGCCAGGCTGCCTCCTTCTATTCAGTTTAGGTCATGACTGTGGAATTGCAAGATGGAAGCCATCTGCCTTCTGACTTTTTTGCTATTTTGTAGAATAAAGGAATTGCTGGAATTGGAGGGGACTGCTAAAGATTGTCTAATCCAATTCTCTTGCAGTGAGCAGGGACATGTACAACTCCATCAGGTGCTCAGAACCCCTCCACCCTGACTTTGAGTGTCTCTACGCACAGGGTATCCACCACCTCTCTGGGCAGCCTGTTCCGGTGCTTCACCATCCATATCATAAAAACCTTCTTCCTTATATCTGGTCTAAATCTCTCCTCTTTCAGTTTGAAGCAAGAGACCCTGATGAAGAGTCTGAAGTCTGGTCCCTGGAGGTGTTCAAGCTTGGGCTGAATGAGGCCCTGGGCAGCCTGAGCTGGTGGGGACAACCAGCCCATGGCAGGGGGTGGGGCTGGGTGGGCTTTAAGTTCCCTCCAACCCAAGCCATTCTGTGCTTCAATGATAGTTAGGAGGCCAGGTGCACCACGTAACTTCAGGGAAGTGCACTGGTCCTAGGCATGGTCAGGCTAGTGTGGAAGGAGTCTCAAGGTGAGAGTCTGCCTCCTTTTGCTTTTACATATATCCTAAGATATGTTTTGGTTGACTTTTGTAGAGCTATAGGGGGAAGTAATCTACTAGCCATGGCAGAAAGAGATGAAAGAATCCAGATCTAAGGGTCGTTCATGTTGGAAGGGAGCTTTTGAAGTCCAGTCCAGGTTCAAAGCAGGGTCAGTTATGAGATCCAACCAAATCTCTGAGGGATTTACCCAGGCTGGTTTTGAGAACCTCCAAGGACAGAAACAGAACCGCACCCTCAGGTGCCTTAGCAGATGGCAGCTTGCTGGTCAGATTCAAACACTGAAGCTTGAGCTTCCACACATACATGTTTTTATCCGTTTTCATTTTGGTTGTTTGTTAACTTGGATGAAATGCATGCAGCTGACTCTTGGTTGCACTGCTCTTTTTCCAAAGAGCAAGTAAAACCTCTGCCACACAGACTGGGGGCTGTGGTTTATGACAAAACAGAAAACACAACAGGATGCAAAGCTGCAGGACACCAAACCCCATACTCTATAGGGCAAGCTGAGGACTTGTACATAATCCTGGGCATTTGGCACTCCTGGTTTCTCAGAGTGGGCAGGAAGATGACAGCCCTCCCAAAATCCAGCTTCACATGCTAGCAACTGGATACATTCATATTTTCTCACTCAGAGAAGAGACTGTCCAACATCTGATCAAACCATGAGCAGTGACTGCTACACTGCCTCTTACTGCTGATCTAACGAGATCACAGCTGGGCTTGTCAGTTTCTTTATTCATCATTAAAATATATAGCCCTTTTCTAATATTCTGTGCTTGCTTGCCCATAGATTTATGGGTTTACTACTGCTGTGAGTCACTGCCCTCTGTTTGGAGAGGATGCTGTCTTGCTGCCTGCTCCCAGTTGGCCACAGTTAACCGAAGGAGGTGATGGGATGGGTGGTGGTGAGTTCACCAACAGCTGGTAGCTGAACTATTTATCACTTTTTAATGAAAATATGTTTACAGAGCTACCTAATTTCAGGTCTTAAATTCAGCACGTGGTGTGTGTGTGTCCCAGTTACCACTCAGGAGTGGTCTCAATTGTTTTCCATGTGAGTTTATCACTACTAACCTGTCTCTTCATAACTGAAATCATAAAGATGGAAATGTTTTCAGCACCATACATTTATCTCGTTGATGTTCTAAAGACCAGGTGATTTCTTGTTGTCATTTTCCCATGTTTGAAAAGCAAACCATAAGAGAAACTGGTGACTGTGGTACGAAGTGAAGAACTGATGGGATAAAAGTTCTGCCAAGGAGGTAGAATTCCTATTTATGTTGTATCTAAAAGCAAATGATGGCAAATGGACTTCCCAAATTGGTGATGGAGAACACAGGGATGCTTCTTCTACTGAAATCAATACCTGAGATCACAGCTAAATTATGAGTACTATCTGTTGTACCTAAAGAACAGATACTTTATTCGGGTTCTTCTTGGACACAGAATGCAAGATATCTGTTTTAATCTGGCATTCACTCAGAAGTTTATCTCATAACCATTGCCACTGAAATTATCTGAGCTACTGGGCAGTGATGAGCACCACAATCCTGTCTGTGCTTTGGTGGTGCATTCTTGGTGCTTTGGGAAATAGGGCATGCGCTCATCCCAGCAGGAGCAAATGCAGGTGATTTGGGATAGGCTGTGCATCAGAATTCAGGAGTAGAGGTAGTTGTATACAAAAGTTCACACACCAATGTGCTGGAGATAATAATCCTTTAGGAATGTTTTCTCCTTATCTGGAACTCCTTTGTTAAGAAAATTTGAAAGCTCCTCAAATGATCTGTGCTTCTTTCTGAAGAAAGTGCAATCAAAATTGACACACTGATAGAAAACATTCAAATGATGATTAAACAGCATTTCCTGGTAGTGGGGAATTACCACATTCAGTCACATTCAGTTCAAGCAACAGAGGAGTGGCACTGGTGAAAGGAAGATGGTATGCAAGATGGTATAAGAGAGTGGTTTGGAGCAAAGCACACCAGACAGCATCACTGTGTACTGCCTGGGGCAGAAGCCATTCTGGTGGCTATGAATGTCCCAATTGGAACTGTCCCCCATCTAAGCATCAACAAAGCACCACTGTTCTGCATAATGAAAGGAAAAGTAAATAGAATAACTCCAATTGTAACTATTTTTAAATGCTCAATCTGTGGAATGCTGCTTTTTAAAAATATTCTGGCTTGTTTTTCCCCCTCCATGTGGATTGACACTGGCCCTTAGTCAGCGTCAAACAGACCAAAATACATTTTTTAGAGTATAGGAATAATAAGGGTAAGCCCTGCCCTGCTGCAGTGATAGCAGTGTAATTATGTCAAGCATAGCTGTGGAATTTAACTTTTTGTTCTAACTGCTGCACAAGCAATGAGGAATTCATCAGTCCTTGCACATTGTGCTGGGCAGTGGACTTGCAGAGAATGCTTACATGCTTTATTCAACCCCTTTTTGGTCATACTACATGCTCAAAAGCAGCTGCAAATCTGATGCCGATGTCGAGATCTTTGGATGAGATAGGGAGAGATGTTAAAAAAGCCCCCAAACTTCTCTAAAAAAAAAAAAAAAAAAAAAAAGAATATATGCAGCATCATAGAATAGGACATAAAGGACATCTGGTCCAACTCCCCGGCAATCAACAGGGACACCCACAGCTCCATCAGGTGCTCAGAGCCACTCCAGCCTGACCTTGGGTGTCTCCAGGGGTGGGGCATCCACCACCTCTCTGGGCAACCTGCTGACCCATTTCTCAGCATGATTAACCTACATCATAGTTCTTAGTCATAGCTGTGCATGAAACAGTAGTTGACAGCTACTGAAGGATGAGAAAGCAGCATTTTTTTGCAACCTCTGACATGACTGGAGAACTATGAGTTTTCACCAGAATCCCAATCCTTTTTTTATTTACTATTTTTACCCTGTTATTTATAAAACATCACAGCAACATAAATATCCTACATGAAAAACTTCATGCATCCTGTTTAAAATAGATGTTTTATTGTGTCCAGGCCATATTTCCTGGACACTTAAAACCAAATTTGCTGGCCAACGCTCCCTAGTGCTTGTAGGAAGATTTATACCAGTGAATGCATATTTGTTAAGTGCCTGTAGTGCTCAATGGCAAAGTATCTTTGCTTGGAATTTCCATTGGAATGCTGCTCTATGGAACTTCTGGTTGACTTTGTTGGACTTTGCCAAATTGTATTATCACGAATGGTGCAAGAAAGCTGCCCCTGAGTGTGAGATATTAAGCGGGTTTCCAAAGAGCCTTTCTGCTCGCTACTTGCCTACCTCTTGGAAACAAGCACGAGAACATTTTTTTCTGGGGGAAAAAGAACAGAGTGTTTTCAGAGACATATCATAATTTGTCCCCTAAGGGTTCATTGAAGAATATTCTTTATAGAGTAATGATTTTTCATTAGGATAAGAGAGCCTGTACGATTTTAGATGTTGTGCGGGTTCTGGAACAATCCCAGCTAGTGAACAAACTTTCTTTTCTCTTTGTGGTAAAAGCTTATTATTCACAGCAAAGAATTCAGCCCGTCAAGCAACTCAGATCTGGCTTCCATTTTAATAGTCCTCCTCCGCTCTCCTCTCCTCCAGCAGACTTTTGTGTTTGTTGCTAAGGTTTTCATTTTACCACAAGCATAATTCCAAGATGCAATAACATTGTTCCCTTTATTAGGTTATTCAGTTGTTGCTTAGCTGGTAAGGCAGCTGGCTCCCTTGTCTTCTCTATGACTCAGCTCAGAAGAATGCCCACATTTAGCTTCACCCATCACAGGCAGAAGCTTTCCAGCCTGGCCAGGGCATTGCAAAGCAGTTTTACCCTGCTTGGACCTGAGGTTCACTTCATTTCATGGATAAAGGATATCCAAAGGAAATACCTCCAGGGCTGGAACCTGATGCATTCCATCAAAAATGTAAGGTCTCTGACACAGTCCCCCTCAACACCCTTCTCTCTAAACTGAAAAGACATGGATTTGATGAGGGGGGCTGTTCAGTGAATGAGGGACTGTATACGAGTTCATGCCCAAGAGTGGTGGTGAATGGATGGATGGAGATCAGTGACAAGTGCTGTCCCTCAGGGTCCAGTTCTGGGACTGCCGCTCTTTAATATCATCAGTGACAGCGGGATGGAGCGCACCCTGAGCAGCCTGCGGAGGACACCCAGCCCTGCGGTGCGGTCGACACGGCCGAGGGACGGGACGCCGTGCAGAGAGACCTGGCCAGGCTGAGCAGTGCGCCCGGCTGAACCTCCTGAGGTTCGCCACATCCAAGTGCGAGGCGTCGCACCCGGGTCGTGGCAACCCCCACTGCCAGCACGAGCCGGGGGATGTAGGGACAGAGCACGGCCCTGCCGGAAAGGACCTGGGGGTGCTGGCGGATGGCAGCTGGGCGTGAGCCAGCAGTGTGCCCTGCGGCCCAGGCGGCCAGCCGGATCCTGGGCTGCATCCAAAGCAGCGCGGCCAGCAGGGCGAGGGAGGGGATCCTGCCCCTCTGCTCTGCGCTGGGACGCCTCACCTGGAGCACTGCGTCCACAGCCGGAGTGCTCGGCACTGGGGAGACGGGGGGCTGATGGAGAGCGTCCAGAGGAGGGCCACACAAATGATCGGGGGTGGAGCAGCTCCCTGCGAGGACAGGCTGAGAGCTGGGGCTGTGCAGCCTGGAGAACAGAGGGCTGAGGGAGACCTGAGGGCGGCCTGTCTGTGTCTAATGGGGGGCTGAAAGAAAGACGGGGATAGACTCTTCATCAGTATCTGTAGTGATAGGACAAGGGGAATGACTTCAGATGAAAAGGGGCGATTTATATTGGACATTTGGAAGAAGTATTTTGTTATATGAACAGTAAAGTGCTGCTCAGATTGGTGGCAGATGCCCCATCCCTGGATCCACCCAAGGTCAGGGTGGAGGGGCTCTGAGCCCCTGATGGAGCTGTGGGTGTCCCTGTTCACTGCAGGGGGGTTGGATCAGGTGATCTTAAAGGGTCATTTCCAACTCAAATTATTCTATTATTCTATGATTTTATGAAGTTGGCCCATGATGACAGAGGCAGATGTTGGTTATACAGCAATAGAGGCTGAACTTGCCCACAGTATTCCGTTATGTTTTGTTGCCATGCTCTAAATAGCAGCAGAAGGACAGTCTGTCAAGATGGCATCTGACAAGGAAGTGCATACAAAGGAAAGAAAAAATGGCACCCACTGACATTCCTTGATGTTGGCTGAACATTTATGGAGACAAACAGAGGATGTCAGTACAGTGAGGCAACGGGTGGTGCTTTTCAGCAGCGGCAACAGAGACAAGCCATTTTCTAAATAGCCACGCATCGTTGACACACTTATATCAGCTTATACCAATGAACTAGCTAATGGTGGTGACTATGCTGAAAAACAGTGCTTTGTAGATGAGAATTTGCTCTATCAAACAGTGTTCTTGTGCTCTTTGCATCTGCAGTATTTTCCATGGAAATAATCAGCAGACACTACTTTTGGAGTGACCTGCATATACTGTGTGTCAAGCAAGGTGTCACACGGTGCTGCTTTTTGCTTGCACCCCAACACACGGATATCTGGACACATGGGCTGTGGTTTAGCTCTGCAGGGTAACTGACGCAACAGTCCTCCTGCAGGGCTGGGATTGCAGGCTCCAGGAGCACAAGTATCTGCCATCTAGAGCTCACTTCTTATTTCCTCAGCTTATGTAAGCGCAGGCATGCACAGGTTGAGAAAGGAAGGAGGATCATCAGCTCCTTGCTCACAAATTCAGACTTTTTTTCTATTTTTGCTGACCTCTCTGTTCAAAATGTGGCACAGCATCACTGCATTCCGACCAGTCATCTCCATTGTTGTTTCTTTTTCTGATTTACAGCACTGACTCAGACGCGCCATCAGAACATTGCTGTGTACAACTCTGTGGAGGCAGTATTATTGTAGCTGTCAAGAATTACACAGGTTTTAGAAGCTGGAACCAATTGCCAGAGGAGCCTCTACATAAATGGCTCAGGATTTCCTGTTATTGCAGATTGATTTTTGTGATGCAAGGCAAGATTCATTTTTTTTCCCCCAATAATTAAACACATGTGAAGTAGCATTCTTTCCAGTCCACAACAATGACTTTCCTGGAGATTGTTTTGACAGAGTTTTCAACCGAAATATTTTTCATTAATATATAAATAAGTTTGTTTCTCAAAGTCATGACTCTGCAGTGATATCATAGTACACCAATCTACTTTTTGAGGAAAGACAGTATTTTAAGAACAGCAGTCCCAACAGAACTCCTTGAAGAAGTCGATCTTAATTCATTCCATTTACTTGAATTTTTTGGGCTTGCTGACAAACATGAGCTTGGTGCAAAATGCTTCACCACCACCAACAAACAGAATATTTTGTAACATCAGCTTTGAAAGTATTTCACTGTTTTATACAAGAAAATGTAAACATGACTGTGATTTGAGTCCCCTGATGTTCTTTCTTATATGGTATTACTAAGGTAAACTTCTCAGCCAATGAAATAGAGCTGAAAAATCATTGTTTTTGATAGGAAAAATGTGGAATGCTTAATACTGCCTGGAAGTGGACTATGGCCCCTGTCCAAAGCCTGTTGACGTTAATGGGAATCCTTCCCTAGTATCTTTGTTAGCAGGAAATGCACTGTCAAGAAACTTGTTTTTTCTCAGTATCATGATCTAATCACTAGAGATAACACAACAGTTTCAATATGGAGCTGAAATACTAGCAGGAGAAGCACAAATCACAAGTGGGTTGTTGAGCAACTCCTGAGAGGCCGTGAATGGTAACTGGCCATGCACCCACATGTCCAAGGGAATGTACTTTGTTGGTCTTCTTCTCGGGAGCACCCAGTGTGCATAATAAGTAGGGAGCATTAGATAACCAAAGCCTGAAATAAGACCTTCACTGTTGCTTTTTACTAAAAGTGGGAAAACCTGTCTCTTACTGCATCCACTGAAGCAATTCCTTTGCCCCCACAGTGGCTTCGTGTAAAGACCCAACTCCGTGTCCACCTTGACTAAGCCCTCAACCCCCCTGCCCTCCCCTTCCCTGTTGCTTTTTGTGCCGGATGAATGAACGCTCACTCGAGTGTTGCTGTGCATGGCAGTTTAAAAGGACTGGTTTGTTCAGATCTCCCAGCCATCCGCAGGGGAATTCCTCACAAAAGCAGATGTCCCCTTAGGGATTACCATGCTACCTTTGAAGACTGCTTGCCAGTGCTGCTGCTTTAAATTTGAAGAGGTATTCCAGCCTTCTGAAACGGTGGTGCATGTAATGTCTTACAGACAGATTCCTTCAAACAGCTCTGCAGGCCAAGTATCTGCATGTTGCTTTACCAATATCTAGCTTTTTTTTTTTTTTTTTTTTTTTTCTTTCTTTCCAAGACAGCCCTGTCCTTTGCAAAGACATGGCTCAGTGGGCATGGGGGTGATGACTTGATGACTGGACTAGGTGATTTTACAGGTCTTTCCCAACCTCACTGATTCTGTGATTCTATGAACCCCAGAGAAAACAAAGGTGATTGCATTGCCTCTAGCATCCCACTCTGGTGAAGGCTGCTAGCAGCTGACACTGTGCTGACTAACACATCCAATAACACCCTAAATCCAACAGATTCAATAACATCCTCAATCCAACAGATTCAATAGCTGCCTAAATCCAACACATTCAGTAGTACCCTAAATTCTTCAGTGCTTCCTCCTGCATGTCATTTCCTTTCCTGGATGTGTCTGGATGTCTGACTTCAGGATCTGGACAGCATTAGGTGGCTGGGTGCCTTGAAGTCCGCCCCTGCAATACCCAAATCCCTTTGGGCTTAGCTCAGAGCAGCAGCCTAATGACACCCAGCAGCTGCAGCTATGCCAGGGAAGTTCCAAGTTCTCCAGATGCAGCAGAAGGAACTGCTGCTGAACCAAAATGGCTTTCCCCTTCCTAAGGATGCACGCAGTGCTCTCCTGAACACAGAAACAGATGCATCCCATCTTCTAGACATAGAGCATGCACTCCTCTTTCTGGCTCCAAACAGGGATTTAGGAGTGCTGATGAATTCCAAAAACTGAAACACAACGTCTGAGTGCTATAAAGCTCCCAAGTTGGCTGCTTAAGGCTCAAGAGCAGATAGTTGGGGGCCAGTTCAGCACAAGTGGGGCAGCACATGGCACATCCTCAGTATGCAGTCAGCACAGGCAGCCCAAACTCCTCTTTGCCATATCTTTGTGTGTTGGATAAATGCTCTCACCGGTACATACTGTCCTCCAGAAAAAGAGAGGGGATAGAAAAGACAAGAGAAAAAATAAGCAGGTAGCCTGCTTCTGAATGGTAGGTTTGATGGTAAGCATAACAGCTCAATACTTATTTTTAAGCAAGGGAGGTTAAGTTCCAGGCATGTGCTGTGAAACAGCATATGAATGTTTTTTCCTCTCTTTTTTTTTTTTTTCCCCTGTAGCTGGGGTAATGAAAAAGCTACACAGAACAGCTATAACTAGAATGCTGCTCATTAATCATATGTCTAATACATGCCCAAGTTGTCTTAACTTCATTTTTAGAAATTCACCAGCTAAACCAGAACATCATTCTGAGGCCAAACTGGAATGAATCGAAGGAGTTCTCCCATGAGGTGATCTCATAGCAAAACAGAACTTCATCCCATGCGCAGTGCTATTACCCAAAAGTAATACCACCAAGCTGAAGTTTTGGTTCAAATTATTCATGCATGCTGACCTGGACAGGCAGATGGGGATGAGCATGGGTTTGCAGTGCTTGGTGTGAACCAGGGGCAGTGCATCACGATGCAAAAATTAAGGATTTATAATATGATATTACACTAAGGGGTGAGAAATTAAAAAAACAGGAAGAAACATCTAGAATAGAAACTGGCAGCTTCCCATGTGAAGGAAGAGAAATAGTAGGACGGAGACCTGCCTGAGCTGTTAGTGAGTTTTCAGCTCTGTGAGTTATCAGCTGCAGAAGGTGGCAGGACCCTTGGCTGACAAAGCATCTGGAAAGTCATGCTCACAAAAATCCAAGAGACACCAGAACGCCAACAGACATCCCTGGGAAACATGCTGGGAAGAAACGCAGCACATCCCAGAAGGAGCTTCTACACATTCATAAATTCTAATTCAGTGTAAAACATCCAGGAAAGAGACCTCAGAGATGTGAGGAATCCAGTGAAAACATCTGCTTAGTGCACGGGAAGATGGGTTATGCAGCCAAGAAAATATTAAACTGCCTCAAGAAAGATAAAGCAGCAGTATTACTGTTCCAGCAATAGGCTCAAACTTCTAGAAATTATAGGAAGCTAACTCTTGTTTAGGGAGGACTCTGTTCAGCTGCATATACTGAGACTTGCCCCTGAACTGCTTGGAAATCCTGGTCTGCTGAGGGATATACGTCTGCTGTGGTATTAAGAGAAAATGGGCACATAAATGACAGATTGAGATTTGCCATGTAGGTACACGCCTTCTGTGTCAGTGGCACTCCTGAGAACTGCAATTGGAGTAAGAACATACTGGCAAGGCTGGTAACGGTTGTTAGTAGAACTCTAGAAGTGCTTGACTTACGTAAAGAAGTACAAACATTGGCATTTTATGTCTCTGACTTCACATGTGCACAAGGAAGCAGCAGTCTGTAAGAGCGGAACTGGTTTAAGGGACAAAGCAAAAACAGCTGATGAAGGAGCACTGGTGCAGTCAGTAGGTATCCATCCTCTCCAAAGGGTGGGAAAACACCTCTGTGCAGCAGCTGCTGAACTCACTAGCATCCAGCCTGTGTCTGTTCTCATTGCTGCCCCCAGGGCATCTCAGAAAGCACAGGAATCAGCCCATTTCTGAGCCTTCCCACATTTCAAACTCAGATGGCACTCACGGTTTACAGGTAATCAGGCTATCAGAGGAGTCATGTGCCAGCAGCTTGGTTAAAAAACAGCTGCTTATATACTTCCCAGGCTTTACTTTTGCTTTCCAGGAACAGCTTCTCCATTAGCACTTGGTGAAAACTGTAATTTATATCCTGGCTTGCATGCCACATCACACAGAGATAAGGAGCCTTCATTTCACCAGCTCTCCCGTTCCCACAGTTTATCAACAAATCCCATGATCCCCATCCTGTTTAAAGAACTCATGTTAGGCAATGCCTGCAGCACAGCCCACATCTGCAGGGTGGGCACAGCACCTGCCTCCTTTTCCCATCTCTTCAAGCTGGAAAATCTCAGCAGCAGGCAGCTAAGGAGGCTTCAGAGCATTACAGCAGTGGTCAGCTATAGCTGTGCTCACAGAAACAGCCCAATCCTGGAGGTGTACAGCCACCTTGTAAGCTCTGTCACCATTCTCTGCTTTTACACACGGGCAATCTCCAGAATAGAAGTGAATTCCTCAATAGTTTCTTCCTAATTGATTACACATGAAGAACTCCTTTTGCTTAATGGAAAATATATTTTAAGAGACGTTTAGTCCTGAAATCAGACTTAAGCAGTATGTGGAATTAGAAGCGCTATGAGGGATTAGAAGCAGGACTTTAAAAGAGGAATATTTGTGCTGGAATAACTTTTACAACATAAAACATACCAGAGACTGCAAAGCTGACATCCTTGAAAATGCCACACAGTTATACAGTAGGCCCACTGTAAGAAGCAGGGGGCATCAGATGAAGCTAGTAAGCTTAATGTGATGTATAAAAATAATGGCTATTTGAAATGTGTGGGTCACTGTCAAGACATGATAAGGCTATCATCTATTTAGAAGGGAGAAATTCGTGGAAGAGAAATTCTTTGCAGATACTGAATAGACAGAAATCACAACTTGGTCAGCGAGTCCCTGAGTTGAGAAAAGTAGAAAAGAGCAGTAAAGTACTGAGTGTTGAGTATCGAGTATTGAATATTGAGTACAGGTTGTTGGGTACAGAGCACAGAGCATGGAATACTGAGTGTTGAGCACTGAATATCGAGTGTTGAGTACAAAGTGTTGAATATTGAGTGTTGAGTGTTTAGTATTGAGTACTGAGTGCTGAGTATTGAGTTGGGCACTCATAAAGGTGAGTTACTGGGACAGGTGAATTGCCAGCACTGCTCAGCCTCTGATCCTGGTATTTTTTTGGTAGTGTTTTAGGGACTGCAGCTCAGTGAACAGGAGGTGCCAGAAGTGCTGAGTTAGTAGGTATTACCACCATGCAGGGCTGGGTACAGCATCTTCATAATGACAGAAGCAACACTAGGGAAAGGAATAGAAATTCCATGATGCAGAAAAGAAACATCTATAGTGAGCTGACAAGAGACTTGCAGGCAACTGACTGATGCTGTTTGCTTTTCTGGACAGATGCTGCCATGGAGCAACTCACCTCCTTATTGACATTACACCAATCTGACCAGAATTAGGAGTATGTCCCCAACACATGACATATGGTATTAGTGATCACAACCACTGAACTATGAGCATTTGGCAAAACCAACAGAAATGTGCTCAGCTAAAAAGAGGTTAACAGTGCAAAAACTCACTAAGCTACGAAGTAGAGATCTTAGTTGTGTAATGTGAGCTAGGTTAATGTTGTTTCAATCTTAGAAAAACAGAGTATCTAAGGTCTTCCATTCCTCCAGCACCACAGGGAGCACAGGGTGGCTATTCGAGCTGCAAGTTAAAATGGGGGGGATAGGTGACAAGCAACAGTCCAGACAAATCAGAGATTAAGGGTTGCCTTTCCTTCCCTCCCCACCAGAATATGATATTTTGACAGCTGAATGTGCTTTACTCTCCTGAGAGATGCAAAGATACAGACTGAGATCTGACATCACCAACTGCACCAAGAAGCAGCAGCAAACAGCTGCACAGACAGTGCTGCAGCAGCCACAACCCCAGCACTCCTGTACTGCTGATAATGGTGAAGCTCTTGAAGTACAGCTTACAATCAGAGTGGAAGTTGAGGCTGCAGATTTTGGTCTATTTTGAGATTATGTGCCCGACAGCATCTCCCTCCCTCCCTCCCTCCCTCCCTCCCTC
>JAPSGF010000003.1:31973036-32064219 GCA_035772895.1 Perdix hodgsoniae | reverse complement strand
CCCTCCCTCCCTCCCTCCCTCCCTCTCTCCCTCCCTCCCTCCTTTCCTCCTTCTCTCCCAAGCCATTGCAATTTTTTTATTATTTCTCCAAAAGTTTAACTCAGGCCCCATCCTCACAGCATTCTCCCACAGCACAGCTCACAGCTTGTCAGAAGCCCCATGGACACGGCTGTTCCAAACCTGGGAGGAAAGCAGAAATCAGCTCCCCTGGAAAAGGGAGGAAGGTGAAGATAACACCAGAGGAGGATACAAACCATGGACACCCAGAGGACTTGAGGTCACAGATGGAAATGCCCTCACACAATAGTAAAAAGCACAAAGCACATTCAAATGCCCACCCAGGTTCGACAACACTACGGACTGTCTCCTGCTCTTTATTCTCCAGAGTCAAGAACAAAACAAAAGCCTATTTTTTTAAGATTAAGACCAGAGACAGTGGGATTATAGGAGTGATTTGTCAAAACGTATAATGGAAGGACTCAGCATGCAAAGGGGTTTGGAGTAATGCCAAAGGCTCAGGTCACAAAAACTACACTGTTTCTTCTACTGCTCCTTTCTAAGTCTTTATAAATAAGCATTGTCAGGCACAAGCAATTCTTCTTCTTTTGTCTTCTTTTTTTTTTTTTTTTTTCTTCCTCATTTTCTTTAAGATATGACAACCATATTTTAAACTGGGGAAGTACTCCAAATTCGACTTTTGCATGACAACCAGAAGTCTGAAATTAAACATGCCAACATTTCCGCTATTTGGGGGTGATGAAGAGTACTCCTTGTAATTAAATTCAGCAACACAAGCAGCATAAATTTCATCCAGCTTGCTGAGTGTCTTCAGGAATTAACATATAAAGTGATATATAAATGTACACACAGAAAGTTTCCCTAAACGCATATGGCCTTAAGTTGCACCAAGGGAGGTTCAGGTTGGATATGAGGAAAAAATTCTTCTCAGGAAGAGCTGTGATGCATTGGCTCGGGCTGCACTGAGAAGTGGTGGAGTCACTGTTCCTGGGATGTCCAAGAACCATGGAGATGTGGCACTGAGGAACACAGGTGAGTGGACACGGTAGGGGTGGGTTGGGGCTGGATTGGCTCACCTTAGAGATCTCTTCCATCCTTAATGATTCTATGATTTTATGTTTCTATATTATTAACCTCAGCAGCTCCTGCAAATAGATATCCTTGTTGCTTTGCAACACTAAAAGTAACATTTTCATTCATGCTAAGAATTGGAACGAATTCAGTTATCTCATTCTGTTCACCTCAGGATTCAGAGGAGAGCAGAAACAAGTATGCTTCGCTTAGAGGAAAACTCATACAGCTCACTGTTTTCTGTAGCCAGTGACATCCAATTAGCTATGTTAGGGATCTCTCTAGCTTAGAAACACAGTGAAGCAAAATAGAGGGGAAAAAAAAAAAAAAAAGAGCAACAACAACAATAAACAAAGCAAGATCTACTCTAGATACAGTTCTCAGGATCAGCCTGGAGCAACTGTGAAGGCAGAGCTGAGGTGGTGCATGCGGGGATGAGCACAGGGGATGGGGAGACACCACTAAAAAGGGGGAAACCCTTTGCATTTGAATTGTCACCAAGTGCTCCACATCATGAAAGTGCAGGTGAAACTGCTTGAAAACATTGGGTTGTTCAACCAAACAACATGACACTTCTAATAGGACACTCATGATGACATTGTCCACAATGCAGCTATCTCTTTTTCTAGCAACAAGTGGGGCCATCGTGTATGTTACTTGAAACAGTTCCAAGAACAACTACAGAGAGTGATTTTCAACCACAGTTTTGGACCCAAAAGCCAAAAGAGTTGACGTGGGCTCACACGGACGCAACAGCAGATCTACAGAGTTTGAACGTGTCTCCAGAATGCCACAGGTGCCAGACAGAGCACACAGCCTCTTTGCATGGTTAAGCAAAACCTCAATTCTCAATGAAGACATAAGGCTGAGCAATCATTTTAAGTAGCCAAGAGCTTCCCTTAGTACCTGCACAGGTTGAAGCACTATGCAGGCCTTTCTCTAGCAAGCAAGCTGTTTGATTCAAAGCTTTTCTCATTTGCCAGGAATCCAGATGCAGTTATTGGTATCATCCCAGCTAAAACTATTTTTGAAGCCTTGCTGTGCACTTAAAATGACATGATAATCAAGATTAGAAAACAACAATCAGTTCAAACTTTCAGAATAACATACAGCCTAAAAAAGGAAAATAAGGTTAGTTTTAATTGTGCAATACTTCTCCACGATGAATTTGTTAGACAATCTGGATAGGAATCTTTTAAGTAAGCCAAGAGGTTTAGAAGGATTAAAAGGAATGTGTCAGTGAATCCAAACTTTCAAAGCAAATTTCAGAGTGTTTTGCCATTTTTAAGTGTAGCACTTTGGCTCTCCAAGTATTTCATGATTTTAAGAGGTATATCTTACTTTCAGGTTATTGGAAAACTAAATCAAACCATCACCTCACTAAGTACAGCATGTGCGTTCCAAATGCCCACAAAGATGAAATGCTGTAATACAAAACTACTCGGGAAATTAATAGACGTAAGAGGAGCATAAATAACCAGTGATGATAAGACCAGAAAAATGCCACAGGTAGATTAAAAAAAAAAAAAAAAAAAAAAGTCTGATTAACACAGCCTTGACTGCAGCTGTAACTAGGGGAGAGAGCATTAGACATGGCCAAGCCTTACGTGGTTCTCCTCCAGAATCCCTCCCTTCTTCCTGCAACAAGTTATTGGGACACATCCCAAGGACTTGGAAGCCGAACGGCCACCACCAGGGCCACCATCTGGTGCTTTGAGCTGACAGAAGGTGGAGTACTGGGGCACCCCAGAGGGTAATGCCTTTGAAAAGGCTGTTTGAACTATGTAAGTCTCTTAGCCAAGAATGCCAATTTAAGGACTGTGAAAAAGAAATCATACCGCAATTATTATTCAAAAAACAGTGACATTACTGCTTTTTGATTAAACAATGCTGCACATGGGGACCACAGGAAAAGGTCAAACAAAGGCTTTGGTGCACTAACAAAGCTGTGCTGAAATCTTGGAAAGACCTCAAGTTTCGTGGGGATAAACCACAGCTGTGAAGGTACAAGGAAGCAAAGTGCCTCTGCGGGATGCTGCTCCCGAGCTGGGAAATTGTTCTCCCTCCCATCAGTTCTCCTGCCTCTCCTACTTCACACTGCGCTACTTCTTTATGCTTTTCTTTTTTTCAGAAGGCATTAATTCAGGCTTACTCATTACTGGGGGAGCAGTGAGATCCCAGGGTGGAAGGGAATGAACAGGCTGAATGACTTTGAATGGAGTTAGGGGGACCCAGAGGAGCATCCTGCAGTGTCCCCTCCGCTGGCCTTGTGGAGCCAAAGGAAGCAAACCTGGCACAAGAGCCATGTTCTGCATTGCTGTGGCTTTCAATACATACAGTATTTCCTGGGTGATTTCTGAAATTTCTTTTTAAACTCCACAACAACTCAATAAACTCAACATCAGACTGCATTCTTGGCATGCTTAAAGCTGTTGTTAGAAAATCCTACAACAAATTATTTTCACTAAATTAGCCAACATTCTTTATTCCTCAGTGATACATCTCATCTGCAGGTCTGGCCATGCATTTTGTTGTGCTCAGTCCCAAGGGCAGAAGACGGGATAACAAGGAGAACCTGAATAATTGGAACTTCCATCCATGTGCCAATGACTGCTTCAGGAACTCACAACTCAGACTTTCAAAATATAATCTTTATCCCTATATGTATTTTTCCTGCTTTTTTTTTTCTTTTTAGGGTCAGGGCCCCATGCCCACACCGGCACCAGTGCTGGTGGTGGAGCAGCCCCTACAGAGCTCACTGGTGACAGACATTGCACAGACTTCGCTGCTGAGCCCCTGCAAAGGCAAAAACTGAAATTCTGCTGTCTCTCAGCTCACTAATTCCCATAGACTACTATGCACCAGAAAACAGGCAACTGCAAGCAAGGTCCAGACTGCCCACTTGGGTTAAAGTCTGGCCTCCAGAACAGAGGCCAGAGACGAAACGGAAAAAAATTGCCCATTATCAGCTTGTGACACCTCAAGTCCTTTCCACTAAGCACACCCTATCCCAGCAAGGTTTGTGTTGGTTTTGTAGACACCTGCATCACTTGTTGTCCATCTGACACATCACTGAAAATGAAATAAATCAGTGAATAATTGATTGATCAACCGAACATGATTAATTGGTGAAACCAAGCATAACAGAGAAGCTCTGCTAAGTGTTGCTTTCTCCTAAGAAATTCAGCAGCTGAAAACACAGCAGCACTAGGTCTTTCCTCGGGGATCTCACCTCCGGCTCCAAACCACAGAGTGATACAGAGGAAACAGCTTCCGCAAAGCACAGCTTCCCATTAAAGATTTTGGGCAAAATACACAAGCAATTAGTATGCATGAGAGCTCCTTATGTCTTTGTTGTTGTTTGCCAGAAAGTACTTGGGAAATTCTGCAGTTGAGTTTTAAAAGGGAAAAAAGGGATAATTGTAGCCTACTGAACCTTGACAAATGTTGTTCCCCAGCACTATCAGATGTGAACAGATTACATATCTACTTACAAGGAAAATGCAAGTTTGCTATTACACTTCAGAAGGCATTTCCATTAATAATTCCAAGTATTTGGAAGTGGTTCATGCGCTCCTGCTGAGCTATTGTTGAGGAATTTTTTATTAGGTAAAATATTTTATTTTACCCTGAGCCAAGTATGTACATTTGGCAGAATGACACGCACCCAGGACGCTACTGGAACAGCATCAGTCTTGGTGCAGTATTCCCAAACTTCTCATTTCTCCTGCTATAAACAGAGCTTGGTGAAGAAAAAAAATAAAAAAGAAAAGAAAAATGTAAAAAGCAAAAAGGAAAAAGACAAGAACACAGCAGATAAGTGCCCTTTTCTTTTTCCTTCTTGTTTCTGGGTAAGAAAATAAGTTTCCATGAGGAGAATAAACGTGTCTCTGTCCCAGAGGAGGAGGTCATAGGGCAACAGGTGGAACGAAAGCCTCCAGCAAAAACATCTTTAGAGTTTTCTTCAGACAGGTTTAAATCACCCTGCTTTACACGAGGCTGGCCTTTGACTTATGCTACCACTTGCCTGAGGCACTTTGCCACACAAGCTTTCTAAGGAGGGCTTATAAGGCCTCTACAAGACATGGCTGAAGTGCGGTCTGACAGATGGACCCCACAGCAGTAAGGGGTTGCAGATCTGGCCAGCTGAAAAGCTCGATTAGCAAAATGTGCATCCAAGAGGCAGCACGGATGGAGTGACACCAGGAGGGTCTTTTTGCAGATAGACAATTTAAATCAGATACAGAGCTAATTGGGCTTTTAGGGAATAATTATGGATCATATGACTTATTCAAGAGTGAAATACTTGTCAAACATAGCTAGGCTTTATTTAATCTTTTATGATTAAATCCCCTTTATAATTCCAAGCTTTGGAATGACTCCCTCAGCACCAAAGAACAAATTAAACCTTCTAAATGGAGTTTAATTATACTCTGGTAGCTCCATCCAAACAATGACTAAAACCTTTGCTACAAATGCCACCACCACTAAACCACCAACAAAGAGAAGACTCTGTTTTGTAGCAAATACTAATTTACTGCTATTCTGATGGGTTTTTTTGATTTTTTTTTTTTTTTAATCAAGTATGAAATAGCTCTGTGCCACTGCACAGCTGACAAGCTATCCCACTGTAAAAGGGAATACTGTTAAGTGTCTAAGAGTACACTCCGATGCTTCAGGTTAGATATTAAGGAAAACGTCTTCTCAGAGAGAGTGGTGATGCATTGGCAAAGGCTGCCCAGGGAGGTGGTGCAATCACCATCCCTGGAGATGTCCAAGAATCATGGAGATGTGGGACTGAGGGATGTGGTTAATGTGGGGAGCGGGTTGGTGGTTGGACTGGATGGTCTTAGAGGTCTCTTCCAATCTTAATGATTCTATGCTTCTGCCTTTTCCTTACTTTGAGGATAGCTCCAAAAAGGGGGCTTGGTACTGGAGAAGCAGAAGTACTACATTTAATTTTGAGGTGCCTCTCCTCAGTGCAGATTCAGGACTTTGGACGGGATGCTCTGCCTTCCTGCAGCATTTACAGGAATTAGAAAAGATCCACAGCTGCAAGGATGCTGTGCCCACAGTTGTCTTCTGACAGCGGGCTGCAACCTCCACACCAACGCCAGCAAAAACTCAGCCCTACAGTGAATCAACTGGAAAAAAGCAAGTAAAACTTGGTTGAGGTCAAACACACTTCTTCTGACCATCCAAGTGACAGATCTGCCATGAGCTCCCTTCATACCAAACCTTCCTCTCTTCTCCATGTGAAGCCTTGAAGCACTGGTTATGCCTGGTGGTGCAGATGCATTCTTTTGCCTTCTGTGAGACGCAACAAACCACGCTGCCCCGTGGGATAGCTGAGGTCTGTCTCAGAGCTTCAAAACCCCAAGAGGTCAGTAATCAAGTGAAAATCTTATGGTCAGCTGAAGAAAGAAAATCTATGCTTACTCTTGATAAGACAACCACAGTACTGATGCTTAACAGCAGAAGTGTTGAAAGCAGATTATTTTTAGTTTTGATTTACTCTTGCAACCACTTTCCTACCCAAGCTGTCAGAGGTTAAGACAAATATCTCAGAAACATACCAGGTTAATTAACTCAGAGACCAAAGACATGCCTCAGGCTACAGAAGTACGTACAAATGGCTTGTAGGCATCCCTGCCATCACAAAGGAGGCACGGAATAGGCTGTATTCCTTACTGCAGTGTCTTTTACCAAACAGCAGCAGCATTACAGGCTACAAACATCTTTAAATACCTGATCATGAGAAATAACACCCAAGAGATCGCTGCCGTGTGAAGATTTGCCTCCAGAAGCAAAAGCGGTTATGTAAAGGACATAATCTCACCCCAGAATGGAAAGGCTAACGTCATTGACACAGGCGAAATTTAAAACAGCAGCGCTGCTGGCAAGAGGACCGTGGATCTCCTTGTAGCCCAAATTAATTGTGTGGCATTAGCAAGGCCTCTGGGTAATAACATCACAGCAGCTGAAAGTGGATGTTGCAATTTCCAGCATGCCCAAAGACCCCAGGACACAGCCCTGCACCCGGCGCTGGGTAACATCTGCGGCACAGGGGGGTCCTCTTCTGCTTTCAGCTTGCACACTCGTCGACTCTAAATTCGTTAATGATTGTTTCATTTCCTGTGGCTATATTCAAAACCACAAAGTACTTGCTCATGCAGAAATCTCCCAGTTCAGAGCTTAACTCTGCATTAGTTCAGCATTACCGGGAAGACCAGGCTCTTGGCTGAACTCAGCTATCCCTGAGGAGAGGATGTCCCGGCTTGTCCGCGGTGCTGCCACATTTCCCATCGCAAAGGTCTGTCAGGCAGACATTTATCACCACAAAACCAAAACCAGGTGTAGTGAGGCACCCAGAAATAAATAATCATACCACGGAACCTCTGCACAGCACTACTCAGAACACTGTGCAGACAGAGGGACCAGGCCTCCAACTTAATTTACAGTTCTGTAGGAAAAATCTCAAGTACAGCAAAGCTTACTTCTAACCTGGATAAAACGTGGCTGCTTTATTAACACAAGAAGCACAAACACAGAATATTAGATTTACACCAGCACAAAGCTTTCAGCCTTATTTTATTTACAGCCTGGCTGCAGGGCTGTCCTTGGATGCGCACAGTGCCTTACAAGCAGAAAAACACATTTTCTCCTATTTCTGGACCAAGGCATCCTATGAGACTGGTAAATTACTTTAAACATTTCCTCACTTTTAAATCCCTAGAAATGCCTTCATTTCAAATAACAACTTTAGAGCATGCCTGTGCTTTCCTACCAAAGTGTCTGAGAAGGGTTCAAAGATGCTGATTTTGAGCACAATTTATTTTCATCATCAAGGAGTTTATAATTTTGATGTTTAATTACATTCACCTTTCTACAATTTGAGTAGTCTTTTTTTCCTTTTCTTTGCTTTTTTTTTTTTTAGTAACAAACAGATTTGGAGCAGTACTAGAAGGATATATAACATGATTTAATATCAGATATTGTATCAGAATGATAAGCAGTTACAGAGCTCTGGCAGGGTTGGTAAAATGCAAGCTGCACCAGGCAACTATGGAATGACCTATTCACACCTCACTGTAAATATGAGGACAAAAGTAATCTGTAATTCCATATGACCTGGATGATGCTCTTTTTCTATCTAATTTCATATCCCTGTGCTTTTCCACTATATACGTGTAAATTAGCAAAAAATTTTAAGGATTTTTCACATCCTCAGATGTAGCCAAATGATCAGACTCCTCTCTTGCTGATGGCTGTGTACACTGCAGACCTACAGAGACTGAAAATGGAAAAATATGTCCCGTGTTTGTACTCTACAAAAAGGGGAGAGCAGTCAGCTTTGAAAAATTTTAATTCAGTGGATGCCGACTTTGATGAAACACATTCCTGTAGTTTTGCGTTGTTTGGAGCAGAGGGAGCAGAGTTTTTCTTCAGTTAGAGATTAAGCAGTTGCCTGCATATTTGTTGAATATCTCATTTGTTCTTGATAAAGTCGGCACTTTGGGAAATCTCTTCCCAAAGCACAATATTTTGGAACCTCCTCTGCTGGCAGTTACTGGAAGTCCCTAGAAGGAAGTCATGCAGCCTTGAAAGGTAATTACCTCCTGCTGGGCACATGCCATTAGCACAGAAATTACACCACTGGCTTTCAGCTTTACCTGGAGGCTCACGCGGAAGCAAGCTCAAATTGTCGTATATGCCTTCCTCTCTCTTCTCCAAAATAGGTTCAAGCAGTAAGAAGTTGTAAACTGGCTTTTTTTCTTTAACCTTTTACAGTCCTTTACTCCACTCCTTACAGTTGCAGAGGATCTCAGAAGCATGGAGATGTGGTGGAAGCAGAATAAGGCGGTTATCACAGTATGAGAACCATGCTGGTTTCCCAGCAGATGCGTGTCTCCGATTAAGCTGAGGAACAAAGAGTAGTGCAGATGGATATCTGTGGCTTTCCCAGGTGCGGGGTAATCTGTCCCCAAAATAGACACAAAGCTAGACCATGGGTATGGAAAACAGCTCGATGCCGTCAAGGAATGGGATGTTTTAACACTTTAGGATACGTACCATTTGAAAAGCATGACACCGCTAAATGCAACTGGAGCCACGAAATAGCTTCTAGCTCACGGTTTATCTCATGTTTCCCTGATTAAAGGGTCATTAGGATTTCAAAAGCTGTGGTGAATGAGCCAAGCAACCCTCGTGATGCTACGGGCCATTTACAGTCAGTGCGTGCTAGGCTGTTTTGGAGCATAAATTGCAAGCCACATGGGGAACATGCAAGTCATGGCTGGGCTCTCGTGGTCTGCCAGCTCCAGATCACATCAGGAATGTCTCCTTCCATAGCATTCATGTCTCCAAAATGGACGCATGGGTATCAGCTGAATCACGCAGTGTACTGAATTGCTAAAGACTGACAATGATACAGGTGTTAAAGCTGTTAAAAATGCAGCCCAACACACGCATATAAATGTATTGAAGAGCACGATCTATTATTTACTGAGTGTTTACTGAAACTCCTGACATGCACTAAGTGCAAGGTCCCAACCACAGTGCACTCCTGGGGCTGAGTGAACGAAGACGAGCAAAGTCAGCCAAAAGGAAAAACAGAACAAACCCAATAAAAACAGCGTTCCTAACCCCTCAGCTAGCTCCATCTGCACGCAAGCAGAAAGCTGCATAAATCTGCCTACAAGCTGCCCCTCTGGCAGCACCTTCCAGCCCAGGTCTCCAGCAACGGCCCTGTGGATGTCTTTGCAGTTTCTGGGTCAGCAGGATTTACACACGCAAATGAATGAAGGCAGATATAAAAGAAAGACGTTGCTTGTGAAACTTTCATGCTTTATAGCAGGAGGGACCATGATTTTGGCAGATTACTACCAATAGGATGACCTCTTAGGTATTCGTTTGCAGATGAGTTTATTGAAAGAACACACTTCCATTTCCCTCTTTATTAAGAAACAGAAAAGAAAATAAAATCATCATGCCCTAAAAACAGTATGTATCCAAGAGAGGATAAAGCAGCACAAAGCAAAACTAGTTAGAAAGTCAAAGAGACATTTCTATTCCTTGGTATCTGCAATTTCCAGTTGCAGTTATGTTTTTACATTCTCCTCCTTTCCCAGATTCTTTCTCCAAGATGCAGGAACACTGAAATGGAGCAAGCTAGGAAAAATCCTGAATGTTAAGTATAGCCAAAAATGAAAAACAATAAATCCTTTTGAAAGAAAGTTCAAAAAAAAATAATAAAATTCATATTCTTTCTTGAGCCAACAAAGATGTAGAAATAAGCTACAACTAACATGCAGAAACCATTGTTTCATGTGCAACAAAGAGATCTTCCAGGATTTTCGAGACTGACACTAATTACCTTTTCTCCTGTCATGCCGAATAGGAAAGGCTCAGCTGCAGACAGAAAAATCTGATTTAAAAAATATTTTTTGAGATGCCACAGGCTTCAATCTATGATCTCATCTAAAGAAACCATTTCTGTACATGCACGCAAACGCAATGCTCTGAAATAGCTCTTTAGGGAAGAACAAGAGATTTCATTTTTAAGTGCATGTATATGAAAAATGTATAGAGATAAAGATATATACAATGTTTAATTTACAATACACTGTATAAAGATCATAATTATAGATACAGCAGTATATGCATGTTGAAAAATAAAGCTAATCTTAGGAGCATTTCTCTAAAACCAAAACTTCTCTGGAGTACTCCACAATGCAAGCTTTCATGTCCGAATACATAAATTCCCACATATACAGCGACACCATCAGTGTTTCCATCAGCTTCCAAGCATACTGCATTTCCCCAGACATTAATGAGGACAAGCGAATGTAATTGAGGATTAAAAGCCCATTATAAAATCTTTTCATCTTCCTCTCTGTACAGAGCTTACCTACAGAGTCAACAATGACGTATTTTTAATTTTCTTTCTCATGATGAACTGCACCAGCCATTTGGTTTTGTTTAGCTGTTTATGCTCCACCAGCACACTAATCACACCAGTGATAAATGCAGTCACTTGGGAATTTTGAATTTTCAATTGACTCTCAATAACGTACCATTATAAACATTAGGTCATAGTCTCAGGGTCTCTCTTGAATCAAGCAATGCATCCTGGAAAACCATTTTCCTTGTGTGGTCTGTGCTCTAAAACACCACTGGCAAACTGTCAGCGAAAACGCAAGCAGTTTAGGATTTTATCCCACAGTAAATATTGCTTTGTTCCTCAAAACAAACTGCTGCTGAGGCTCTGAGGGCACTCAGCATAACCTCCTACCCATTTCTTCCCCACCCAACAAGTTTTAATGCCAGCTGATGGGAGATGCTGATATTAGCTGTGGTTGGCTCCTGTTACCAGGCACAGTAGGTTTAAGCACAGATATCATCTAGGCATGTTGCTTGAAAAATAAAAACATGGAGACCCATCCAGTCACCCTCACTGCCTGCACAGCAGGTTTGAGGATGAAGGGTGGGCTCTTCCCACGTGGAACAGAGCTCATTGGTTGGGACAGTTTTCCCTTAACTGCAAGTTCCTGCGTTCACAATGTTGTTCCTATAGGATTTGCAGACTCTGGAACAAGGATCTTAATTACTCATTTCACAGCCCTCAGTAAACCTTCTCTGGCACAGCAGAGTTTGGGTTTGATGATTTTTTTGTTTGTTTGTTCATTCCAGGTTTTACAGCCCTGTTTCATAGCAGAAAGTAGCCCATTACTAACTCGTTATCTGGATACATTCTAAGTCCAAGGACACTGGCCTCAAAACGTGGCCAGCAACCAACCCCAACAGGACTTTTTAATGGACAATCCATTAATCTTACCACTGGGCTGATAAATATTGTCAAGGTTAACTGAATAAGTCAGTCAAACAAGTCAACAATAAAATTTATTTTTTTTTCTTCTGACAACGTAAAAGAAGAGAGTATCAGTACTGAGCTGGAAAATCGAGTTTGCAGGGTCCACACTGACACTGCACCACTAAGCTGTGCACTTCAGCAGCACTGCTCTGACTGCCAAGCGGCATTTGTTGTGAGGAAGGCCTCTCAAATATAATAAATTAGAGAGAAATAAAAATCAGCCTAGTTTGTGCAAAACAAACCCCACAGCAACAAACAAAAGCATGCCACAGGAGTGTCTAAAAGACATTCATATGGTCTAGCTTGTGAGCTGCTAAAAACTAACACGGAATTTGCAATAGGGTGATCTCTTTCCACCGCCCAAATCCTGCAGTCCTGAAGGATTTAATGAAACTTGCCTGGTTTCAATTGAGAGTGCTGGGCTTACTGTGCTGATGCCATTCAGCAATGTGCAGCAAGACAATGTTCAAATCAAGAGGAAGAGAAAGCCTAAAACCCAATAAAATTATGACCTAAATTCCTCTCTGTATTTTCTTAAAATTTACAGGAAGCTTACAGCTGTCACAGCTTAAAATACTGTCGCACATTTCCTTGTAATCCAGGTACAAGTTACGGATATCAAGGCCTGCCATGTTCTACAAAGTGCTTCCCAACACTCATCATACATTTGGATTTTTCATTTCAGCTGACAGATTCAAGTGATCGTATATGGCCTGCAAACACCCTGCTTCTCATAACTCTCAAAAGATTAGGGAGTTTGTGTTCTTCCAATCTTTCCCACAACACTGGTAATTTCAGACTTTTCCAAGAAAGTTAATGTTTCCTGGGATCTCCACCCATTTTTGAACAATTGTAACCCTTCTGGAGATCCCAGATCAAATAACAGCATGAGATACAATCACTGGCTTCAGGACTACAACTGCATTTTCGGGTCCCGCAAGCAGAGTAACTGCTCTTAACCCATACCAAGCAGTTCTAAGAAATTATCTGCCTTATTTCCAGCTTTCTTAGCAGACACCACATTTACGTATAGAATATACATATTTCCTTCATTTTGGGAAAGAGAAGGGAAGGCAAGTGGAAGGGAAAATTGGAAGACCAGATAGGATATAACCATGGAAAGTGTTTCCAGCCATTTCACCAATCTGAAAAATTGTCCTGATGGCACTGAGTACATCATCTAATGGTGGTTCACATTCCCAGGAGCTGCAAGACTACTGAATCTCAGGGATTTATTGCATAGGGGTTAGGCATGGGATTGGATTCAGTTTGGTATCACAGTTGGGAACACATTGACCCACAGCAAATACAGTGTGTCAGTATCCTAATTTTTTGGAAAAAAATGTGAATAAAAAAATCCCCAGCTAAACTCCACTGGATTACCATCCTGTAAAATCACAGAATCACAGAATGGTTGGAAGGAATCTCAAAGCCTACCCAGCCCCAACTCCCCACCATGGGCAGGCTGTCCCCACCAGCTCAGGCTGCCCAGGGCCCCAATCAGCCTGGCCTTGAGTACCTGCAGGGATGGGGCACCACAGCTCTGGGCAGCGGTGCCAGCGCCTCGCTGTCCTGTGATTCTAATCTAAACCTTCCCTCATTTAACTAAAAACAGCTCCCCCCTCATCCTATCACTGCACTGTTTGGGACAGCCCCAACCCAGGTGAAGGATCTTGCCACCTCTCACATATGCCCAGGTTCCTAAGGATGGCATCCTGAGGATGTGATAACACCACACAGTCCAGTGTCGTTCACAAACCTGAAAAGGGTGCACTCAGACCCACTGTCTGTATCACTGAAAAAGATGTTAAGTAGTTCCAGTCCCAGTATAGACTCCTGAAGAATGCTGCTTGTCACCAGTTTCCCATTTGGAGATTGAACCACTGACAGAAAAGTCTGAGTGACACCATCCAGCCAACTCCTTATCCACCATCCTTCAAATCCATGTCTCTCCAATTGAGAAACAGACATCAAGGAGGACAGCGTCAAATATTTCAGTTCATTTTACCTTCTGACCTCAGGTTTGTATGTTATTAGTATTGTTAGGTTGAGATTGGACTTGATGATCTTGACGGACTTTTCCAACCTGAGCAATTCTACGGTTCTATGACTCTACGACAATTATTATTAAATTTCACTTAACTTCCATCATGAACTAGAAAAATTCATTGACATTGTTTGCTTGTATATTTTCTATTCTATTTGTTCCTATATTAAAAAAATTACAGAACTGTCAACATGTGGCACATACTTAAACTGAGTGTCCATGTGACTGCATTACCCTAAAATTATCTGTCAGTACCTCCTCGCCCTCCTCGCACTTAGCTACCACTCATCAGCTCTGGCTATCTCTGAAGAGCTGCTAGTGACCATATCTCACACTAAATGTGTCAGTAATTCAAATACTTGGCAAGCTTGGACTTCTCTCCATTAAGTGATTAGATGGCCTTTTGGGTTGGCCTGTCGCTGTGACTCACAACTGAGCTGTCCTTCATCTGTCTCAAGGACTTTAAAAATAATGAAAAAGGTGGAATATGACAAAAAAATAAAATAAAACAAAAACTCTGGTATACATAATAATGGCCCTTAAATAGAGAATATCATGAGAAAGTTGCTGTAAATGTTGGGCTGGACGTGAAGTGGATGGCTGGGACATGACTGGCAAATCCTCAGAGTAATATCCTACTCACAATCTCACAAAATACTCACAAAGTAAAAAACATCAAAATTGAGCTACTTTTACATACAGTGGAAAGCACAGCCATATTCTCTCTCTGGCCACTGAGTCATTTTAAACTTGCTGCAGATTATTTTTTTCAAAGACTCTTCTGTTCTTCTTGGCTGAGATATACATGAGAGGTTCCATGAAGCAGAGAGCTCATTCTAATAATGCTGATTATCTTGTTTAGGATCCCTGTTTACAGTAGTATAGAAAGTACGTGTTTTGTCTTCACGTGCCCTTATGCAAACCCAGGGTCTGACCTTGCAGACTCTGGAACAGAGTCACGTCTGTTTGGGAGATGATATCACTCATGTCGCTCCTGTATCAGCTTTCTGCTGGCATCGGTTCAGTTCTTCTAAGCAACAATCTCCCTCTCCTCAGCCCTCAGCTCACTTGAAGCTTTTATTGGGATAACTGCTGTTTTCTCAGTTATTCCAAATTTAAAGGTCACTGGAGAGTGACACTCCAGGTCAGCTCTTTGCCCTGTTACTATTCCATAATAAGCATCTGTGAAAGTCACCAAAATTCAAAGGCAGCCCAGCTCTTCACTCTCTTTATGAAAGAAAACACAGCCAAAATATCCCAATGTGTACATCAGCAGCTTCTGGACTGCATTAGAACAGGAGGCAGACAGACAAAAAGCTCTCTTTTTTACATGTATCTTGAGTCATCTAATCCCAGAACTGCCACTTTGAAAAACGCAGTAAAGCACAAACTTTATATTCTTTGAACACCATAGGGTATTCCCCAAATCTGTATCCTTGGATATACTGTGTGATTGATTTTCAGATCTGGGAACCAGGGACTGAGAGAAACACAAGCATTTCTGTTCACCCTCAAAAACGAATGCAACGATTTCTTCAAGAATTCCTCCACATTGGTAGCATTAAGGCTCTAACTCCATTTCAGCTTCTAAATCATTCTCTCCAAAAGGGTTATAATGACTTACAACGACTTAGGTCCACGAAGGAGACTCTGATATTAAAAAAAACCAAAACAACAACAAAACAACCTGAGAAGGAAAAGTCAACATTCTGGGCTAGACAAAGTATGCACTGCTCTAAGCATGTATTAGTAAGTTCCCTGAGAAAAATCTTAAATTCAAACATCATTCTGTCTCATTACAAATATTTTCTTTATTTCCTTGTTTTGTTTGTTTCCAGGGATATTTGTTCCATGTTAACAATGATGAGAGGGGACAATCAAAAAGAGACGGCACCATCACAGGATGTTGAGCATAGCCATGGAAGTCATTCAGACAAGAGATAAGATTTCCCACGTTCACTGCTTTCAATAACAAAGCTGAAATCCCAGCCAGAGAGGAAAGAGTACCCAGTACTAAGGTACTAGTTTATGATGTCTGAGACTGCTGATTTCAAGCCTACAGTAAAATTGCAGTGGTAAAACCACATGTGTTAGTGCAAGGAGTAGAGCTGATGTCTTTAACAGCCAGCTTATCTGGACACTTGTACCTGCACAAGCACAGCCTGGGGACTGCTGACTTCTTTGAGACTGATGTGGCACTAGCTTTGGCCCACATAACCAACCAGACATCTGTGTGTGTGGCATACATAAGGAAGAAAATTACTGTGCGCAAAGTTTTGCAAGCTGCAAAGAATGCACGGGAGAAGAGCAAACTTCTCCAAGATTGGTGCTTGCATTGGAGATGCCTGCAGGGCTCCATGAACCTGCCCATGCTTCCCAGAGCAGATCAGTTCCAAAACCCAGAGACCACACTCCCACAGGGATATGGCACTATGCTTCACCTGACAAGATTAATGGCAAAACTTGGTACTTCAGATTCATCATCTCTGAAACTGCCATACAACTTACAAGCAGGAATGGCTTGTCCCTTTCCATGAGGGACGCTGCTTCTGAACACTACCCTCTCCCCATCAGATGAGCTCTCTGTGTTCCTGAAAGCCTTGCAGCTCTACCCTTCACCTGTCCCAGGTGTGACTCCTCATCCCTTGAAAGGAATGACCAGAACTGCACACACTATTCTAGCAGAGGTCTCAGCACAGATTTGCACAGTAAATTTAACACATCATAGGATACACCACAGCATGTCTCCTTTCTAGTTCCTGGTTTTCCCATTACTAAATGTTTCCTCTTGTGCCTTTGCCAGATGATGAGCCTCTCACTTTCAGCATCACCACCTGATAGAGAAAATTGCCCCAGTAATCCCACCACATCAGCTAGATTTATCTTACCTTCAAGATGCCTTTCTAAATTATGCATGGAAAGGGCTTAGGTAATTTCTGCTGGGGATCCATTCCTGCCAAGTTTTGATCACTGTTTATTTTCTCTCATTCCTAAATATCCAAGTACCAGACGTGATGATCCACTAAGCAAGAGTGTTAGACAAGAACAAACATTCCCATGATTGCATGTATTCCTGCAGGAAAATGCTGAGGTCTGACCGTGGGGACATTTCTAAAGCAACAAATGTGATCAAACCCATCTCTCTGCTTTTCTCTTTCACTTACCACACTGCATCAACATGAGGCAGTGAGGAGGACTACAGGGAGGACAGCATCATTTGCTGTGGGCAGGTGCTGGTCATTCTCCTTCCCTCTGGACATACTTAGTTTCTGTTTTGACAGACTTGGACATGCTCTCTGGTCTCCTGATAATTCTGAAGCGTTTCCCACCTCTATGCTTACTTGCAGCCCTGTTTAAGTAAGTTAAACATTTGCCAAGTGAATCAGAAAGAAAAAGATTGAGGCAACTTTGCTTTTATGTCTGTAAAGCCATGTGTGAGGGTTAAAGTCACATACTGAGAAAGGAAGAACACAGCCCTGGTGAGATGCCTGGATAATTAACAAGGGAAAGGAGAGCATGTTCTGCTTTACATTTGGAAACAGCACACAGAACCCCAAACTTCAGCATCTTTTCTGCTTTCTGTACTTTGAGGATGTTGAGAAACAATGAAGAACACAAAGAAGAACTGGCCTGGGGGTGAGAAAATACAGAGGATCAGACTAGATGGCTGGTCAAAGACTTGACTGTATTCTAAAGTGAGATTTATGATTTTTAAATTTTTTTTTTCCATGTCCCTGCATTACAAAGTGCTATCACAGAGGAATTAACCAATGCTTACCAGCCCTGTATTCTTTATGCCTTCTGCTTGAGCACAGACCCTCAAAGGACTTGTACCCTCCTGCCTCCCACCAACATCAACGGAATCATGCATCCAAGTATCTCTGATGACCTGTGCCTTAGCGCATCAGTGGGCTGAGAATAAGCTTAGCTGATCTAGAAAATGAAGGGCTACAAAAATGCAAAGTATTTCTTGCAGTTAGTGAAGACACACCAGTCCACTGTCGATTTCCAAGACTTTCTAGAATGGCACATCTTTTATTTATTTATAAGCAGCAAAGAACTGCTGACTGTTCAAAGAAGTTATGAAAGAATCAACCTGTTTTTGTTAAAAATAATAATACAATAACAATGCATTACCCAAGCCTAAAAATCTTAAAAATAAATAAAAATAAATGGTGAGACAGAAAAGTGCTAAAAAAACCCAGAACTTAAATGTTCATGTGCAACAACTGAGTTAGTTGTTTCCCTGTAAAACACAAATAACTTCATCACGAAGGAGAGTTTGAGCCATTGCACCAAAGCTGAATTCCATACACTAAAACCCGTTTTCACCATCATTTAAAGCAGCATAAATCAGGAGAAGTCCAACCAAAGCCAATGGAGCTGTACCCAATCTGCATGGGTACTGCAAAACAGATTTTGATTTTGGCTGGCTTTTTTGCTCACAAGCAGTAGAAAACAAACAAGAATTAATCTTGATGTCTTGGATAAGGCTGATTTATTTTTGCATCTACTTTTTATTTTATATATTATTTTTGCATATATTTTGCATATATGCTGTTGTATTTCAACTGAGACGTCATCCAAAAGAATCTGTGCTTTACCTTTGCTGACAGCTAAAGCATTTCTAGAATGTTTCTAACTTCAACAACTGATATCCCAAGATTAAAAAGAATTTTGTTTCTTTATGACTTTCAGCTAAATGCTGTGAATAGAAAAACAAAGGGCTCTGTGGCTCCCAAGCAAACACTGACCTACGAAGGCAATGACCATCCAGCTGTATATTATGAACTTCCTCAGGCCATTTAACAGAGCATTGTGGAAAATTTATCTTTTGAAAAGGAAATTTTAAAGAGAGAGAGATTTTGGAAACAATAGTAAAGGCTTACCAGAGGCAGTGCAAACAAAGAACAGATTCGGTCTCTCAAAGCCTTTTACAGACAACACACTTATTCATAGTGAAGGAGACAAATTAGCTGCCATGCTGAATGTGTCTTGACATTTCTGCAGCTGTTACCAGGTAATAATAGCAATAAAAATTTAATCTTCTTGTCAGATTCATGCTTCAGGAAGAACGGGAGCCAAAAATATGATTCCAGTACATTAACAGTTGGCCTTTATAAAGATATTGCAGCAGGTGTCAGGGAGGTAAGCAATGTGAATGCCTTCCTGTTAAGGGGTAAAAGATGGGCAGGTGTCTTCAAAGACAATCAGCTTTACTTTGTATGCAGTAATAAGAGCAATTTTGAAAGTATTTTAAATCTTCAGTTGAGACACTTTTTAAACAACAAAAATACATTTCTAACAGAACTTAGCACCTACTTTAACCACACTCCTCCAAAGAAAGCTTCCTCATAAAAAGACTTTTTCCATGCCACATGAACAAATGACACTTTTCCCATGGAATTTAAGGACTAAAACGTGGCCTTTCTTCATTTTACTGAGCTGCAGGGTGCTCCTTTGATACTTGACTGGCCGTTCAAAACCCAAATTTTAGAAGCCTTTGCTTTTCTCTGTCCCAATTACTGGGCGGCTTGGGCTGACATAAGGACATGGCCCAGGTCTTCCTCACCGCAGCATTAGATTAGGACCACTCCTGAAACACATCTTCTCAAGTATTTCCCACAAACACCAATCATTTCTGCCCAGTGCAAGACCCTACAGATTTTCCCTTTGTTTGACACTTCTTTGCAGCATTTTCTCTGCATGCATCCCATTGTAACAAGGAAGATATTGAATCTTTTGAAACAGTTAATTTTCTCCCAGCTGAGCCTGGATTCCAGTAATAAATGTTCGTTGTAATTTTTCATTCTCTCAGCCTTTATGCTTCCATGAACAAAGGTCAAGTTGGCATTTAATAAAAAGATTACTATGTTTGTTTTGATTCTTTCTTCAAAAAAAAAAAAAAAAATTAACTGAGCAAAGCATCAAACTGGACTACATGGAATATAGCCAAAGTCTTCAGCCTTAATATGCAATTAAGAGGAATATGAATACAGGAAAGTTTCTCTATTTCCATTCTGTAGATATATTTGTCCTGCATTAAGTCTTCAAGTCCTTAAAGAAAAAATCTTGGAACAACTTTCTTTTTATTGGAACAACTTAGAACTGTAATGGCTCTAAGGTCAATGCAAATGTTTGAAATCACTTCATCTCGGTACTTAAAAATATCTTATAGTCCATATTGCAAACTAGCATGTGTAAATAAATGCATGTGTATGTTAGCCATCCTTGCTACTGACTCCTTGTTTTCTGCTGCTCTTTTCACTCTACCACAGCTATTTTCACTGGAGATGTTCCAGTGATGTACCATTAACTTATTCCCACTGTGGAAATACTCTGGATATTTTTGCAACATACGAAAACATCACAAAAATCTAATTTGTCTCTCAGTGGATATGAAAAAATATACTTTAAAAGGGACTGTTTTTTTCTTCTTATCTCAAACAGTAGCATTTTGTTGAACAGGAATGACAACAAATCATCCTAACAAAACAAACACCAGAAAGTAATTTGAAGACTCAATTTACAGCAATCTTCTTTGTGCAAACAGGAACGCTACCTCTTCAGGATAAATTACCAAGTGTTTTCATTTTTTTTTTTCTGCAAAGCATAAATTAGGTGTTTTTTTTCCTACATTTTATAGCTGGAGACATACAGAATACTGAAATCCCTTAGTAAACCTTAGTGGGTAACTGAAGGCAGAATTTGGCATGATACAGATCATCAAGGAGCACAAAAATGTAGCCCGGCATCTAGGAAAACAGTTAGGCTCTTGGCGAACCCATCTGAAGGTTGAACAATCTTGCCTCCCAGGGTCACAGTGCCTTCCACTGATGTAAATCTGGAGGAGTGCAGAAAGGCCCCTTCCAGCCATGTTCAACAAAACCACTGCTCAACTACGGGTCAGCGTGAGGACAAGAAATAGCACAAACAAGAGCCTAGCCAACAAACGCCACTTGGAAAGTCAAGCAGAGAACTTGCTTCTTTGGTAAGATATGTTCAATTTGCTTTAACAACTTTTGGTGTTCTTTCTTTCATGGAATGCTAACAAGAGTTATGAAAAGGAATTCCAAAACTGATGCTACCTGGCATGAGCCCAGTGACATCAGCAGAGCGACGGATACACAAACCTCAACATTGCTGGTGCCAATCAAGAGACCTAACAGCACCTCATAGCACACTAAGTTTACAAGAACAATCAAGAAGGATCTAGACCTACGAACACTTTTTATATTACACACATTTGCTATATACATATATACATTATTGCATTTACCCTCGTGAAGGATTTTTCCTGAGCAGCTCCTGAATTATACTGTAACATTTCTGCAGGAAAATAACTTGATTTAAGATCATGCAAGGAGAAGGTTTGATTGTACTGTGAATCTCCTCTGAAATTCCAAGTGCAGCCAGGAATGCAAGTCTGTAGGAAAAGTTCTTCACTAAAGTTTTGTCACAGTGAAACTCAACTCTCTACAACAAGTTTTAAAACTAAAAGGAAATAGGACATGTTAACATGGTCCACAAAACTATACAGAAGGAGATGACTGAACCTGGTCTCTTAAGTTTAAGGACAGAGACTCAGGGAGTCATAGAATGGCTTGGTTTGGAAGGATTTATCATCTCCTATTCTCCTAAACAAACTAGAAGACCAGCAGCATAACGTAGAATAAAAATATATCCCATGTTCTCCATTATTAAACACAATCATCCACTTTGTGTTTCTTTATTTTAAAATGAGAAAAACATGAAATGAGAATTTTCTGTGAAAATTCCTGAGAAGAATTACTCTTTTACTACAAGCCCCCTCATCACTCCAGTCTGAGATTCAAAGGAGTTTCACTGACTGCTGTTCTCTGGATGTGCACTTTCCAGTCTCAAGGGAGTAGTGGAGTAGACTTAAGAGTTTCTTCAGGGGAAAAAAAAAAAAATCCTAATTAGCTTTTCATCCAAATATGTTACACATCAAAACAGTGTTTCTCTATCTGCCTAAACAAAATGCCTATTTTCAAATAACCAGCACATTTTGCAATATATTGAGAAGTCAACATCCGAGGCACCATAGTTTCTGTAGACTGTCTGGGCCACCACCATGCAGACAACCAACCCAACCACACATGGGACCTTCAAGTGACCAATTCTCAAGCAGAAATCAGCCCAGACTGCAAGCATGCATGGCTATTGCTTCTCCTTGCTCTTGCCTTAGGGAGCTGCAGCTGAAAGCAACTATCTATTCCAGGCAAGATCAAGAGTTCACCAAAGAAGTTCCAGTGGCTTCTGGTCCTTCACGTCTCTTACACTTCACTTACAAAAAACTAATGTGTACCAAAGACCCCCAACCCCACTTTCAGACAGTTTTTCTCTTCTCACAGATGCTATTATGAAGATTAAATAATTTTTCCCTTTGCTATTTTTTTTCAGTTATAACTCATTTAAACTCCCAAAGGCAACAATCTCTAAGCTAAGGGTTTTGTCAGAATTCCAGACAGCATTGCTTAGGAAACAACACTGCTTTTTGATGTAGCTAAGATGATATATTCCATAATGAAAATTGTGTCTGATTATAGCATCTTGTTGAATAGGCAAGATGTCAGATTTACAACATATTAAATGTGTTGAATGTGATCATAAAGATATTAACATTCCAGGGAGACATTAGAGCTCTGGGCAGGAAGTTATTTACAGTCAAATGACGCATCCAATGAAGTTATTTGCTCTCTCATATAAAAAGAGTTCTAAGCATTCTTTTTCATTGACTGTTTTGACAAATTTCTATGCTGTCAGCATTTACCCATCACTCGTAAAATATTACTATAATACTTTGTGTACTTGTTCACCCATTTTGCAATCTGACTTTTTGGACTCAGTATTTCGTTACAGAGAATTAGCTGTCAGCCTTCCCCTCAAGGGAGGGCAATGAGATGATCAAGTCAATATAAAGACTGCTGTTTTACACTGGAAGCTTTGCACTGCTAATTTCTCCATAGAAAGACTTCTGTTCTTCATACACTTGCTAGCCCAGATGAATATTGTTCTATACTTCTCCAAGCTCTCTCTGTAGTGTAACTTGCCCTTGACTTATAATAAGCCCATTCATTCTCCAAGAACAATCCCTTTACATATTCAGATAATACCTTTGATTTTGCCACTCTCACCCACTTAAAACACCGTGTGTGCTCTGCCTTAGCTCCCAGCCCATTTGAAAAGAAGGAGGAAAAATTCTGTTTGATGCGTGTTTACTACTGAGTAGCTGCTCGTCTTAATACAGTGAATATACACTGAGTGTTTCACCTTGTTTACATCCAGTACAGATCACCAATTTAAATGGTTGTGGTTAGGACTGAGGTTTAAAACAAATCGAAACAAAAAACAGAAGTACATGCTTTTAATAGCTGGATGTAAGTTAAATGCTTTATGGACTCGTACTTCATTTTCTGAACCAGGATCAACAACGAAATCAACACGTGATGGAAAACACTCCTTAAGCAAGAAGGATTTTCCAAACACAGCTGAACTCTGGGACTACTGTCTGCAGCTGAAACTGTTTTTCTCTTCAACTGTTAATCACAGCTACCCTCAAGGAAATTCAGATGGATTGCTTTCTTCTCCTAGCCTAAGAAGAAACTGAGTCAGCACCGTATGGATTCAGCTCTCCATTGTTTTTTGCGTATAATTGGAACAACATAGAAGAAAAGGCAAAGTATACCAGCAGAATGACATTTGCTACTGTTAGTTTACAAAAGAAGCCACCATCAGCTTGGAAACTGAAACCAAACAACAGAAAAAAGATTTCTAAGCAGAATTGCAGGGTAGCATTTTCACTGTAAATCAAATGTCAGCTCTGTTTACTTGGATATAGGCACAAGCTTCTGCCTCTTAGTACGTGTGAACTTTAAGGCAGGCGTGACCAAGGGGATAGAAGCGATGCAATGGGAAGGCACCAACAAGGGTCTTCTCCATGTCCCCACCTTAGCACAAAACAAAGGCACTCCAATCCCTCCAGACCATCTGCTCCCCATGCAGTGACAGGGATACCAAACACCTAGCAATGATTCACACATCAAAAGTCACTTCAGGACTCGGGGCACTGCGGCAGGGACTTTAACAAAAGCTTAAACTCAAGGACAGAAGAATTCAGCACGGCATCAACCAAAAATGAAAATAAAAGAAGAAAAAAGTATCACACATTCCTTTAGCATTGCACACGGGCAATCTGAAATGCGATCTGCCCAGGTAACGTTTCTCTGCACATCTGTAAATCAGCAGTATGGGCGACGCAAGGTATCGTGCACACATCTGCTTTGTGTGATCTTGTTGCACAGCAACTGCTTTGCAAACACGCAATGTCACCACAACAGGGAGGCTCAGCTAATAGAGCTAGATAACTTGTCCCCTGCATGCTGGTCCTGTTGGGCAGTGGCTGTCTCATCAGTCTGCAGACAGTCTTGAGCCATTTGGGATGCCTGTCAAGTTTTACCTATTTCTTTGAATGTAGTTGAAATGTTTCGTGTTTAACTACTGCTCATTGTGCCATGGTACCACAGTGAGGGAAGGCAACCTGAGCAGCTAAACATCTGCCTGCATCGTGTTCCTGTGCCCTCCTGCAGACCTGCATGCTGCAGGAGGGGACAGATTTCCCAAGCCAAGGCAGCAGAAGAGCAAAGGGGCGGTCAGGGGAAACAGCCATGGCTCTGCAGCATTGCTTCAAGCAGTCAGGAGAACTGGCATTTCCCCAGGGTGCGTGCGTGTTTTCGTTTGCTTTCAGCTGATGCTTTGTTTGTCTGGGTTCTACTTAAGCAGATGAAGTCTGGAAGTGTTTAAATTATACTTCTCTGGGACGTGATTGTCCCCCGTCACACACATATCTGTTGCAGCAAGCTGGAATTTTCTCCCTTCTCATCTCTTCACCTTTTATCTTGTTTCCTGTCTGTTCTAAGCCCCTGTTTTTACCATTTTCCCTTTCTGTCCTTGTTGCTTCACGCCTTCATCCCTCAATCCCTCCCCCTTCTGCCCCATCCCTCCTGATGCACAACAACCCCTCTCCAGGGGTCCCTGCACCCACGCCATCCTGCTGCCAGCAAGAGTGGCAGAGCAGCCTGACCTTAGGGAGCATACACAATGCTTAAGATAATTACCAAAGTTGTATTCCCTTTGGCCTATTTTTATTACATATTTTGTATCAACCACGGGAGGCCCTGGGGCTACTATTTTGTTTGTCTGGAGCCTCTGTGCTAGATGCCATGCCCGGGAAAGTCAGTTCATATTTAACCCTATATTCAGCAGATGAAAACCATAATGTAACGCACCTGGTTCTCATTATTGATCTAGCCACAAAGGAGGGCACTTATCACACAGCTCACTCTCTCTTGCCAGTTTTAAACTTCTCCCGACTGCTTTGATGTGAACATCAAAAACTTCCGGACTGCACGAGCAGCTAGCTGCCAGACCTCATCCTTTAATTGTACCAATTTCTACCTTAGTGCAGCACTCACCATCATTATGCGGTGTTCTGAAGGACCATTAGTTATATTGGCTCATAAGGGAATGAACCGTCTGCACAGAGGAGACACTGCCCAGTAAATCCCCAGCACCTATATGTGTTTTGCTGCTGCAGAGTCTCTGATGCACCGAAATTCAGAAAGAGTTAAAGTCCCTGGTGCCTAAAGGAAAAGGGACCACAAAAGTCATGGCCACCCAACTGCTGTAACCTGCAGATAGGAGCACACCTGTAGTGATGCTCATAAGCAGCCGATACACCAGCCGAGAGTTACCTTCATGCTCACAGCCAAGGAAATAAAACCAAGCAGAAGGCTGACTGCATTCAAAGCTGCAACACCTTCATGTGCTACTTTCTATGCAAGAAGGAGAGGAAAATTGTAGGAGAGTGGAGACAAATAACGTACCATCATCATAGCATGTGGTGTTTTGTGGAAAAGCAATGTACCAAATTTTAGTTATTACTAAAAAGTTTACCTGTGATGGTATCGTGCAATGGTACAAATTAAATGTAACATTACTTATATATATATGCATGCAATGGGCATATGTAATTAAATCATAGAATCATTAAGGTCAGAAAAGACCTCCAAGGTCATCTAATCCAATCACCAACCCCTCCCCACAGTGCCCACTGACCATGTTCCTCACTGCCACATCTCCATGGTCCATGGACACCCCCAGGGATGCTGACTCCACCACCACTTTGCAAGTGCATCACCACTCCTTCAGAGAAGAGTTGTTTCCTAATATCCAACCTGAACCTCCCTGAATGTGTGTATATATACATATATATACATAAAATTTTCTAAATTTATGTCTCTTATTTATCTTCTATCTTTGTTATTACACACCAATATACACATATAATGCAAAGGAGAAGACTTGGGCTTGTAACATGTCTTCATGAACAGAACATGGGTAAACCTGGAGGACAGCACACATTGTTGAGATGTGCTTGATATGGTGTTCAAAGCTCTGCACCTGCACATCATGGGCAGTTTGAAAGGATGAATAAATTAATATAATAAATTCTGACACTCATTTTCAATCTGACTACCAGGTACCTTGTCTCAGCAGCTCTAACAGGGAACTCTGGCATGTTTCAGATGCTGATGCTACCCTGAGTGGTGCAGCTTCTGGCATTTCAGCACTGAACTACGTGCAAAAGAAGAACTCTTAGTTTATGGAAATATAAGGAAACTTGTTTGGCAGCCGTGGAATTACAGCTGTTGTGTATGTTTGCTTTTCTGAAACAAAAACAAAAATGAAAATCTTATCCTCTCTTAAATTTTCAGCAAAATTTGTTCTTGGAGTGCATCACCCTGAAAGAGAATTGGAGATTAAGCAGCGCTTTGCTCTAATCAGATAAATTTCTTGTTTACAATGTTACATTATAACGTAAATCAGGGCTCTTTTCAATGCTATTAAAACTAAACTGATGAGCAAAACTTCAGGGGGAAGCACAACAGCACCAATGAGAAAACAAACCTCTAAAAACAAAACTCAAGAGACAAGATGACAAAATCTCAAGCTTGCTTACTCCAGCTGAGAGGATCAGAACTGCATACAGCATTTTCTCCCGTTTGGAGGCTCACGAAGTATCTGGGAACAAGGAGTGGTGCATGGTCCCCAAGGGCGTACCAGTGAAAGTGCTGCTCTTTGGGAAGCAGCTACATTCCAGCGTACTTGCAATCACTTTTATCTTCTAAGAATGTGCAAAATGACGCCATGTATAAAAAAAGGAGGCTCCACTAGCAGTATCAGTGTTCAAGAGAGGGAAAAGAAAAGGCGTGCAATTTCTGGTTAGCATCAGGATTGAGCAGGGTAACCGTATGTGACTATTCTATTCTGCTGTGCATTTGATTTTTTTGTGTTTTGTTCTGAAGTCTGCAGCAAAATTTCATGGCAAAACTGAAAACCTGATGTGTAGGGAAGGCCTCTGTAAAACACATTTAACTGCCAATTATCAGAAGCCAACAGTCTACACAGAAACACATTTGTGCTGCATAAAAGACCCTTTGCTTCCAAAACACTACAAAAGCTATTGATGAAGTTCTGAGCGAAATTTTAAGCTCCACAGCATGGCCGTATTTGCACGTACAACGATGTCCTCTAATCCACCAGCAGCATTTTCCCCTCGCTGGTCCTGCAGGGCACCAACTGCATGCGGAATGAGAATCACGGAACTACAGAATCGTGTGAGTTGGAAGGGACCCTAAGGTGTCATCTGGTCCAACTCTCCTACAGTGAAGAGAGACACCTACAGCTCAGTCAGGTGCTCACAGCCCCTCCAGCTTGACCTTAGAATCAGAGAATCCTTTGAGCCATAATGGACATTTACACTGGGATGTGGTCAGGTACCCGTATCCTTCACTTCTAGCAAAAGAAACAGGAAATGGAGACCAGTCACCATGATTTACAAGAAAGACGGATAATTCTTCTCACCAGACCAACTGTCTGTTTAAAAGCATCAGCTCTGTCAACTTGGTTTGCAAGTTGAGAGGGGCCTAGACAAGTGTCTTAAGCTTCGTAAAAGAAGAAACACCTCTGTGTACCTAGCAAGTGTTCTTCCAAAGTACACAGACCCAGGTTGAAATGTCCACCGGTCTGATTCAGGGCAAAGACCAGACAAGCATTGGGCCCTATCCTGCTCTGCACACTGCTTTTGTTAAATCGGACCTTCATTTTTGTCCACAACTTCTGAAAGAGAGTGCAACTATTTATCTCACATCTATTTACAGCAATATTTCAGTATCTAGCAGGCAACGGGTGACTGACAAATAATTTGCTACCAACAAATACTGTCTGTATATTGTCATTTGGAAGCATATTCCCTGCTCTCACTGAAGGTAATATTTAGATTCCTACTATACAACAGTTAGCAAAGTGAACAGGTTTTAATAGCTCTTAAAAAGATGCCTTTAATTAATAAATCGTTGAGTTTCCTGCACTAGGAAACATCACCTTCCCCCTGCAAGAAGACACTGCTAGGATAAAGCAAGAAAATACCAACTCCACAGATGCTGTTTTTACACACGGACACATCCCTTTTTTCTCACAGACAGGACAGAGTCAAAGCCCTAAAGAATCATTAAGGTTGGAAGGGACCTCTAAGATTATCTAGTCCAACCCCAAACCCCCCACCATGCCCACACACGTCCCTCAGTACCACATCTCCACAGTTCCTGGACACCTCCGGGGTCGGTGACTCCACCACCTCCCGGGGCAGCCTGTGCCAATGCATCACTGCTCTTTCTGAGAAGAAATGTTTCCTAACATCCAACCCAGCACTGAGGTTTTCACCCAGCATTTCACTTTTCACCCAGCATTGGAGTTTTGCCACCACACCCTGTATGCTCACCTGGAGGGGCCATCAGTACGGATACTTTATGCAAGAGTTTAAGTGAGATTTCTGATGAAAAATTGCTGTACGAGCTCCAAAATGCTTGTTGCATCTGTTCCTCTGTACTCTTATGAAAATAAATACAGAGAACATCTAAAAAAATATGAATCAATCCAAGCCAAGGGCCAGACTGCACACTTTCAGAAATGAAAAATACATCTAATTATGTACAAGGTTGCTATGGCCACAGGGAGAAATGCCAGCATACTCTCAGTGCTTGGCCCTGCTTTTGGCTTGGCCCTGCTTTTGGCTCATTTATATTCATGAGTAAATCTGGTAAAAAAATTTCAAGAAATATTTCTTTTGTGATGAGAAGATGCTATTTTTCACTGAAGTGCTCCACAAAACACGATGATTTTCATGAAAAAAAAAATCCAACAGGAGGAAAAAAGAAGAAATTGTCTTCAGTCAAGAGTTTATCATTTGGAAAACAAACTTTGCTCAAGAATTTTGACATCTGACTCCAAATGTACTCTTTTTTTACTTAACCTCTTGTATAGCAGATTGTTATGAGCAGTGTGTGCTGCCTCATGCCTGGTGTGGGATGGCATGAAATAGAGCTTGTGTCAATTTGGTTGATTTAATTTGACTTAGGAAACGAATTAGATGTGTATGATAATAACAAATAGCTTTAAAAGGCAGAATGTCAGCTCCTACCTCTAACAAAATATTGAAATCTAATCACTATGCTTAATTATTGTCTTTGTGAAGCAGTGAAAATAAAAGTCTTGGAAGACAAATATTAAAAATTCTGAAGTATAAATATGAGAATATCAAAATTAAGCTTTTCTAGAACCTGGAGTGAAAGTTTCCTACAGCCAAAGGCGAGTTTCGTATCTAGCTGTCGTTTTTTAAATGTTCAGTATAGAAGTGAAAGGCCCCTGAAAGTCCAGAAAAATAATAGAATCATTAAAGCTTGGATGACCACAAAAACCATCTAGTCCAACCACCAATACGTCCCTGCCGTGCCCAATGTGGTGAGCCCATCTTTAGGCAGCACTGGCTTGTCCAATGCTTGCACATTCTCTCTCATCTCACTATCAACTCCAACCTCAAAGTACCAATTAACATAAACTTAAAACATCCTCCACGCGATGCTGCTCTGCTGAGCCACACATCTTCGTGCAGGAGATGCTGCAGTGCAAAGGAGGAGAGCTCAGAGAAAGGGATGGAGCACTCACACATCTGCAGTGCCAGATCCTGGATAAAGGTCACTAAGCAGAAATTAACCTTTTTCCTTTTTTTTCCTCCTTGTTTTTAAAGATGAAACAGTCCTAGCAGCCACAGACAGAGACAAACTTCAGAAACACAAACCACGACAACACAGAGTGCAATGCAGTGATTTGGAAATGCTCACCCGGGTCTGTGTGGGCTCGGGATGGTGAACATCATCTGGGAGTGCAGGGGGGAAGGAAGGGAGGGCTCGATAGAACACAGCCCAGAGGTCAGCAACACCTCAGCGAGGATGAAAGACAGCATGAGCAGACTTGGCAGCCGGACACAGTCCTGCTTTCTTTGCACTGGGAGCTCAGCAGCCAGTGGAGCCTGTGAAGTCCTCCTCTGCTGTGCACAAAGCAGCCCTGCTTCTCTCAGAGGGATGTGGGGATGTGCAAGAGCAAGGATGCAAGAAGCAGGATGTACTCTGTATTTTTGCAGTTCCTGCTCCAGAACTTCAAGCAGCCTTTCCCAGGATGGGGCCCTGGGCAGCCTGATCTGTTAGGGGGCAATCAGGCCATGGCTGATTTTTATGGTCCCCTCCAACTCAGCCACTGTATGGTTCTGCAATTTGGTGCTATTAAAGCAGGTGTTGCCTCTCCTTCACAGGGAAAGAAGATGAGCAAAGCATGGGCTGCAAGGATGCTAATGCTACTCAGGCAGAGGTGTGGCACCTTCCCAGGTGCACAAACAGTACAGCACTACTGCATCACGAGTCTGCAGCTCTCAGATACCTGTGCCAAAGAGAAGATACCAGGACCCTGGGAATAAATGAGGGATCTCTGTAAGACTTCTCATGAGCACCAGTGTGCCTTACCACATTTTTGGTATACATAAGTGGCTCTGGCACACGCAGGCATGCACACACAAGCAGAGTGCAGTTGACTCCACACAGCAAAACCTTTCACAAGAAGCAGCCTTCATGGATGAGAAGTCTCATCTGCAGGACGGAGCTCATCAGAGGACATCAGTAAAGGGATGTGTGTGTGCTCATGCTTTGTGTATGTTTCAATGTATCATCAAGTGTTCTGAGACATTTATCATCCTTACAACAGCTTTAAAATTATCCTGAAAAGCAGATGATGTTTCTCAAATACACAGCTTAAAAAGGGAAGGGAAGGGAAGGGAAGGGAAGGGAAGGGAAGGGAAGGGAAAATGGGGTTGCCCTGAATTCATCTAGTTGCAGAGTTCTCAGATGACTTCTCCCTCAGAGCTGAAGCACTCAGTCATTCTGAAGGTCTGATTCATCCACCTAAAAACGCAAACGGTTTCTCGCTGGGGTGAGCCCAGCACATTTCCCTGGTCATCCTGTGACTGATGCAGCTCCACTGCCCTGCTGGCTGCACCCATCCGCATCGACGACTGACAGCCGGGGTCCAGCAGCCAAACCCCACGCACCCTCTGCCTTGGAGGTGACGCTGGCAGCGTTACCCAACCTTTTCCCCGGACGCCAGGGGAGCTGCCAGCGGAGATGCCGCACGCCGTCACCCAGCTCCCCGTCCCGCAGCGCGGGGGTTCGGAACGCCGGGTGGCTCCGCGTGGGGCAGAGGAGAAGCGAGCAGCTCGAGACGGTCACGCTGTGCCCCCGGTGTTAACGCCGCGCCCACGCGTGTGTCCCGCGGCTCCGCGCTCACCTGAAGCAGGTGGTGAGCTCGCCCGTGGGCTTCAGGCACGGGTAGCGGGTGGTGGCGATTTTGTTCTCCGAGCAGACTTCCCTGTAAGACAGGGCGCCGGGTGGAAAATCAGAACAGTAACAGGAAAGGAAAGAAGAAGAGGAGCGCGGGGGACCCCGCGGCCGGGGGACACTCACCTGTCGCCGTCCTGCGGCTCCTCCCGGTAAGTCCAGGCGTGCCCCAGCGCCAGGAGCAGCAGCAGCCGGAGCGAGGCCAGGCTGCGGGCCGGCCGCCCCATCGGGCCGCCTCTCCCCTGCGCGCCGCGCCGGCTCTGCCCGCCCCGACCGGCGGCGGGGCTGCGCCGAGAGCCGCTCCTCCCGCCCCGACGGAGGGCCGCCCCCCGCGGCCGCCAGATGTGCCCGCGGGGAGGGGCCGCGGCCGCCCAGATGTGCCGGCAGATGCGGCCCCGCGGTGGGGCGGGACCCCGGCAGATGCGCGGAGGGGGTCGGGGGGACCCCGCCGACCCGACTCGAGTCCTTCGCGGCCCCGCGGCTGCGGGGAGCGCGAGGTAAGGGGTGGGGTGGGGGAGACGGAAAGTGATAGAAAGGGGAAGGTCCGGAACCCCGGCGGTGATGAGCGGCCCTCGGTGCACCATCACTGATGCTTTCCAGATTCGGCTTTATCTCACATCTCTTTCCCAAAGGAGCAGTGCAGTTCAAAGCGTCTCTGCTGGGACTGCTGTTCACCCCTGTGAATGGCTGCCACTTCCCTACCATTCATAAAAAGGAGATTAGCAATGATAGACTTTGATAAAATACTGTGTCGGCTCTGGCTGCTGTATCATATCCTGCTCTCACTCTTAAACTCCCCACGAGAAAACCCACAAAATGACGATGGCTTTGCAAAGTCTTTGTCAGCTGTATTGGCTTTGGTCACTAATTCCCTACTGGTATTGAAGACTTTGAGGAGATGGAGGCAGCCCTGGTGCCACTTTCACCTGTAGGATGAGTAACCTCATTTACAGTTAGAATGCACTCGCGTATGCATTGTTACAGCCAGGAATGTCGGGGATAAGCAAGTAACAAACTGTGAAGCCCATGCTAAGCCATCACAGAAGTAATAAGTGAATGTAAGGGGGCTCAAGCACTTTTGCCTCCTATTTTTTGGCTGGGTCACAGGGAATGTTTGAGCAAGACACTTTACTCCCTCAGTGCCTCAGTTTCCCCTTCTGTAACAGAAAGACCATCATAGTTAAAATAATGCAGATCCCAATCTATCATTTAGCTACAATTAACCTGTTAACCTCTTTGTTATATTGTCCAGTACCTAGAAAACCAATGATCAGTAGACTGACTGGAGAAGCTCTGGGTCTTTTCAGGCATTTTCTCCGTGGAGCATCTGTAGTTGCTTTGCTCTGCTGTAGGCACTGTCTCTGCTCTAGGTGCTGTTGCTTGTTCCTTCTTTCTCTGTGCTCAGTTGAACAAGGCAGTTCTGCGTGGCAGATTTTTTCCCACTTCTTGCCTTTGATGTTGATATGACATTTTAAATGTTTATTCTCCCATAGTTCTTTCTTTTTCTTTACACAAATAATGAGTAAGCAAAGGCGGCACTCGCTGTCTTGAAGCCCGTGAGAGCTGCGGCGTTTCCCACAGGACTGAGCCCTCCCTGTCTCACAGCCACCCCTGATCCTGAGAGAGCAGCAGAGGAGCAGCACCTGCACGCTGGGATGCAGGCACTCAGCAGACTCCTGTCTGCACATCACACTCTTCACCCTCCTGCCTCAAGTGGAAAGCATCCAGTAATAATGAGGTCTGAAATGAAGAGGAGCTTCTGCTGCTTTAGATTTCTGCCTGTAGATAGCAAGCGATTAACTAACTGCATTCTGAAGCCCAGAACTGGCTACAGTCCCCATCAAAAGCTCTAATTTTTAAAGAAATTGGATTATACTGAGCACAGTGCTGAAACCTTGTGGGTGATTCCCAGTCCAGAGCCAAGTGCCTTGGCTTTGGAAGAACTGATTTAAAGGATTGCTGTGTAGGCCTGGGATAAGTATGTTTCCTTAGAATTTCCCCAGAACTTCTGCCATTCAGAGCAGATCTGAATCACTACCTGGATTGCTTAACCCTGCTCTCTGCTTTTCCTGTAATGCCTGCCACCCACATAGGCACGTATCAGCACACTGTACTGTCTTTTTAATTAAAAAAATATAGCAGCTTACACGTGCTTTCATTTAACTCATGCAAACAGCCTTGTTAATCTAAACAAGGTAACCTGCAGGTGAAGCTAACCCTGTCCTCAGCCCTTTGCAAAGCAAGCCTTAGAGTCATGTTTGAAAGAACGTCAGTGTGGTCAGTAGTAAAGAGGAAAGAGAGGTTCAGCAGCAGGCAACAGCACCCATATTTTGGTAACCCTTATAGCTCTGAACACATTAAATTTGAGGCTTTCATCATTTTGCTTCATCAGCCTCATCTTGGCTCTAATGACCTTGCACTGGGGCCATCCTGAGAACAAGGCATGCTTCCTGGAAAGTGTTGAAGGGTGGCAATGGTTAAGGAAACACTGAGCTGTTCCTGTTGCCTTGGGGCAGGAATGATCTGGGACTGTTTTCACATATAGTAAATAAGCTGAAAGTGATTTCTCGTGCGAGAGATGCTTTTGCTTGTGCGGGGTCATGTTAGTTTTGACCTGCCTGACTCAAGCATGTATGAAGTTGATGAAGCTGCATTCTAAATTTTGGAACACTCTCAAAGAAAAGGATGAGGAATTCGATCTAGTAAAGTGCTTATCAGCAGTTTTATTTATGTTGTTTGTGTGGGAATAGGCACTGTTTCCTACAAATCATCCATAACGATGTTAAGTTAATGATACAAACTCAAGTTTATTTTCTGGGTTTTGCTGGACAAGGGAATATCTCAGAAGCAGAGTTTAATCACTGTGGCAGAAGGGACTCTTTCAGAAGAGCACTTCCACCCTGGAAACACGCAGCCTTTGCACACTGCAGAGCAGGAAGAGGAGGGCAACCCCGACTCCCCAGCAACACAGCAAGCTCCTTATGTCCTTGAAGAGCTCAGAAGATGCTGAGCAGATGAAATACTGTCCTGCTGGTCACAGACCTCAGTTGGAGCCTATTGTTAGGGTCAGCAAAGATGCACAAAGAGGTTTGAAGGGTTAAAGGTATCCTGAACAGGAAAGATGATCGCTTGCTCCTTCCCACCCCACCTTTAAAATGCTATGAAGGTCGTGGTTTGGGGTTTAAGATGTTTCACTGGAGTCTACAGAGGTATGTGCTGTGAATTTTGCTAATCCATTTACAACTGACTGTTCCAACAGTGGGTTTTTTGTCTGCTACAATTAAAAAGAAAGTAACCAGGTATTGTAAATAGCCTTAATCCCGCTGCAGCATTGTGTTTGCATCAAGTGTCTTAGTAGTGACTCCACCAGATCTCCAGTTGTCTGTGTTCATGTGTTCAGGGGGATCAGAGTTGGACTGAAGGTGTAAACAAAACAGAAAACAGAACTATTAAAGAGCATTTTGGGTCTGAAATACTGCGCTGATTTGGAAGGCCTTGTGTTGGTGTTGGCCATGTGCAAACCAGGGTTGCCTTTCATGTGGATGTCCAGACCAAATCTGTTCTTCCTAGGGATATTGCATAGTCCAAGCTTAGCTGCTAAGTGCTCGTCCATGCTTGGGCAGTGTGGGGGTTCCTATGCCATTTTAACTTCAGAAGGCATCTGCAGCAGCATCCTATCTCAGACAAAAGCCAAACCTGAGGTAGAAAAAGCCCTGAATAATTATATCTAGCTCCGTAGAAAGAGAGGGAGTTTCTTCCTAGTCTCTTTATGATTAGCTGCCACACGAAAAGGCCACATGAAACAAGCAGGAGGCAGAGCTAGACAGAAAACTGAGGCAAAAACCAACAGAGATGATCTTGTGGTTGGTGACCCTGCACATAGCAGGGGGGTTGAAACTAGATGATCTTCAAGGTCCTTTTCAACCCAGGCCATTCCATGATTCTATGATTCATTCTGTTATCCATAGATCCATATGAAATAGATCTGGACAGTAAGGAAGGGGGAGAAAGGACACACACACACACACACACACACACAAATTAAAATAAAAAAAATAAAAGGAAGAGGGAGAAGTAGAGGAAAGAGAATGGAGTTGAAGAACTATCATGGAATCCTACAACAAGAGTTGAGGGTCCTCACAGGTATTACACCTTGAAAGAAGAGGTCAGAATAGGCAGGAGAACATGCAACAGAGCAGGGAAGGAGTAGGGGGCAATGCTGAGAAGGCAATGATGTGGTTGCACAGGGAATTTTTTGGTGGCAAAGAACAGATTGGGAGGAAAAGGGTTGAAAATCTGGGCAAAGGCAGTTACCCTTCTCACCTTTTCACTTCAGCCAACCAGTGTTGCTCCATGAGAAGATGACAAATTGATATAGTGAGAATATTTCATTTATTTTTTCCCAGTAGTAAAAAGCATTATCTCACCTCTGGAGCCAAACATGAAATGCACCAAAAAAAATGTATTAAATAAAAACACTGAAGCACAGGGAAGATGCGTATTTTCCAGAAACACTGTTATGATCTTTAATCTACGTAGGAGACAAAAAGTCTCTGTTTTCAGTCAGAGGCATTTTTAGGGAAACACTTTAGTGCTGGATCAAGGTAGCTGAAATGCAATGCAACTGTTTTTAACTTAGCCATGGAAAAAGGCTCCACAGGAACCATGCAACAGAAACCATCAGGCACTGCCTCCAGAGATCATCACAGCTACCGAGAGGAATTACTGCAGACTGCTTCCTCCGCTTCGTGGATAAATAGAGGGCTCATCTCAGATTAGTAGCAAAAATAAACACCTTTTGAAAATATCACCTAAAATGATAGTGCTGCTGTTCAAGCTGAAAATAGGTAAACCTTAGCTCTAATCCACCAAAAACAAGCCCATGAGGCTTGACATGACACTAACCAGAGCAGACTTATTCTCTTAGGGGTTAGGTTTGAATTCCATTTTGTTATAAGAGATTAGAGCTGAAGAATGTGAAATCTTTCATGGCATCCTGGCTAACAGACACCAACTGCCCCTGAGGTGCGTATGTGCTTCTTGTCAGTCCTGGCTCCTTTGACAAGGCTTGAGCTATCCCTCTACGTGTCAGTCAGTAAGATAAACAGTTCCCCTTTACCCAGTCTTTGTAACAGTTAGAACAAGGTCCCCATGATTGAAGTTTATGTGCTTTTTCCATTCAGGATTAGCAGTGGTCATCCCATAGCGGCACTGGCCGATGTGGAGGACTTCAGAAGTGCTATGTCAGAGATGCCTTTAACCAGACACACACAGCTACCTGCACAATTCCTGCATGTGCGTAGAGAAACAAAACAGGTAGGATATTAGATCTCATGATACAAAATTAAAGTTTGCATGATCATTCTTTTGTTTTCATGTCATGGTGGCAAGCATGAAGGAAGGCAGCCATGAGAAATTTTGTGTTTGGTTGCAAAGGAAGTGGAGCACTCAAGACCATTACATCTTAATGCAACCAAAGCATCTAATTAACAGTCTGATGTTGACCACATCTTCTGTCATGATGGATTCCCAGCGAGGTGAATGTTGTCTTTGCGAACTACACACTGAAAAGTGCTTGAAGGCTTGAGCCAAAGGAGACCTCAGTGAGACATCTGTGCTAACTGAAGATCTACACCTGTAAGTCGTGTGTGGGGGGGTTGTTTTGTTTTATTTTTTTAATTTCATATAGTGTCATTGCCACTGATATTTGGTTAACTGCCAAACAATTTTGGAATATAGAATATCGCTAAAAGAAACAAAGACATATCTGTTCTGGTCAACAGTTTGCAAATGCTGGGAAAGATGTTCCAGTGAGCAAAGCACCAAGCCACATGCATGGGAGACATCAGAAGACAGTGCATAAAGTGACTTGTCCAAAAATGTGCTTTTCAGCATGCTCACACTAATGCCCATATGTAATTTCCACACACGCAAGCAAGAAAGCAAAGTGGTGGAGCAAATGCATTTAATTACTTCTCCGCCTCAGACTCCGTGTTGTGACCTCGGGTAAATGACGTAAGCCCAGACCTTCCACAGTCTAAACATCTTTAACCATGTGGACCCTAATCTCTGAACCTCAGCACGCTGTCTGCAAAGCGCCCTAATCTATGCTCTCCCACCTTTGGACAGGTTGTGTAAAGTCTAAGGTATGTATATCAGGGGCAATATTTGACCCTGATCACAGTACTGAAATACAAGATATGCATATTTAATAATGAAGAATATTCCTACGAAAACAGGTATCTCACCCCATAAAATACATACTGCAGTTTCCTACTTGTACCTGATGCAGCACTGCTGTACTAATTTCCTTATATTCTACTGGAGCTGCTTAATGGCAACTGCAGTGTTGCAATCTCCGTTACAGCACATCACAGTGAGATCAGTATCCACCATGGCCTTCTCCCTGCAATACAGAGGCTTGCTACAGCTTGACACAGACCAGTGCAGCCCAGGTGATGATACCAGTGGGAGGGCAGAGTGTGAGGGGTATGGGAGGGAAGCTGCACCAGGTCTGCAATGCACAGGGGAACTGAGCATCCCCCACAGCCATCCTTGGAGTTTATGCCAAAGCAAACGTAGCCTGGAGATTTCACATACATACCCCTGCTGGGGCATCTCCTCTCAGCTGTGTTTTCCTTGGCTCAAGCTCATGCGGAGTCACGGGCACTCCAAAGTGATGGATGCTTTAACACAGACATGACTGAGTGGAGGTCCCAAAGCTTTCAAACCCTCTTGATTGGGAGGCTTGAGAGTGGTAGAGGTATGCCATAGGCACAAAATATACTGTTATTTCCATCTTCTGCATGCTGTTTTTGCCACCTTATTAGTACTGATAGGTATTTTCCTAAATTTCTCTCTAAAGGAAGCAGCTTTTACTAAACTCACTCCAACCTTCGGTGCAGCACGTGTAAGTCATCACAGAAACAGGCTCAACTCAGTTCAGCCATCCCTTCGACTGAAGTTAATCTGGCAAAACACGAGCAAAAAGAGAATACAACCTTCACTCTACAGTTTGTGACAGTTCACTTGCTGCTTATTTATTCTGCACCCCTTGCAAAAACACTCCACACATTCAATCACTTCTCAAAGAAAGGGGTCAAAAGGCAAGTGTTTTTAAACTGTCTCAGTTGAAGAGTCCCTTCCCATTAGAGCCATGCTGCTTGTGTCAAAGATAAAAGACTGCTTTCCATGAGGACTGACCACTCTAACATATCTACTATAAATTACTCAGAAATAGGGTCTAGCACACTCATTTCGGGGAAATTAATCTCTGGTCACCCTCCATGATCAGTAGTGAACATTGTGTAAATCTGCTGATGTCCGTATGAAAAATGTCTGCTTCTGTCTGTATGAAAAATACAATAAATTAGTTCATTCTTGTAGCATCTGTTTCAAGAGTAACTGTAGTACTGAGTGGTACAATGGGAGAACTAAAGATTAGAAACTAAAAGGCAGTGGTATGGGACTATTGAAGGGGAGAAAATCAGTAACAAAAATATCTGTTCTTTTGAGTTTACAAAATGTTGACTTCCAGTGATCAGTGATGCATGTGGGAGACCCCAAAGTTTTTTTGAGCACAATCAGAAAGCAAACTGAGCATGCTGGGAAAGACAGCTTTCCTTCCAGAAACGAGGGAAACCCACATTCAGATGCTCATTAAGTGAAGTGTTAAGACAAACACAACATTTTGCGTGGAGAAGGACATCTTATTCTAAAACAAGCAGTTTACATCTGGTTTGACTTGAGGCTGAAAGTGCCCTGGTTCTTGAAAGATAAATGGGTCCTCAGCAAGAACTTAAGGGTGCTTCACAGCAATGCTTCTGATACACACTCAGTTCCATATCTATTCCTTTGCAGGTCCTTTAATAACTACCAGCAGCAGGGGTTGATCTCCTGCATGTATTACCGCTTCTCAGAACAACTTCCAAATCTCACCACACTAACATAAGCCTTACATAAGCACCTTGTGCCACCTGATTTCTACTCTTGCTGTCACCTGTACCAAATACACAACTTGATAGCAACTATTAGAGGAATAAGAAAGGCTTTCCTGGAGACAAAACCCTTGGTTCCACTTGTTTCCACTATAAATGCATTTGCATTGTAATCCGAAGTTGTGACAGGAGCTTGTAAGAGTGTGCTCGCTCAAACCAAAAGCCTTCCCATTCCCATGTTCCATGTTTCATGGTAACTATAAGATAATCTGTAAGCACATGCAATAAGCGTGTGACCAACTCAGGGACTTCCTTTCTACACTGATGGGAATCCTCAATGAATTTCCCTTCCAAACACACCCAGAGTCCACAGGTTTTTAGCAACCTTAACACAATCCAGACAGTTTTATTTTTATGGAATTGCCAAGACTTACACACAAACATTGAACCACCTGACAGTCCTGAGGCAAAGTTTGAAAGAATGGACTCCCGGAACAGTAAAGATCAGAAGTGTCATTTGGATAAATAGGAGTGCAGTATTAGCATTAAGCTTCTAGTTCATTGAAAGTAACTGTAATTATCATCCCAATCTCCTCACTCTGCTATACAATTAATATAATACTGTAGTATGTTAATCGGAAAGATACTGGAAAGATACACAGCACAATTTATGCTGGGCAATTCCAGTATCATCAGAGATGCTCTTAGCGTGTGAAACCAGAACAGATACATATGTTAGACAGTATGATACGTCTGTCGATTCCATTTCTCTTTCTGGGAAAGTGATAAGTGGAGACTGAAGTTATCAGAGGCCAAGACAAAGTGAGCTAAAATGCTACTGACAGCCCACAGCACCTTGGCAGGTTTTTCCCTGTCGGAAGTTTAAAGGCAGTGTCAGCTGACATGATTAATGAGGAGTCACTGCTCACAAGTAGGAAGAGCTGTAACATGGGAAAAGGTTATTAAGCTCTTTGTAAGTGCAAATCCTGCAAGAATGGAAAATGAATTTGCATGCAAGTCAGAAAACTAAAGCTAACTTGCCTTAAACAGCTGGTCTTACACTCCAAGCCTCGTCCACAGTCTCATCACTTGGAAGCCTCTGTCACAGGTAATTTAAAACTCATGTCTCTTGTCTGACCTTTCCTATTCAGTGTGCAAAGGGGATGCAGCAAGAGACTGTGGCAGGTTAGCAGCAGCTGTGAAGGGCTTGCCCTTTTGTATTGCCTTATGCAGGCATTTGCACTGGGAACAACTGCAAATGCAAGTTGAAAACAGACATCCTCCTTCCATCTGCAGCTCATTGGAGATGAGGCCTACAATAGCCTTGTGAGTTTCCAGTGGCAGTGCCCACAGCTTGGATGTCACTGTGACATCATTGCCATTGTAGTGCAGTTCTTCGTGTGGACCCAGAATGGAGAGCTCTGTATTTGTGTCTCTGCTTCACCCCAGTGCCTGGTGATCAACGTTAAACATCCCCTAGGCATCTTCAGGATGGTAGAAGTGAGGTATTTAAGACCTTGAAACGATGTGATAACAGGGATCCATGTACTTGCTAAAGAAAAATAAATCCATCGGTTGCATTCAAGCTCCTACTGTTTGGCATCTCCAGCAGAGCTCTGGAAGGGTTACAATGCTGGAAAACTGAATTGCTTTATTCCTGTAATTCTAAATGGCCCTTTGCAGTCGGCAAACTCTCATTCCCCTTTGTTATGTATCAAAGTAATAGTTTTTCCAGATCTACATCAGATCTATGAGAAAAAAACTAGGATGGACAGAGAAGAGCATCTATCATATTGCATTTCCCTTGATTCCTCAAACAGAAGAGAAATAGAATCACACAGAATCACAGAATGGCCAGGGTGGGAAGGGACTTCAAGGATCATGAAGCCCAACCCCCCTGCCACAGGCAGGGCCACCACCCTCTACATTTAATACCAGACCAGGCTGCCCAGGGCCCCATCCAACCTGGCCTTGAACACCTCCAGGGATGGGGCATCCACAGCCTCTCTGGGCAGCCTGTTCCAGCACCTCACCACTCTCTCTGTAAAGAACTTAATACTCCAGGAACACTAAAGAGATCGAGATGCTTTCATGTTATGGCTCTCTGCAGCTATTCATTACCAAAGTTAAGTCAGCTGCCTGAAACATAACATTCAGGAAAAGGTGCAAACATAGGAAGAACTCTGACAGCAGTCCATTCCCATTGGCCAGGGGAAGCCAGCCCTGCGTACCTTGGCACCTCACTGAACCAAAATGCCTTTCCTTTCCTTCCTTCAGGCACTTCAGCCAACTATTTTCTTGGAATAGATTCCCTGCGTGTGTGGAAGAGCTATTTATAATCTACAACACTTATTTTTGGATTAAATACACGTAGGTGGCTGGTTGCCACGAGAGCAAAGGAGAGTGCTCAGTGAATTACAAAAACATGTATGAAATATTGCACTTGGGATAAGGCACATCCAAGCCTGAAGGTCCATACAAGACAAAAGTCTGTCAGGCCTGGTGTGGGCAGTCACGGAACCAGCCAAGCGAGGCACCAGTATGGCCTCTGGGTGTGGGATCCCTCCAGGTCTCAGCCAAAGGGCAGCCAAGCAGCAGCTTGGAAGGCTGCTCCATTTGTTCAGCATCTGCCCTAGCTGTACAGCATGTCCATCAGCTGAAGGCAGCCCAGTGAGCAGTCAGCTGCGTGCCCCAGAGAGGGCATGTCCAAGGGGTCTTCATCTGATGCCTCTTCTCAGCCACCAGAGACTCCTATCTCCTCTTAGATATGTTGTTAGTGCAAGATAGCCCTGGCTTGCCAGTTGTTTGTTCCCAAGCTTGCTGCATTCTCATCCAAGCCTCTTTCCTCTGCTTTTTCATCCACGCATCCTTTATTTTCCCTCCTGTGCCTTGCTCAGCACCACTGCCCCCTCCAACCCACAGCACTGGTCTGGAGCTGGATCCCACAGCACACGTGGTTAATGTACAGCCAGAGCAGTGTGTTCTCCCATTCTCAATTCCGCCTGGACAGAACTGAACATGCTCATTAGCTAACAGTTAGATATGCTAGCTATGCAACTCATGCTGCTCTATAATGGAGGATGGGTAATCATTAATAGTGCAATGAGCTGGTTCATACATGCTTTTTCTCACACAAAGAAGCAGCCTTATGCAATCTCAGTAAAGTAACTCAGACTGTCAGACCATGTCATGCAACCCTATTTTGTGCTGACAAAGCTTGTGGCACATCTAACATCCAAATGCTGCCAAAGCTTCAGTTAGCCCTTCATGCAAATAAAATATGGAGTGGCACACATACTTTTCCTGACACTGTAAGTCCCTTTACTTTGAAAACGTGCACTCTAGTGAAGAATTGCATGCACTGCTCTCTATCCATCTTGTCCAGCTGTAATCACTGAGATTTATGTTCCAGGTTGTTCCCATCAATGTGTCATCTGTTGTGCGCTAATCCACAGACCTTTATGTGAGGAGGTGGGAAACTGTGGTTTCACAGCTCCAGTGCTCAGACATCAGGTCTACCACTTTGGGTAGATTTCCTGAACATTCAGCACATGCTGAATCAGTGTGTTACTCGTAAGATGACAAACAACAGGGCTTGTTTCTGCCCTCAATGAAATCAATGGCAAAACTCCTATTCACACATTCACCAAGAAGCACTGGATTGAATCTGAAGCAGATATGCCCCGGACTGGCAAATCTGAATTATTTCAAATGGCTGAAGTGTGTATTGTGAGCAGTAACAGCTGTGTATTTCTCTGTAATAAGAGCTGCAGATTGGCAAGATATTTTTCCATGGCTTTTTAATTCCCAGGAGAAAAGACACTAATAGAGCCTTCATGCCTTTGGTTTTAAGAGCCACACTGCTGTAGTCCCACTCCAACTGCTTGGAGATAGGTAGAGTTTCTGTGTGTGGGCAACAAAGTCATGTTGCCTGTACGAATAAGTAATTCCAGGCTAAGGGAAGGCAGCAAAACAACGAAGCCAAAAGGCCTCAGCACTGTAGAGATGACAGCTCAGAAGGAGTTGTCCCAGTGCCATCCAAGTCTCACTCCTGTCCTTTTGCACACCAGCGCTTAGAGCAGGTTTGCCTCATCTCAGAACCAAATGGTTGCATGGGTGAATCAGAAATACCTGTGTATCTCATACCAAAGAGCCGTCATTAGCAAGGCAAGATAACAACTCACAAGGAATAAATATATAGATGTGGTTTTATAACACTTTAATCATTCAACATTTCTTTGTCAGACAACAAGAACATGGAAAAAGTGCCATAAGCCAGAAATGTTCAACAGCCTGTTTTACTCACGCAAGATACTCCAAGGTTGTATTGCTGTGAGAAAAATAAGAATCTGAAGTAAACCTTGAGCAAGTAGGGGAAGGGAGAAGAAAGAGATTCTCATTTTCAGTAGTACCAGCTACCTCCTCTATGGAGATGCATGCTACATGCCTAAGGGCCCAGCACAGTGGAATTTACAGCAGAGAGAGCCCAGGCCTCCAGGTGGCCACAGCCAAGACAAGAAGGCTGACAGGAGCAATAAGAAACAAAATGAAGAACTTCCAAACTATAGGTTGAACCATATAATGATATATATTATATATAACAACTTAACTGTGTTCTTGTAAAACTGTCCTCCAGCAACCAGTTTTGCAGAGATCAAATTACAAGAAAATGTAACCCAAAAATGCTTTGTTCGAAGTATCTGGATCCATGCAAATGCCCAGGATGTGTAGATCTAACTGAACTACAGAGGGCAGACCCACTGCAGAGGAGTGGAATGGAACTGCCACAAACCCGTGCGCAACAAAACTTCTGTGAGAGGATGAAAGGCACAGCCTCAACTGGACAGAGAGGCAAGGGAAAACTGCTCATTGTGTTCAGCATCTACAAGGACATAAATAGAGGGAAATATATAACTCTTCAAAGACTTCTCTCACTCCAGCAAACAGAAAATTAGAAACACAGGCAACAGCAATAAATTAGAACTGAAAGCAACGTGGAGGAATTAGTTTTCCCTCCACAATTCTAAGAAAATGCCAAAGAAATATGATTTCTCTTGGCACAAACTCCTAGCGCTCTGCCCTGTCCCATGAGATTGCCGTAGAGACTTTCATACACAGGAAGTCATCTTGTCTGTTGCCCCTCCAGACAACGGACTTCTGGTGGCATCTGCTTTGATATGTAAGTGGAAGGAAGCAGGCATTGGTATGGGCTGGTGAGGGCTTTGCAGTCCCCCTAGTGAGGACACTGCTGGTGGGAATCCATTGCCTTCTCTGCTCCAAAGCAGTTGGTTGCAGCTGGGAAGCAGAAAGGAATACCCTTCTTCCTTCCACCATGAACCAGAACGATCTAGCAGCCCTGCTTTGAACCCAAGCTTCTTTCCACCCCACTGACCTCCAGTACAAACCACTGCAGTCCTTGAACTGCAGCAATGGGATGGAGAGCTCAGCCTTCAGCAGCACTTGCACCCCTTCATTCAGACAAAGACCGAAACTGAATCAAAAGCTCTGCCAGCTTTCTGACTCAGCTTACTTTCTGGCTGTGAGATGAAGCTAGCTCCACTTCAGAAAGGCTCCAATGACAAAATCGTGTGGCCTTTTCCACAGTGCCTCTTAAACATTCATAGGCATTCCAGGTTTCAAAGAAATCAGCCTCTGCTTTTCCTCTCAGTCATACAGTATTATTGACCTGCTCCATTAGTGCACCACTGTGAAGGACCAGCTGCCAGAAACAAGGAATTGAGAAAAAGCCAAAGAATTGATTTCATCATACATGAATTTGCACACTGCTTAAAGAGCATTCCCATCTACAAATGCAGTGGAAAGGAGGGAGAGGTGCAAGAGAGATGAATAGCCTCTTCCAGAGATTCCAGGAACTGCAAAAGCAGCTCAGGCAAGGACAACTTGGTCCAGACAAAGTGAATGAATGGATGAATGAACAAATCTCTTTCTGAAAGAGGCACAGGGACAGCCCACTGATGTGCCCAGATGTCTGAGGAAAGGAATTCCCTGTGCTTGGGATACCCACCCAGTGGACAACTCACTGATAATTTATTAGCTCAAAACATCAGTGTTGCAGGTTTTATCAGGGTCCCACAACATTGCTGGCATTTCTGCATGCGTGCAGCTTAGAAAGAAGCATGCAGGATGCAATAACATATGCAGTTACATGTTGGTCCAAGAGAGACCATTGGCTTCTGAGCATTTTGAGCTGCAGGCAAAAGTTCTGGTGACTTTTGCTGAACACAGATTTCTCTGTGCTTTTTTAATGTTCCCTTTCTTTAGAAAGGTCTTCTGTGTCTGATAACAGCCTTTTCTGCAACTCCCATCATGTGTTGGTCTTTTGAATGAGAGAGACTTTAAACGAATTGGAGCACAACACTTGGATGAGTTGTCCCAGAAAAGGTACAGGTGGGTAGGAAAAGCAATGCAAAACATACTGAGTGATCAGCTGGTTAGGAAAATGAGGTTACCAACTCTATTGCATTAAATTAGGATTGGGTTCAAATCAAAAAGATAAAGCTGTTGCTAAAGCTAACAAGAGATGAGCAACCAAAGCTCTGAAAAAGGGAGCTACTAGCTGACATCATGTGTTTTATCTGAGATTAGAGCTTCCAAATCATTCCTGCTACCCTGAGAACAGAAGAGCCATTTCCCCCACCTTTTCCCTTCTGTTCTGGAAAAATTCCCCTGCACAAAACACTGCCCTTCCTCCTGACCTAGCTAATAATCTCACTAACTGTTGTCACACTGTACAAACATTTTTGGATCAATTTAAAAAGAATTACAGAATAGTTACTCTATTTGCCCAGCATCTTTGTGTCAGCTCAGAAGAAGACCAACCTAAAAGCGATTTAAGATCCCATTTTAAAGTTCAGCTTGGGCCAAACACATTAAGCCCTAACTGATAGCTTCCTTTACAAACAATCAGTTTAAATGACTTCCTTTGACCTCCTGTTGGTGACTGGCAATTCGTTCACCGTGATCAAAGCTACATGAGATTTAACAGAGCTTCATCTCTTGTGGAATTTAAGTGTCCAAGAGAAAAATTGAATTTCCCAGTTGTGTGTGCACCATCTGACACTGGCACAGAGAACTCGTTTGGGCCAAGGAGGATAAATCATCTTTAGAACAACACTGTGACGGTCGGGTATGCGGGTCCTAAGCCAAAGTGACCTTGGGTGCAAATCAATTAGGACCAGGGGTGATTCCAGTCCAGCGCTGCCCAACCACAAGCACACGGAAGTTGGAAATAAAGAAATGCATGCATGCATAGCGCACCAGAAGCTGTTGTCCTGGGGTTTAGACAAGCAGGCTGGTAGGAGGAAGTCATGCCTGAGAAGTGTCAGCTCACTTACTGCTGGAAGCTTTGCAAACTGTGACAAATTCCAGTCAGTGTGCTGAGCTCAATGGTCACTCCACAGAAGAAAATCTTCCCTTCTGGTGCACAGCCCTTTTGCATGTGCCTTCCTTGCGCGCAGGGCAGAGAACAGATTTCTTTACTATATATAACTTCACTATATATAACTTGCCTGTGCAGATTTCCAGAGTCACTTTTCTACTGCCAACACTTGTTTTTCTGAAGTCTGTGCGGGATTTTGTTTCCCCAGAGGAACAAATCCATAGCACTGATCATTTGTGAAAAACATTTTATTGGACAGAATAATTTTCATATTCCTATGAGAGTTTCAGCCTTTTAATTCAACTTATTTGCATTCACAGAAGCCACCATTATGCATAGGTAACTTAATCACAGCATTTCTTAAATAAATAAATATGTTAACTGTACATTGTAATTTGAGTACAAATTTAACCGTTCAAATCTTAAGGGAATTATGCAATTTAACCTCATAGCTACAACTTTTACCCAGCTGGGCCATTTCAGGCATGATTATTTCTGTAACTACTGCATTTTTATGCAGGCATATTCTTTCCTTCCCACCTCCTCCTCAATTACAATGGAGATGAGAACTCTCACCAATTAGATACACACTGACTTTTAAAAGAACTTTGATTTTTGCATTTGGGATATCAGACATGCACACGAGACTGCCACTGTCAACATTCAGCAGGAAAGAGAAAACAACATTCCTCACTACTTCTGAGGTCATCAAGGGGAATACAACTGGATTATGAAAAAATTTGCAGCACTACATGGCCAGTAGCAATGGGCCACATGCTGAGCACTACACAGAACTCCTGCCTGGTTCTCAAAATGCGCTCTAACAAACTGGCTAAGGCTGATCATATGAGCTTCAATAAAACCAAGTGCCAGGTCCTGCACTTCGGCCACAACAATCCCAGGCAAAGCTAAAGGCTCAGGGCAGAGTGGCTGGAAGAATATGTGGAAGAAACACTTGGGGGTGGTGGTCAGTGCTCGGCTTAACATCAGCCAGCAGTTTGCCCAAGAGACCAAGAAGGCCAATGGCATTCTGGCTTCTATCTAGTGTTGCCAGCAGGAGCAAGGAAGTGATTGTCTCCCTGTACTCAGCCCTGGTGAGAACGCACCTCAAGAACTGTATTCAGTTTCGCACCCCTTACTACAAGAAAGACACTGAGGCCTTGGAGTGTGTCCAGAGAAGGACAATGAAGCTGTGAGGGGTCTGGAGCACAGGGCTTATGGGGAACTGGGATTGTTCGGTCTGGAGAAGAGGAGGCTCAGGGGAGACCTTATTGCTCTCTTCAGCTCCCTGAAAGGAGGCTGTGGTGAGGTGGGAGTCAGCCTCTTCTCCCAGGTAACAGTGGTAACTGTGACAGAGCAAGAGAGAATGTCCACAAGAGAGAATGTCCACAAGCTGTGCCAGGGAAGGTTCAGATTGGATATTAGGAAAAATTTCGTCTCTGAAATAGTGATGAGGCATTAGCACAGGCCAACACTCCACCATAAAAGTGATGGAGTCATCACCCCGGAGGTGTTCAAAAGCTGTGGAGATGTGACACTGGAGGTCATGGTTCTGTGGATGTGGATACTGGGTTGGCAGTTGGACAAGATGGTCTTGAAGGCTTTTTCCAACTGTTATGGTGCTATGATTCTGTGAAATCAGTTTGAGATGAGTTCAAAGCCAGGCCATCATCCAGGTGGTGCAGAGCTTTCCAGCTCTCAAGATTACTGCTTCAGGGCCACTGTTGCCCCAAGACCTCTATTCACACAGGCTGGACATAAAGATTCCCATGCTAATGTAATGCTGGAGCAGCATCTGGAGTATAGCTCAGGTCAGGCACTGAACAAAAGGAGGCTGTGGGGAGACAAATGTAGGCCTGGTGAAACAGAATGTGCACATTTGCCAGAAGTGCACCGCGGAGGAGCAGTTAGGGTTGGGGATGAAGAGGGAAGTTGTACTTTCATACAGTTAAACATTTGCCATTTTTGCTGTTCAGCTACAGGACTAACACTCCTGCTGCTACAAAGCACATGTAGAGCTATGGTCCTGGAAAATTCTCTTTTCAGAGCGCACCATGAGATGTAGTGTAGGCTGCATTCATTTGCTATCAACCAGAGGAAGATCTCTCTAGAATGAGAATTCAATGTTTTGAATCTCTGTTGCAAGAAATACCATTAAGCTTAATGATATAAGACTCAAACTGTTCAAATTACATGGCAATAAATGGCAAATATTTTCCTTTATGTACTTCCAGGCACCTGCAGCAAAACAGGAACGTGAAGCACTGCCATACCTCAGTCACTTAAAAAGGAGCTAACCCTGCACACATTGTCTTAGTCAGCATTGCTTAAATACGGCTTTCCATACTGTAACTATGTAACACTGAACCTTTTCATTTTTGCTTCTGAATCCCCTATGAGCCAAGATTGTGCTTATGTTTCCTCTACTGTTAGCAAAGCCATTAGGTGGCAGTGCATCCTTAGTTATTCTTAGGACTGGAGGGAATGCCTTCAGGTTGCACCAGGGGAGATTTAGGCTGGGTTAGGAAATACTGGATGTTAGGAAATACTACTTGTCTGAAAGAGCGGTCAGGCAATGGAATGGACTGCCCAGAGAGGTGGTGGAGTCTCTGACCCTGGAGGTGTTCAAGGAACGTTTGGATGTTGTGTTGAGGGATATGGCTTAGTGAGAACTATTGGTGATGGGTGGATGGTTGGACTAGTTGATCTTGTAGGTCTTTTCCAGCCTTGATGATTCTGTGATTCTTAGCAATGTCAATAAAACCCAAGGAACTTTGGTGGTGATACAAATAAATACTTCATTATGTGTTGACAATAATTGTGAACATAATGAAAAATATTTTTCTTATGACCAAATGCACCATGCTAGAAACAAAAGGACATCTGTAGGCAGCAGGCTTTGAAAAAATGCTGCATCAAATAAGGAAAAAAATAAATTGATAAACAAATAAATAAGCCTAGTTACCAAATGTTGACAAGGATGAGAATGTTTTACTGTAATTAAATAAAACAGAAATTCACATGTATTTTATGTCCATTAAACACTGCAAGGGTTTACTAATCATTGTTAGGAATGACCTTATCCTGCCAGGCTATGACATGTCACCAGCAGATACAGATGAGAAGGATGAGGCCCATGGTCTGTTCCTGGTGCCCACAGCAAAACTAAGTGTAGGAGAGAGACAGCACAGGGCAAGAGGATAGAGTCTTCTGAAGGACAGAGATCTTTCTGTAGCTTTTCAAGACACACACAGCTATTTCCTTGATGAGCTGTTTGGCCATTGAATACTGCAGTTTTACTTCATCTGAAAGTATTCCCAAATTTAAGCTGAATTTGCCAAACACGATAGTAAGAAAATATTGACATACTAATACTGAAAGTGTAAGCTACTGAAATTCAGAGAGTCAGAGAAAGATTTGCCAGTGGGAGACTGGAGTCTTAGGTCTTGTAAATATCATCCTTGCCTTTACTAAAAATGCTGTCTTTCTCCCAGATCCCAGCTCCAGACTGAGCAGCTATTCATTTCAGAATCTACTTAGTAGAGTTCCTATTGTTTACAATATCCCCATTTAAAATGTAGTAATCTGAAGGCAAAACCTTCCCTCTCCCAACTTTGACATATCTGCCTCATCCACAGAACAAACCACCAGCGGTAGGTGCTGGGAGTCCCTGAGTGATGGCAGTTTCCAGCACCACCATCCCTTTCACATCTTTCTGTCAAACACAGGTGGCAGTCCCTGCTCTCACACATATAAATAATTATCACTGTAAACATTGCATATCCATACTGCGCAAATTAAGTGGTTTGTGCAGTTTATTTCTGTATTGCTCAGTGGTTGTAAACATAATCACTTCATACTACAGCAGTGGAACAATTAAAGCAATAGCAGACCATATACAATATGTTAAATTTTCTGTTATAATAAACATATCTCTTGTCTATCATATAGGGACATTTAACAATGTAATTTCTTGCCATTATTTCAGTAAGACTTTGGAAAGTCTGTACACCATAGATTATGCTCCACTCATGTGCATTGTTGCCACCACCTTTTATTCTAAATTCCTTTGTCTCTTTTGAATAACATATTTGTTTACAGGACCTCTGGGAAAACAAAGAAATAAAAACACACAAAATCTGAAGCAAGACAGAAGCACAGTCTTAAGAGTAATGCAAAGGGCAGCGAATGCTCTTGTCTTCTGCTGGCTTCCTGGGGCAGATGCCCTGAAAGCCAGATTTGAGGGAGACACACCAAAGCGACTGTTTCTGCTTTGATCCTTTTGTACATTAAACTGGGTTCTGTCTTAAACTTAATCCCATTAATTGATCTTAGAAGGGATGAAAACTTGGGAACTAAAGGAACAAACAGGGATTCACATGGAGACCACAGCAGGGACTCGGGGTAAGGTCCAATGAGAGATGCCCCTACACAATGGCAGAGGAGTTGGAACCAAATGACCTTCAGAGATCCATTCCAACCCAAACCATTCTGTGATTCTAGGCATGAAATAAATTTCATTATTATCATTGTTCTTTGAAGAAATGGGGTGATGATGGGGAGGCTGCTAATTGGAGGAGGTTTCCAAATTCCGTGAAGCTTTAGAAATTTGGTCTATCTTTGTGACAACATCTCTGGGGAGCAGAGACCAGAGAGCCCCTCCTTTGGAGTCACAGGAGGGAGTGGTGTTTCACACCACATAGAACAGAGGCGTCTTGCAGTCAGACCTGTGAGAGGTTTCCTTTGAGTCTTCAGTAAAGAAAAGCCCATGTAGGGAACTAGAGCAGGAGCAGGGTTTTGCCACGGTGTGATTTCCCAAGGTCAGCATGTCCAGCTGCTTGCAGCATCTCACCTGGCAGCTCCACACTGAGGATCATCCTGCACAAGGATCATCATGAAATCAGGGCTAGGGCCATTGTCCTAGCAGCCAGCTTCATGTTGCTCCCCACTGGCAACAAGACCAGCATGGCAACACACCTCACTACTGCCAGGTCACAGCCCCTCCAGGGCTGTCCTGTGAATGTTAGAGGCCAAGCATACCCTGAAACTGCACAGAATCAGACTAGCACATGGAAAAATCAGTAAAGCAGACATTGCCAGAGAATCATCATTTCTCAGCCTTAAGCTACCTGTATGCGAGCAGCAATAGCAGGAAGCCAGAGGGATTTGCATTCCCCATTATCAGGCACTAATGCCTTCACCTTCTTCCAGCAATACATTTTACATTTGGGCTGGCAGACCCTAACACCCTCCCCAGGTAGCAGAAGACAGGAGCATTCACCTCCCCAGCAGACTCCTGAAACATCCGACTCAGATGAAATATTGATGGCCCAAGAGCTGGGAACGTGGCGTGTAAGAATGGAGAGTCACTAAGGAACTAAGGTATAGTGATGGGACTCAGAAGGTCAGACTGGATACAGTGACCTTGGAGGTATTTTCCAGCCTAGATGTTTCTACGTTTTCCCACAAATAGGAAAACTTTTCATCTTTGACCAATTTGTCACACCACTGGATGTAGACCAGACACCCTTAAGCCATCAGCCATACACCATCGTCAGTGGTGACCTCACCCCGTTGACACTGTCCCCATGGAAGGCTACCTTGGCATTCTGGGCTTGAATGACCCATGAGACACAACTGCTTGGAAGTGCTGGGATTTTGGCATAGAGGCCAGGGGATGCTTGAATTTGGCACCTCCCCAGACAGGGACTGCTTATGAGACTTTTCTGCTGAAGTCAGAGTGGTTGGTTCACACTCAGAAGTTACATGTGGAAATATGGCATACAGCCTTTTCCTGAGAGTAAATCCCTCCGTATAGCAAGGGTCTCTCTGACAAAAGTAGATACTGCTGACACATAGGGAATTAAGTCAGCTCAGAGTTTCACACTGCTTGGAATATATATAAAAAACCTCAAATATAAGCATTTATCCTCAGTTTTAACAGACATAACTCCAGTTTCTGAGATACTTGCCTCTGAGCAGCCAGGGTGGAGTTACACCTTAAAAAAACTCTTGAAATTGATCCCTTTAATGTAATTCGCCAGGTGACTGCTTACAGCTCTAACGAAATGCAGGGAATGCATTGTTTCAGCTACCAGCAAACTTATTTTTACCTTGCCAAGTGCTTTCAAAGCAAGATTAATCTTCCCAGACCCCCTTGCGCTGCAGGCAACAGTGATTATGTGCTCCCCTATTTATTGCCAGGAAGTAGCTAAACAACAAACACAGAAACTATGCATGAAAAAGCCAATACAGTATTAATAGCTAGCAACTTATTACTTGAGTATGGACAATAGGATATCCAGTCAATGTATTTTCCAATAATAACATGAAGCTGAGGTCAAACTGTTGGATCTCTGCTATCCTGGCATTTGCTCCTACAAGGAAAAAAACATTAAGCGAGGTTCCCACAGACCTTAAAAAGCAGAAACATCTGTTGCTGCTATGAACAGCTCGTCTGCTGAGTTCAGCAGGAGAAAGTCCAGCAGCTAGGCCAGGTCTCTGCTTACCACCACATGCCTCTGTGCTCAATGGGAAATGATCAGAGATGGTTTCAAGGGACGTATCAATAATTCTAAACAGCCAAAACAGTCATAAACAAATAAGAATTAGTGCTCTTTTTCTTTCCCTGCCAGCAAGACTGGAAGATGTTACTGATGTGTAATGTGTAGTCTTCAGCGTCTTTGTCCCCAGCTGATGAGTTCCTCTGCATCATGTATTTGGTTTCTTTCTAACAAACAGTTTTGACTTGAAACACTGAGCAGAAATTCCAGAGAAGTGAGTCTTGTTCTCAGCGATACAATGCTCTTGTGATTTTCCCCAGCCACACAGACCTCCTGGACTTTAATTTCTCTGTTTGAGAATTCAATCACCATTTCAATAATCTGCTATTCACTCCATTCCCAACAATCCTTTGTACTTTGAGCTTGTGGGGTTTTTTGTTTTTTTTTTTTTACTCATCATTTTGTTGAAAAACCACATCTTAAAGATGACATACAAATGTCAGAGATGGTGTTTTGCTATAGGTGATGTAATCAGTGCTCAGTGAAAATCTATTAGAATTTTTTTCTGTAAACAAATTCTCTTGGCAAAGTAGGGATCATTCAGAGGGACTGAACTGCCCAGCTGAAAGTAATTGCTCTGTGAGCACCATGGGTAAACAGACACAGAAGTCCTGCTTCTACTTGGAAAAAAATCAAACTGCATTAGGGCTGTAGCAGCCCTGAGCCCAGCAAGGAAATGATGATGACCTGGTATGTCAGACTGCTTAATTTCTTCAATACTGTATTTGAGAAGCCTCACAGAAGTAGTTCTGTCAGAGGAAAGAACCCCTGCACACCAGATTTTTGTGCAAAATCAGATTTCTATCTACTGAGCTTTATTTTACTTGAAATTCTTAAATGGAAAAGCTTCCAAATGTGTGCGGGGCTAAAAAGCAAAGAGAAATGAAGTCAAGGCCTCTGGACCTGAAGGAGTGAAGCTTGGCCCTTCTTTCTCCTCAGCTCTGTGCTAAGACCAGCCCAGAGCCAGTCTTTGCCTACTTGTATAAAGCAGCACAAGGAGATGCAGCCCAGTTTTCAGGGAGAGGTGGCAAAGAAGAGTGGAAGAGAAGGGCTTCAGAGGATTACATGCTTTGGAGATAAATTTATGCCTTAATTTAGTTACTGCTGCTATGGAAATACATAATACCGTGAATGGACAGTTGGTTTTTCATTTTTATTTTTACTGTGAACTTAGAGATAAGAATACTACAATACAGGACATACGATGCAAATCCATGCCTTAGAATTGATGAAGATTTGGGGTTGAACAAAAATGAGTCGAGAAACTGTGCTACTAGGTATCCCAATAGACAGTTTGACAAGCATTCCTCATAGCAGCAATGGCATTGCAAGAAATTCTCCCTTTTTTTTTCCCCCTCCTCTCTCACTTTTTTTCCCCTCCTCTCTCTTTTTCTTAATTGACTGGTCTAAGAGTTTCTTGTGCAACTGTCTGATGGCAAGTACTACATGCAGCACTTTGAAAGGTAAAGTTCATTAAAATTGCTTGAAGCCTTTTTTTTTTTTAGACATTTTCTGGAAATAAATTTTATTGACCGTGAAGTGATTCAAAAGGAAAGTGCCCTGTAAGCAAGTCTGCAGACAACACCTCCTGAAGCATTCTCCATCTCCACCTGGTTCAAGTCCAGAGAATTGAAGGCAGGTCTTGTTCTGCAGGACAGCTGCAAGGGACACTTCAAGAGAGCAACTCACCTACACCCCTGTGCGCAGCACTGCTTGACAACTCCATTTTTGCACAGCTTAAAGCAAGCAAAAACCTTGAGCCAAGTGTTCCAGAGTCACTTACATTCACACAGCTTTAGGCTAGACCCCTCTGCAGAGGTTAGCATGTCAGATCTCAAAGCAGTTATTCTCCTTCTGGCAATTTATGGTTTTTCCATTGTTGGCTGGGGCACTGTGGACAAAACAAATCACCAACAGGCAGCATCTTTTTCCACACTGCAGTCAACAGTGCTGCAAAAGACCCTACAAAAACTAAGAAGTCCTGAAAGAAGAGGGACAGGTTTCACATTCATACACTGAGTTTGAAGTATGAAAATAAACAGGTCTCTGCGGGAGAAGGTATCCAGATGGGTGTCCCCAGGATTTGTGCTTCCCTACATACAAATAGCCTGTAAATGCTGCAGACAAGGCTTAGCAGCACTGAATTATGCCAGGCATTGCAAGTTCCCACAACCCCAAGCAGGTGTGTGTCGAGTAAGCAGAAGAAATTAGCTAGAAATTAGCATAATCAGCACAAATTAGCACAGAAAGAGGCAGCTTCAAAGTGAACAAAAGTAGATGTATCTATTTAAACTGAAATCTCACTGTAATGGAAACCCTTAGTTTTTTGCCTGGATTCAGGAACATGACTAATGAATCTATGGAAGAAAAATTAATCAGTGTTTCTGAAGACAGAAATAGCTTCTGCAGGTACTTTCTGGAAATTCTAAGCACCCAACTACAGGAGCCAGGAGAAGCCACTCAAGGTTTGCCTCACTAAAAACTTCCTAAAGCAGCTGTTTCACGTCATAGATAAAAGTGTCTGGATAGGCCTTTATCCTGATCCATTATGGCTTTTTTTCTAAGTGCACTTATATTTAAAGTATAGCATTTTCTTTATATTTGTGTCACTTCTAGAATAGAGTTGACCTGAGAAAGGCTGCCACCTGGAGAACTCAGCCCCATATCAGCACAAATCTCCCAGAAAGCAATTCTACTCTAGGAACCCTCTACAATCAGAGACCAAAGTGGAAAGTAAACTCTCCCCCCCTTTAGCAAACTCCTATTGCACTGCCAGACAGCCATGTATAATCCAGAACTTGCAGCATGAAACTTCTTCCAATAGTCATAGGTCCTGGTTATGTTATCTGTATTACATTAAGGCCCATATGGTACCAGGGCCTTTTTAGAACTCCTCTAAAATCTTTTTAGAATTTTTTTTTTTTTAGAACTCCTGTAAAATCTGATTAAGTGCCCTATCCTTCTCAATACATGGATAGCAATCATATTTACAGTCTGAAGCCTCCTTAAGGAAGGAATCAAAATCCTCACCAGAAGAGGAAAAAAAACCTGAAAGAATTTCCGAGTCAAGTAGAAGAGAAGTGACACTCTAACTGTTCCCAGTGTGTTTGTATGAGAATCATTGCATCCTTCAGTTTAACGTCCTGCCTGCAAACTCACCAACTACTGGCCAGGAGGAGACCTCAGGAGCACTGAAGATTTCACCTCACTCAGAGCTGCCAGTTTCTGTTCTTGCCTGTGACATACGCCTGAATGCTTTTCAAGGTCCTGCCTCCTGAAAGCAAGTGATTAAGGACAAGAAGAGCAGGATGAAGTATTCTAAAAGTTTCCATCTGTTTTCATTTCAGAGAAATTCCAGATACTATGATCTGAGTAGTACCAGCTGAGAGGTTTCTCAAAAAAAAAAGTAAAATATACATATACAAACACACACACACACACACACACACACACACATATATATTTCCCATTAGGAAGTGCTGACTTGTTAAAATCTAAATCCTCAACAGGACTAACAGTTCTGACAGAAGCTCTCAGATCCAGTCTAGAAGGGCACCAAATAAAACAGATTACAAAATGGAGTTGTCTGGAAGAGCTATGCATCTGAGGATATGTAAATCTCAACAAATAAGACCAAGACTTATCAGGACATGTAATTAACCTAATTTGGTAATCAAAAGAGGCAAGAGAAGACAATTCTTTTCATTGTACTGGAATAGAGCTATTTTCCCTAGCAGGATTTGAGGAACCCTGAAGCTAGAAGATACAGTTCATTTTATATTTGGATAGAGCTTATTATACTAGCGCTGTGCTGGAACTCATCAGTAGAGCAATAAAGTAATCACATGCACTTCTCCACTACTAGTTTCATTTGAACTTTCTGTTATTTCCCCTCCTTCCCTTCCTCTGAAGTTCTGCCACTGCCAATATTTCCTGTTTCTGGTAAGTACCAAAGCATTTTTTAGACAAGCTCACTAACACACAAGCTGTGCTCCATTTTGTATTCCTCCAGTTGGTTGAGTATATTTGATTCCCACTTGACATCAACCCCTTTCCTTAGAGGATTTTTCGTCCCCCCTGTGAAACTATATATCCAGGTTTTCACAGAGTGAAGGTCAGTGGAAAATGATAACAGAGGAGCCTCACAGAACAGTCTGCTTCCCTGCAGTTAATACGCACTGCATTGCAAGTTGAGCAATAGCCAAACACTAAAACACAGGGCAGGAGATGAAGAGGGATATTTTCTAACACCAGCACGATTAGTCATCTAATCTTTGCCGATTAGCAGAATTAGAGCAACAATGTGAGAATGTGTTGAAATATCATTCTTAGAAATTTCAACATTTGCCAAATACGAGGGCCGAGAATTCTGAAGCAGAAAGTGAAATCGAGCATCTCATTTCTAAACAGACCATAACGATTCCTCTGGAAGCAGTTGGTGTGCCTATGGTCAAAGCAGTGATTTTGGTGAAAATACCTCCAGCTGGCACACTGTCAGCCAAAACGAAAAACACACATGTACATCACTGTACAAACACACTCTCACACCAAGATTGTCAGCAGCAGTCAGTGCTCATATACAGTGGTCTGGAAACCAGCATAAGAAACAAAAAATATTTAACACTGATTTAAATGACACCAGCTTTATACTTCCTTCTGAGTACTGTGAAAAGGAGAAAAAAAAAAAGGGGGGGGAGTGGGGGTGGGGAAGACAGCGGGAAGGGGAGGGTAGGAAGGGAAGTAACGAGCAGAATGTTGGTGGAAAGTTGACATTTTGGTAAGCAAAGTGGAGCAAATGTTACGAGGAATACTCCTCCTATTACCACTCTTTGCATTAAAAAAAAATCAGGAAAAAATGCTGGGTGTCGTGAGGTCAGCATCTATTCAGCATAATCGTACCTTTCTGGCCAACTGAAGCTATTAATAATGCCCCATTTAAAGTCAAGAGGAAGCCTCAGGACAGAGAGCACTGATAGAGCAGAGAGTGGTAGCTACTATAAATACTCGGACAAAGGAAAATCTTCATTTTTATGGATATGAGAGGGAAGGAACAAGAAGTTGAACAGAAATCCATTGGCAGTTCTATAAAATCAGTTCATAAAATGCTCACCTCCCACCAACCAAAAAGAAACTTTCAGCAGATGCATCCATCTCCATGAGACTTTTATTCACTGAACAGATTTCAAGCATACGACACACATAGCTGCTTTCACATAGCTGCTTTCCTGGCTAACCATACCATTCCTTTAAGTCCAACACCTGCTATAAATAAGCCATCACACTCACCGGGCTGCAGTCAGAGTCACACATCTATGCCAGGAGTGTTCCTGTCTGCTGTGTTTTCAGGCAACTTCACCTCCCAGTCAGAGCATTGATAGGACAAGGGAAATGGTTTTAAATCAAAGAAGGGGAGATTTAGATTAGATGTCACATAAATCTAGCATCAGAACCAGTCATTGGAATGCTAGAACTGCTGCTCCATACAGGGAAATTTTCCCTAGTATAAATTCACCATGATTATTCCCCTCTTCCTCCCTTAGGCTTGCTCTTATCTCAAGCACTATGCTTTATGGAACCAAATTGGCCTGCACTACACTTTCCCACATCACTCCATCCAAAATCTACCCACCAACACCAGCCCCACAAGCCCACCCCAGCCATACACCACCACTACATCCCTGCATCCTACACAGACCACAATCCCCTCCTGAATTTAGGAAAAGGGCAGAATATATCTGGAGTATCTGCAGAGTATAATCAAGCACTCTACCCTCTGCTTCCCTGTTGTGGCTGGATCAAATCCCAACAAGAACTCTCCATTGGCAGTTGTTCAGTAGTCAAATCAACGTGAGTGTGCAATGACTGCAAGGCAGAATCCGATCCATTCTGCAGATGGAGTTTATTGATGGAAAAGGCTATACAGAAGTAGTAGCTGTCCACAAAAAAAAAAAAAAAAAACCAGAAAAAAGCCCACAAAACTCCAGATCAAGTGCTCATTTGAATTATGCTGGTATAGAGTCACATTACCTCCCAAAATGATGTGTATCATTTATCACCACAATAACTCAATGACAGGAGGAATTGCTGGTGTAATTCAGAGAAGGGATTATGTGATCAGTACTACGGAGAGAGTCTGTGGTAGAGCTGGGTACTGAATGTATCTCTCCAGTCCTTGTTCAGGATCTTTTACCACAAGCTTATTTCTCAAGAAAGGGAAAGCAGAAGAAAAAAAAAAAAAAAAAAAAAAAAAAAAAAAGAAGAACATTGAATCTTTATTCAAAATATTTCACTGAAATGTTGGGAACATTATTAGATTTCAAACTACTGAGAAAATAACGTAGAGTCAAGAATGGTCCACACTAGAGTGTTATCTGACACTTGGATATAGATAAATGCTATTTTTAAAGAGAGTATCAAAGGGCAGAGATCTTTATCACAAAGAGAATTCTCCAGAGGTAAGGGGGAAAGAAAGAAAAAACGTAATATATTTTTCATAGAGATGCCACACTGAAAAGGACAAGTGTGGGGGGAAAAAAAAGTAGAGAAAAATCAGCTTTAACACTTTACCCAAGAGTTTTCCACAGCATTTCAGGTTTAAAGCAGACAACAGCCTTTGTTTACTTCTCTACTTAAAAAAAAAGATATATGTTACCAGAATAATAAACATGGTTCTTTAATGACAGGATGGAGAAAGGCCTCTTGAAAAAAACAGAGAAGGAGAACTGGATGTCTCTGGCAGCTCTGTTTTTCCCAGTCAGGGGATTCATATCTTCAGTTCAGCTTCACCACCGTGGGTGAGTACAGGAGAGCACTCTGGCACAGCCAGGGCGTACCGCAGTATCTGCCAAGGCAAAGGTCTGCTTTCAGTCAACCCTATCTGCACACAGGAGCAAAAACACCCCTTTGCACGGTAAGCAGAATAAGCCACAGGCATGAAGGGTTGGAGGTACTTCAAGGCCACTCCTGAAAGTTCGTTAGGAGCATCCTTCAGAGATATTCAGAGCATCCCTCAGATGGATGTCCTCCGTCTCTTGGTTTGGGACATCCAGATCAATTGTAGGGCACACAGGTTTGGATATCACAGTACCTCCACCACAGTGAGGCCAAACAGTTCTTCTCCATAATTTCCCACTTCCTGCAGTCAGCAGCACTGTTACCTTCATGATAAGGAGGCCTCTTCTGGCCTCATTTTATTTGTCTAGGTCTTAGACCTTGTTGCAGTGAAGCAATTCTTGATTTTCCAAAGCAATTCTTGATTTTCCAAAGCGCTGTGCAGCCTGAAATACAGGAAGCAGCTTCCTGGCAGTTTCCACATCTCTTTTGCTCACAAATAGACACATCTTTAAGTTGCTGTTAACCAAAAGGTCAGTGCCTCTGAGTTCCAGATGTGGGTTTAAAAGCAGCCTGACCTGATGGACCAGACTCTGCAAGTGTTTGGTGCAGAGGCCTTTGGAAGCTGTTCCTTGTGCTAATGAAAGTATGAGAAGATCGTGTGGGAACTGCCCAGAAAACTCAGATTTATTACAACTTGATATCCCCCAGTCAGAGAATATGCTCTAGGAAATACACATTCCTCTTCTGTATTCACCACAGCCTCCTACACAAGCAGAAATGAAGACAGAAACAACCCCAATTACTTTCTACTGAAGCCACAACCTTTTTGTTTTACCACAAATATATCCCATAACTCAACTCCCCACAGTGATTTTCTCAAAAAGATTATAGCAACACCAAGAAAAAAGCCTTGGTCATTTAATTCTGCCACTTGGTGCTCAAACCACAAGGCCATCTCTCTCACTCCGGGAGACAAGCTCTGCTGTAGGCTAAGCCTCTTCTCTAGGAACCACATACAACTCTTTAGCCCTCACCAACAACACTCTAGACAAGCTGAAAAAGAAAAAGAGAACAAATTGGAACCAGATGTTAAAGAAAATAAATAAAGAAAAGGAGACCACAACAGACACTCCTATCATTCATCTACTAGTTCAACCAATGACCCAAGATCAACCTCCTGAAAGAACCATACAGCAGCACACAAAACGTCCCCCCACCCCTCAATACTTGAAGTGAAAACATGCAGTAGAAGAGTCATTCAATCTGAATAAACTGACCCAGAGTTCAGTAAACAAGCCTTAAGACACCAGTGATAAGAAGTTGAAACATCCAGTACAAATAAGATGACTGCGCAGAGAGAACCCTGAGCTGCACGAAGGCAGAGGTGGAACACGATGACTTTTCTTCCAAACTTCTGTTGTTGACTTCCATGTTATCTCTTGTTCAGGTACAGCATACCTATGTCATAGGAACAGGTTGACACATACATTTGTTCTTCAGAGAGCTTCACATTGCAGAGACTTTGCAGACCTAAGCTACCGTGTCCCCAACTAGGAATATGATTAACTTCTGCTGGTTTTATTTAAAGCAATGTGTCATTAAGAACAAATTTAGCACCTTTCCAATACCCAGCTTCCAAGGAATACTTGTGTTTCTATGCCACCTGCCTTCCAGTAGTTCAAACTTGTGTGAACAGAGTTCTGGTGCTAGGTGGAAACAGCCCAGCAGAGACCCCAGGACACATGCAGAGCAAACAGCAGATGAGGTGTCAGAGCTAAGGCAGCACTCAAAGGGAGACCTACCTGCTGGGGACATCTCCATCACGCTCTTTGTCCTAGATTTTTAACCCTTAAACCTCCACCTTTCTGTTTAACCTTTTAAATAATAGCAGTTTTTGGACTTTGACAGAACACTGACAATTACTGCTTGAAATCACACACAGGATGCCATGCCTTAATGCTTCAGGTGGTCACTACTGCATCCCATGGCAAAGCAGCAGTCATGGCATGGCTTGTTGCCTGGGTGCTTACTGAAATGGCTTGAGATTGTCTTCCCTGGCAGCCAACACAGAGCACTGAACTTTGCACTGTTGTCTGAAACAGCCCCTCAGAGGCCCTATAAAGCTGCAATTCAAAATCTTTTGGTTGTGCAAAGTGCACCATCCCAAGAGGTGGCCAGGGACAATTACAGTCCCAAAAGATTGGACAAACCAATGTGTCCTGCATGCTAAGCAGGACAACGACAGAAGACATTTTCAAAAACAGAAGCTGAATACAGACCCACAGACCTTTTGTGCGCACTACAATGTAAGGGAGGAGAAAGAGTCTCACCAGAGGTGACATATAGGAGACCAAAGGCTTTTCTGTGGAATCACCAGTTTTTCTCCAATCTACCTGCACAGCACCTCAGTATTATTACTGTGGCAGAGTAGGCATAAGGCCAATGTCCTGTTGTACATCCCTTTGTAGAGATGAAAGCAGAGACTTTCTGAGGGGCATGTTAATTGACATCCTGCTGCCACTCACTTCCATGCCAAGCATCTACACACTCCCAATGATTTTCCCTTTATTTTGAGGATGTTTTGTTCTCTCATTTCCTTATTTATGCTTACCTCAAGCAGCTGACTTCCAAGCAACTCTGGTTGCTTCCTCACAGAACATGTGAGGGACCATTGGTGCTGCAGAGCCCAGCCTAGCATCACTTACCACCTCTCCCCTCATTTTCTGCCAGATATTCAGCAAGGTGAAATTCATTTCCTTCTTTGCTTATCTTCCTTGTCTCCCTTACACATATTTTTGTGTTGAGTTTCACGCCGGGCTCTGCCTACCAGCACTAAATATCAAGTACTCAAGGAAAGTCCTCACATGTGTTACCTGGAGAAAGAAGCAGCGAGCCCTTAGCTTTTCCCTTGGTCCCTCTCTGACCCTAATTACTGCTGCAGGCGTTGGGATTCCCTCTTGCTGCTATTCCTTGCGGTAACAGCACCACCTTTTGGCTTTCTGCACGAAGCTGACATTTCCCACCGGTGGCTCAGCAACGTCCCTGCAGAGCACTGGCTTTTCCAGAACAAGACCTCACTCAGTGCTATACTACCAGCAACAACTCTGCCTGGGGAAAAGAGAAGCCCGCAAGGCCCAGAGATGAGCCTAGCACAGCACCTGAGCACCTCATCTTTTAACTCAATAGCTTCATAGATAAGATAACAGGTTAGCAATTAATTCCACCTCTACCCAGCTCTGCACTCCACGACCAGCACAGCAACAGTAGCACGGCTCAAAGCACAGTTATTTTGCATACCAAATGTACACAAACATGCCAATCCTTTGACCCTTCTCTAATTGGGCTACAAACATGAGGTAATCAAATGCGAAAGAACAGCACTCATAAAACCAGCTTCTTAGAAACAACCAAGACATCATTATTTGCCCAGAGTACGTTTTGCATGCAGTATTGAAAACAAGATCCAGAGAGATTTGTTTCGAGGTCAGGCAGTAAGAAGCTCACGTAAAAGAAGAGAGATTATAACCCACACATACCTAAACATGAACTCACCTTAAGCTTTCAGTCATGCTTGAACAACGACCTGGAACCACAAATGTTTGTCTCCTCTGTTAGTATCACAAGCCCTTACAGCTACAACCCAGAAACTGCTGCTTCTTGGAGCAACTGCCATAAGACAGACTATAACCACTATCACTTATCTAACCCCATGGATAAACCCACTTCCCTTTATCAACCTGACTTTCACCAGCATGCCTGCAGCCCACCAAAGGAGTCAGGGACAATGGCAGAGGTGAGGTTCTCCAGGCATGGGAAAAGTTGAGCAGGTGCTATTTTGTAGTTTTTAATGGTGCGTATTCAACCCAGACTCAATAACTCAGCCAAATCAGCTTCATTTAGGGGAATACACCTTTCAATTACACCCCCTTTTGAAACCCACCTGAGAATACCTGTGAAACCAGAACTAAGCCACTACTTAAAGACCAAGTAATAAATGCACCTGCATGTAGTGGTTCAAGCAGGTGTCTGAACACAAAGAGCAGATTACTGCAATCCTAGCAGCCTGAGATTGAAAATAATTACAGGTTGACTCATGTTCCCTTGGACTATGATTGTCTTGGACTTTACAGTGGTGGAAAGTGAAGTAGTCAGGTGTATTTTAAGTTATACTCACAGATATTTATGTTCTTATTTATAATCTCTACCTCTAACCTTGAATTAAATCCAAAATATTATATCAAATGACACTTTGCATCACCTTTCAACATCTAAGCAGAAGTAGGCAGCAGCTTTTCTTCACTGCTTATGGCTCACCTGAACATAACTCCAACCTCCATTCTTGTTTGTTACTTTTCTCTTTTTATAGGAACCCAACTTTACTGGGGTAACATTAAGGATAAAACATTAGGATATGCAAACTCCATCGCAAACCTGATGCCACAACATGCTCAGGTTGTTACAGTTCCTTAAAAGCAACTGAAAAAGCAGGCACAATATCCTCCATGCTGTTGCCTTTGTCAGTTTGGCCCTTCCAGGAACTTGCTCCAAAGTAACTCTCAGTAGTGTATCAGGGTCATATTTTGGTTAAGCAACAGCCATCTCTGGAATGAAAACTTGGCTGAAATGAGCCCATTAGCCTTCCTGTCACAGTATCTAATCTGAGTTCAAATGAAAAACAAATATGCAAAGACTGGAACAATGTTTGCCTCTGAAAACAATCCAGATGAATACAACATAGGAAGGAAATAGCGAAGAGTTCAGGTATTTACACAATAAAGCTGAGTGTAGCCTTTGAGGCAGCTTTCTTCTAACTGTCTCTGCCACCTAGACATAGTTGTACCTGGAAAGGAAATTTTGTAATATTCTGCATTGCTCAGCAGGAGCTTTGCACAAGTAAACAATGGCTTTAGCAGAAGACATTGATAACAGCTGTGAAGTTTTTCATTTAATCATTTACTGTCTGATCCCAAACCTGTTATAGTTAATAGAAGGAGTCCCATTGAGTGCTGTAGGCTTTTGTATGGATGCAAATCCTCATTTACAAATGCAGCTGCTGTTAAAAAGGGGGAGAAAAAAAAAAATCATCCTTTATTTAGGCACTTGACGTTGGATTTGTGTCCTGGTCATTGACATCTTTATTTGACAAATGCAGCCCATGCTGGACTTCCAACTAGCTGCACTTGTTCTGGGTCCGGAGAAGATCTTAATGCATTTCAATCTCATTACAGCACAGCTTGGAAATATCTGGGTTGTATTACATATACAAACCCACCAGAAATTGAAAATTTTCTGCTGAGAGCTGATTCTGGCCAGCAGTTAGCAGTGTGAGCATCCTCTAGAGCTGACCGACCCCTTGATTGTTCCAGCTGGAGCCAGTAAAGACTGTCCAAACTGAAAGTTGCTCAATATATTTTATGCTCATTACTTACCGAATAGAATTTGCTTATAGCAGCTCTACAATACTAGTTATTCAAATCAACCCATAGTAGGAGTATGTCTAGTGAACAATCCATCTCAACTGTCCTGAGCTATTGCTGTTAAGGTACCTGCCTGGGTGCAGTAATCAGCATTTTGTTCTCAGCCTACTGCAGTGTCCATGAGAAGTGCAATGCAATCATTATACGGAAAGTTAAAACCATCAAGGCAAACAAGGAAGCCAGCAGGAAAAATCTAACATACACACTAATTACCCATTAAGAGCAAACAGATCTCATATCAGTAAATAGTGCAAATATCACATTGTTCTCTTGTTTATATTAGGCTGTTGTTTTGGTAGTTGGATGAAAACAAAGATCTTCCCATGTGAAACTGGAAGCATCAGTCTCCCAGTAAAACTTGGTTACAAACACTGGCAGCAGTCCGCCTTGGCTTCCCTGGTGTCATAAGCTTGGAGAGCAGAAATACACAGAGAATGGAACAGTCGAGCACACCGTGTCACTGGATTTGCTATGACGCTTTTCTCTGAGCTTCCCTTTTTGTTTCCCTCAGAAGCCCACACAAATCCTCCCATCTCAGCCTTTTGGTTCACATGCACAGCAGAGGGAGCCAAGCCACCATAAAATAAAAATCTTACTCCCCTCAGCACCTGGAAATGCTGTATATACAAGCTCTGATCACTCAGTACTGAAACTTCTTTGTGTAAAGCTGTGGCCTCTCCCAGCCTCAGACACCTCCTGCTCATAAGCAAACTGTACACAAAGGGATTCTGAGGACATCTTTAGGATAGTCTCATTTTCAGGTGCTTTTTTTTTAAAAAAAAAACATATTTTCTTTGCATTCTCCCTTTTACCTGACATTTTAAGCTTTGAATAGCAACATTCATAGCTTTCCCAGTTTTCCACATGGGAAAATAGCTTTCTATGTCTACAGATCACAGGTACTCATGAGGCAGGATGATTTGTAGGATGACCTTCTCTTCTTTAACATAGCCGCACCAAGTCACAAGAGATTGCTCAACAATTTTGCAGAATTTGAAGATGAATATTGCAATCTGGAGAATGAAATGGCAGATGAAATGGAAGATACGTAGTTATGAAGCAGTAAACACAGGAAAATATCCCACTTGCTAAAAATACAGCATCTGTCTTGCATGACCATGCCAATTTCCCAGCTCAATGTCCTCTTTTTGACTAAGTAACAGGACTTTCTGAAGAGTTATGGTCATTTAAATAAGATGGCTTCAATCTCACAGCCTTATGGGAATTGTGAAAGCACAGAAGGCATAATCCAAAGTTTCTAATAGCACTGAATTCATAGCTGTGCAGCAGGTGAGCAGACCACTCATATCTGATTGTTGCTGAATGCCCTGGTTCAATAGTGATACATCGGCACAGGATGCTCAGGGAGGTGGTGGAGTCATCATCCCTGGAGATGTTCCAGAAATGTGGAGATGTGGCACTGAGTGACATGGTTAGTGGTCATGGTGGGATGAGTTGGATGATCTTGGAGGTCTTTTCCAACCTTCATGCTTCTATGATTCTATGATTCCCCATTAGGATTCAACTACAAAATCTGTTTGAAGAGCCATGGGCATTAGAAGAGGCTAATGGATGTACTCCTTGAGCTGGTGGCCTTGGCATACACAGCTGTATGAGCATCTCCAGCCCAAAAGCCACCCAACACAGCACATTGTGACTTGTGAGCTTGGGTCCATTTGTCATGATTAAGAAACAGTGTTCAGTTTTCTCACTCTTCAATTTCGAAGTTGCTTTTTCATGAGAATATTTTGGAATTACCAGACTTTCTTTGCCAGCAAGAGGACAGACATCCCATCTTTTTCACTTCCCTTTCTTCAGTTTTGATCCTCAAGAGATAAGAGCTTTTAGTAATCATTCAACTCTAAAATGCTAAAACTCTACATATTAGAGAATGAAGCAGTGTATCCTCAACGTAGTGGAAAATTAATACCAAGACCATAGAATAGCCACAATTTACAGAAAAGGGAATTGAATAACAGAAATTGTGCAATGTTTTCCTGAAAATTTTTAGTTCTGCCTCAAGTTTAAGAGCCACAACAACACCCCACAACCCTATTATAGGTCATATATTTTAAAGCCCCCCAAACGGCCAAATAATTGTAATAATCTGATTGTAATGATCTTCATTAATCTTCATTAAAAAAAACCCCACATTTATAGATGTAGAGACAAATGCAAAAGAAAGTGCTGCAAAGTGTCCAGTAGGTGTCATTTTTGTTCACTCCTGCTTTGCTGAAGACGCCTAAAGTAGCAGGATTTTTCTCAGAAAGTCAGAGGTAAACGGACAGTACCTGGGAGGAGAAACCATGGCACATGCAGATACTCTGGTTTTGAACTGAAACCTCTCCAGGCTGCCTGGGGACACTCAGAATCGGTGTGGTGCTAATACCTGGTGATTCTGGGGCTGAACTAAAGACCTGGCAGGCAGCTCCAGATTTCACTCTAAGCCCATTTCTGGAGAGTTCCTCACTCTAAAATAAACATTCTCCCCCCATGATTTCCTCCATGCAACCCCTTCATAATGTTGGCCATGTTAAGTCTCAGTAAGCCCACTGGGCACCTTCCCCCATGCTGCTGGAGATAAGAGAGTCACAGTCCGCACATGGGCTACGCAGAAAGTTGAAAGCACTGAATAAAAAACTTCTTCCACAGGAGGAAGTTAGCCTGAGACCTGCTAGAATTGGAATAAAACCAGTTAGGGATGGTTTCCCATCATCTTATTTCTGTATGGCACAACCGCTGGAGCAGGACTGAAAGCACCGACCCCTGGCACAAGCCAACACTGGGTCAACAGCACTAACACAAAATCTGTCATGGTTCACCATGGCAAAGTGTAAAATATTTTACCAATTTTGTAATTTTTTGATAGTTTTATTAATCACCCACTTTGTCCCTGCACAAGGACATTGTGCCTCAGGGGAAAGCAAGCTAGAGGAAACCTGTGCTCCCTTAGCATAGGGCTTGGCTACCATCAGGTAGACACTGACGGTGCATGGGCTCTATAGGTTGTCTCTCTCTTTGTCCCTGACCTAAAAGTGCCATGTCCTGCCTCTATCGGCCCAGCTATGGAAACCTCTGCTGTTTGTCCTTTCAGTATCCAAAGGGAGGCTGACGCAAAAGAAGGGCACAGACACTTCAGCAGGGTCTGGTATGGTAGGACAAGGGGAAATGGCTTCAAACTAAAAAAAAAAGGAAATTAATACTGGATATAAGGAAGAAGTTAGTTACAGGAAGGTCTGTGATTCACCAGAACGGTTGCCCAGAGAGGTGGTGGGTCCCCATCCCTGGAGGCACCCAAGGTCAGAGTGGAGGGGCTCTGAGCCCCTGATGGAGCTGTGGGTGTCCCTGTTCACTGCAGGGAGTTGAACTAAATGACCTTTAGGGGTCCCTTCCAACTCAAATTATTATTTGATTCTATGATTTACAATGACAAAAAAGGCTACTTTCCATCACTGTCCTTCCTACCTAGCACTCCAGTGAAGCTGGAAACTTCATCCCTTGATGAATGAGATGCAAACCACAACATGTGTCTAAACTTTTCTCTCAGGCACATTCATATTTGAACAGAACTTGCACACGCGTAGCTTCATGCAAAACAGATACAGCCCTGAGCAAGGTGCAGAAGCAGCAGAAATTTCATTTGGAGTTCCCAAAGAACTGAAATAATTACTTTTATTAAATACTTCCTCACTAAATAAAGCATTTTTTTCATGAACCCACATTAGCCACAAGGAGCCAGCATTATCAGTACCATATTCCACAGGGGGAATTACAAACCACAGCTGCTCCAGGCTGCTGTTAGCCCTGCTCTGATGCTGCAGGCTAGAGGCCCAAGGGAGCAGGCAGAAGATAGCACTTTGATAGACCTAATGAGTTTCTCTGGCCAAGAACAATCTCTACGCACATCATTATATTCTAAAATCATTTCTTCAATTCCAAATGGTTAGAGGCTGTTGTTGCTTCTTTCCCCTGTTGCATAGATAACTTGCAGCTGTTTGCAAACAGCTGATAGGAATTTTTGGTGGCCTGCGTAATGCCACAGTGTTGCTCCTGCCTCCAAACTGGAGGAATTTATGCAACGGTGTGAATTTCAAATGTGTAATATCAAATTAGCAATTGGAAATATTTCTGTGCATGGGTGAACCTTGTGTGAAGGTCTAACATAGCTTTCCATTGTGGGATCCAGATCCTTGAGGTGAGTTTCCCAGATTCTAACAATCAAATAGTGGTTTGAGTTGGTAGGAACACTTAAAGGTCAAGTAGTCCTACTCCCCTGCAATGAGCAGGGACATCTACTGCTAGATCAGGGTGCTCAGAGCCCCATCCAGCCTGACGTTGATTGTCTCCAGGAACAGGGCATCCACCATCTCTCTGGGCAGCCTTTTCCAATGCTTCACTATCCTAGTCATAAAAAAAATCTTCCTTATATCCAATCCAGATCTCCCCTTCTTCAGTTTGAAATAATTTTCCCTTGTCCTGTCACAACAGACCCTGCTGAAGACTCTATCCACTTCAAAGAAATGTAAGACGTTTCTGAAGATACCCACTGCTTTCCCATAACCAAGTCTTGGCCCCCTTCTTGCAGAGCACTGTGTCTTGAGGGAACAGCTATTGAGTGAAAGTGGAGCATAAGGTAGACAAATGGGAGCTCACTTTCAGCTTCTATAAGCAAAGACTGCGAACAGCTTTTATTGTTTCTTCAGCCACTGAGTAAATAATAAGGCAAGATAAGATGCATACAGTCAAATCCTGGTAAGTGCAAATCTCCTTTTTGGCAACTCAGCCAGATGAACTCCTATCGATTCCATCAGGTGACAATGACCTGTCTGCACCACTTCATAGGGGAGAGCTGAGAGTGGCCTTTCACTAACAGGGGGCTGTAAGAAAGAGAAGAACAGACTCTTCAGCAGCATCTGTTGTAACAGGATCATGGGAAATGGCTTCAAACTAACAGAGAGGAGATAAGATTAGATGTAAGGAATAAGTTTTGTACAATCGGTGGTGAGGCGCTGGCACAAGTTGCCCAGAGAGGCAGTGAATGCCCCACCTCTGGAGGTACTCAGGGTCAGGTTGGAGTGGCTCTGAGCACCTGATGGAACTCTGTGAGTGCCTGTTCATTGCAAGGGGATTGGACTAAGTGACCTTCAAAGGTCTCCTCCAGCTCACACAAGTCTATAATTGATTCTATAATGATGGAAAGGTTCTGCTTAACTCGCTATGCCCAAAGGGATTCATTTTCTTGGGTGGTCAGAGAACAGAGCATTTTCTCACATGTGAGCCACTTCAATCAGCCTATGCTGAACTACAGGGTGAGGAAAAGCCCAACCATCAACAAGCAACTTAAAACGAAAAAGGCATCTGCAACTCCAAGGTGAAGTCTGAGGTTTTCAAAAAGTGAAATTAGCAAACATTAGTGTTCTACACTAAGGAGCCCCTTTAATATAAGTGGTGACAGGAGCATGGCACAAGATTTTAGAAGGCAGAGTGACTGATCGCAGTGTGCTTTGAAGCAGGGGCTTTTTTGGGATTAAGTCTTTCGGGTGGCAAGTGATGCCTGAAAGCCTGCGTTTTCACCCAGTTCGTGATATTTATTTTCTCCTAACCTAGAAAGAGTTTGCTTTTTTTGTGGTTTTTGAATCAGTAACTGAGAGCTTGTTTTGTAAAAAGGGTGACTTGATATGTGATCTAAGCAAAACTAGACAAAGGAAGGGAAATTCACAGGGTGCACAACTTGGGGAATGACTCATGACTCTGTCGGGTGACTTCTGGATGTGGGCACACCCCTCAGGCTGAACAACAAATTAGCTCTCCTGTTGAAATGATGAAATACCCATTTTATAAAGAATTGCAGAGTCCTCAAGAACTACTGTATTTTTTACAGTACTTTCTGGTCTGTGGTTTGCATTACCTTCCTGTTCTCCAGAATGGCTCTGCTTCCACCCCATGAGCACCAGAATAGCTCTATTCCAGGCAAAGTGTCAGCAGCAGCTTCATGCACAGAGCTCTGTGCTCAGCAAGCTCTGCTTCATCAATGATGAGACAGCAGAGGACCACTCAGATTGTAGCTCCCACTACTTCCATGGCCCCAGCACACAGAAATAGGTTGCAGAAATAGGTTGTTTTATGTTCTCTCCCATATTTTCCAGTTCTCTCTTGTTCCTTTCTTCTTTCAGCCAAAGCAACTTCAAAGTCTCTGCAAATTTCAGAACTTCTGCTTCTTGAAGCTGTCCCTCTCCTCCCATTTCATCTTTCACATTGAAGGCCTGGCACATCTTGATGGGCAGCAAGAGGATGCAGCAGGACATAACGACAAGTTTATCAGAATGGAACCAAGAAAACGCTTCAATGAACGACTATGCTCTATTTATTTTGAGGGACAGTTTTAGAGGACAACAGTAAAATAAAAATCACTTCTTACATTTGGAAGTGATAGCAAAGTGTCAGCAAAGGCTGCATTTAGAGACCTGCTGCATAGTTGCCACATCTTTCCCTTGTTCCATTCCCACATCAGACCTACATCTGCTTTCTTTGAAAGAGTTGTGTCAATTCTGGGCATCATCCTTTGAAAATCAAGCTGGTTTCAGTCTCTTCTTTCTAAACTTTTTTAAAAGAAAGGCTTTTAAGAAAACATCACTCATCATTATTTTGGCCTTGCTAAAAAAGAAGGAAGTTGATTAAGTGATTTTAACCATGTGGTGCAAAACCCTGTACTTAAACCCATTTCCGAAGTGCTCTTTACTGTGGTAGTAGACTTGCTAGGATGTATCATGTAGCAGCATCTCCACACTCATGAAAGCATCTTCCAACAAGGGGTTACAGGTAGACATGGGACATCTCTGGCCACCTTGGTGAGCGCCTACTCTCTGGTGAAGGCTATTGATTGGGAGTACAGGAAACAGCAATGAAGAGAGTTGAACACCACTGAAAGTGATTATTTCACTTTCATGTGGGGCAGAAACCTGCCCTGACTCACAGAAGCAGGCAGTGCAGAGGGGATCTACTTCTGTGAGCGTGTGGCAGCAGTGACACACCACTGCCTGGGGGACGCGGGTCTCATGTGTCTTCTGTCCTGTACTACTCCTCCCAGACATCAATCTGGAGAGAGATCTGAAGGCTCAAGCTAATGGCAGAGCAAGGGGAGATGCTGTGAGAAGTAAACATCTCTAGCTGTGATGCTGCACACACAGGTGACCTGATGGCTCAGCTCTTCCAGGATGTGCAACAATATGTAAGGCCAAGGGGAGTGTTAAAGGAAGAGACAGCAGTAACTGATGCAAGTGTTAACTGGGAAAACAGCTTTGGTTGATTAAGTCAACAAACAGGAAAAAGGTGAATGTCATCCACTACTCATGCATGTTTGTCCTAGTGCAGTGAGTCTGTTTCATTTCCCAGCCACGGGCATCCTATAAAGGAAAGAATTTGGAGAAGGGATTATTCATCTGATCATCAAGTCCTCCTCTGTGCAGCCTCTTCAGTCTTTGCACTCTGCACATATGGTTTGAAAAACAGCAGCAACTGCAGTGTAGCTTTTGCACAATAAATGTCAAGGGAATAAAGGAAAAAGAAAATACTACCTATTGGGGATTTCCACTGAGAAGCTGTGGTTATGCTAAACCTCCATGACACAATGGAAAATAGAAAGGATCCACAGTAAACAGAGGGTGAGCTGCCAGCTCGCTATCTAGCTGCTTAATCACCCACAGAGCTTCTGAGCCTAAACAATACATAGTGGCTACTTTTCTTGTCTCTGTGGAAAGGAGGGGGACAAAGGTTTTGAACCCTATAAGGGGTCCATGGAGTTTTTGGGGCTTTTCCCTATGGTATTCCCAATTTTACATTCTTTTTTTTTTTCTTGTGGTTATAATCTCTTCAAGAATTCAATCTTAGTTTTGGCCTTAGTTGAGTGCACCTTTTCCCACTGCCATGTTCATCTCTATATTTCATCATCTGGAAATAAGTAGAATTGTCACTACCCTAGAATTTCTAATTTTTATCCTTTTGAACAGATCCATCCCTAACACTGTCAATATCGACAGTAGCCTGTGGTGGTCTGTTCCTAGAAGCAAGTGTTTTCCATCAATCTCTGATAAACAATCAGCGTGAAGATGTAGAGGCCTCTCAACCTCTTCTCTACACCTAGAAATTACTGGACTGTGGAAACAGCAATTTACTAAAGCAAGGAAGAATGGAGGTAGACAGATTAAAACTGTGCCGAAGAGAAAGCGTATTTTTTAAACATAGAGACAGAAGTTGTCCCATTTCCTCTGTTTTGGTAAGTATGTCTTTAGCCCATAATTACACAGGCAATTTTGGACGACTGCTTCCTCTTTCACATAAAGTTTTTTCTCAGTTTTGTTCTCTCCTGTCAGCTGCTTTTCTATGTGTATAGCTGTAAATTGAGAAGACCAACCACACAACCCCTAGAGACAAAACAGATTTATTCCTGTGAATGTGTCTCAGCATTCCCGGCTTTCTGAAGTTCACTGTAATTACTTACTACAAGTTTCTTGTAAATAACCCAAACAAAGAGTGAGTCATGTTGGCAGAACTCACAGACAAGTGATTAGATGACAACTTAGAGCTATGGATAACCAGTCTGTAGGCTATCAGCTCTCAAGCAGAGTTTAACCACACTGCCAAAGACTGTACAGGTCAGAAGTGTGCGAAGTGTAGTGTTATGGTCAAAAGTGTAAGTGGATTCAGAAGAAAACTTATTCTTCTGGGATTAAATAGGAAAGACATGAACCTGTTGGAAAGCATCCAGAGGAGGGCCACACAAATGATCAGGGGTGGAGCAGCTCTCTACGAGGACAGGCTGAGAGCTGGGGCTGCGCAGCCTGCAGAACAGAGGGCTGAGGGAGACCTGAGGGCGGCCTGTCTGTGTCTAATGGGGGGCTGTAAGAGACAGGGACAGACTCTTCAGCAGAGTTTGCTGTGATAGGTATAAGGATAAGGTGAAATTGCTTCAAACTAATAAAAGGGAGATTTAGGTTGGATATAAGGAAGATTTTTACAATAAGGGTGATGAGGGTGATGATCCCTGGAGGCACCCAAGGTCAGGGTAGAGGGGCTCTGAGCCCCTGATGGAGCTGTGGGTGTCCCCATTCACTGCAGGGGGGTTGAACCAGATGACGTTTTGTGTCCCTTCCAACAATACGACTCTATGAAATATATAATTATTTATCCTTATTATGTGCCCCTGGAATGTATCCACTGATTCTTCCCTTATGCCTGAAGTATGGGATCAAATGCTTAATAATCACAGGAAAAAATACTGATTCCATTGTTCAGAGAGTTTAGACTCTTTGGTTCTCTGCTCCAACCTCCAACATTCTAGCTAAGCAATCCCGGATTGATGCTGCAAACTGCCCTCCATCCTTTTGTCCCTGGTTGTGGTACAGTGATTACTGTTGGGGACAGAAGAGCAGCCACACGCAGCCAGCTGGAATGACTTCAGACGTTAAGAGAACAACCACAAGAAAAGCTGTCACGTCACGGCCGGGTGTGTGGCTCCAACTGAGCAGCAGGCTGCACGGAGAACTTCCTCTAAACAACCCTGCTACACACTGTGCCCCACAGCCAGCTCCTGGGTGTGCAGAGAAGCGAATGAAGGAAGAGAAACAGAAGGTACGAGGTACTTGTCTGCACCGCAGCTGCAGCTCTGCTCACTTACAGAACCCATCCTCCTCTTCGCTCTATGAACTCACCATGTTCTGCTAATCTCTAAGCCACAGAGTTGAGAGGTCAGAGGGCAGCCTCCATTTCCTCATCTCAAGGTTTGCGTTTTCTGTACATACAGAAACTGGCTTTACATCTTGTTTGGGTTTGTAAGATGCTCCACGCAGCAGAGAATTAAAAGTAACTGAAGCAGTAAAACGTTCACATTACAATGCAAAAATACATTTCCATTTAAAGATATCTGCAACCTCCCCCTGGTCACAGAGCATCCCAGTGGAGCTTATTGCTGTTCCCTCCAGGGGAGTTGGACCATGACCTTAAGGGCCCTTTCCAACTAAAATGGCTCTGTGATTCTGTCATTAATGAGAGGAAACTTCTTGTGCTTCAGTGTAAGACAGGAAATTTTCAGGCATCAGTGTTTTCAGCTAACAAGTCACTTTGCCTATACATCTGTGAAAGAACATGATTTTGCTTTATCCTGACTTAAGCACCAAGTGAAAATTGTTATTTTGGCGATTGCTCCTATTTACAGCCCATATTTCCAACCAATTATATTACAGATGACCTATATAAATTAATAGCGCAATTTGATCCTGCATCTTAATGTTAAAAATAATGTTACCTTGATACCAAGTGTCAGTAGTCCTCATCTCAAGTATACTACAGACTACTACAACTATACAAACAGATCACTCTGCCATCACCACCAACTCAACAGGAAGAATAGTACAGTTACTGCTCATCCACTCTGCAGTATTTATTTTCTTAAATTTAAGGGTGTGGTTGGATGGTAAAACATCATGTAGAAGGAAGAGAAAAACAACTGTTCTGAACCCAGATACATCATACAGAGCAAATAATAAGATAATAAAAGTAATAGCTAAAAAAAATTAAAAAGTGAAAGAGGAGAAAACGGGAGACAGAGAAAGAAAGAAAATCAGAAATAGGTACAGCAAAGAATCATAGTACAATAGAATCACTGAGGTTGGAAAAGACATCTAAGATCATCTAGTCCAACTTTTCACCTCCCACCAGTCTTGCCACTAAAACACATCCTTCAGTGCCACATCTCCACAGTTCTTGAGCATCTCCAGGGACAGCGACTCCACAGCTCCCTGAGCAGCCCATGCCAGTGCCCACTCTTTCAAAAAAGTTTTTCCTAATATCCAACCTGAACCTCCTCTGGTGCAGCTTAAGGCTATTCCCTCTGATTCCATCAAACATTACAAGAATATCATAAGCAGACATGATTATTGACTTGCCAGTACTGAATTCAATGCACTGCTTTTTGTCTTTTGGAGGATACACTCGTAAGCAAGCATTCTTGAAGATTCTTCTTGAACCTCTGATGTATCACAGAACTACAGGTCCTATCAGCAACTGAATGCCTGTCTTAAAAGCTCAGATTTCCCACAAATGGTATCAAGACATTTTTTTACTGGGGATTTTAAAAGCTTGGCAAGTTTTTTTTTGCTTGCTATTTTTGTAGAAGTCATCACTTTGTGCTTTCTCGCACTTGCTGAGATGCCACAAAACCAGCAATTTTGACAGTGATTCAATCTTGAGTCAAAACTGAATGCTGACAATTTTCACTTTGACTGAGCATGCAAACCATGAGCATCCTGAGCATCCTCGTTGCAAGACTTCTGGTTTTTAGACTTTACACTATCTCTACCAATCAGATTCGTTGCTTGAACACAGTTTTTTTCTGATTCTGTGGAATTCTAAACTGGAGACCCAAAGGCAAGATGATATACAGTGACAACTTCTTCCACAGCCTCTCACAGGCAGTAGGAACCTGAAATTCAGAAGTGTAATGATCGTACCCACAGCCACAAGGCCATATGCCTATGACAGCTCTCCTTGCAGTTTGTGCCCCTGCCTGAAACCCAGTCTGAGGGAAGGAAGGTGGGATCTTCATTACTGGTGAAGAAGAGGAGATGGAGGTGGGGGTGGCAAAGCCATTTCTCCTGAGGAACTGGAGAACTCCAAGAGAGGCCTGCAAGTAAAGGCTCATTCCTTCCCAGCACCCATTACCATCATTAACACCTAATCACTAAGGCCCTATCCAATGGAGTCACCCTGTGGGGTTACATCTCATGGGTGTTGCCCAAAGAAGGTCATATCCCATGGAGTTACCAAGGGTGTCACATCTCATAGAATCATAGAGTCATAGAATAGTTTGGGTTGGAAGGGACCTTCAAGATCAGCTAGCTCCGACCCCCTGCTATAGGCAGGGACACCTCCCACTGGACCAGGTTGATTCAAGTTGCATCCTGCCTGGCCTTGAACGCTTGCAGGCAGGGGGCATTCACAACCTCACTGAGCAACCTGCTCCAGTGTCTCACACCCTCACTGTAAAGAATTTCTTCCTGGTATTTAGGAAGAAACATATTATATTTAATCTACCCTCTTCCAGTTTGAAACCATTTCTCCTCCTGTCGCCACATACCCTGATAAAAAGTCCATCTCCAGCTTTCCTGTAGACCCTCTTCAGCTACTGGAAGGCTGCTATAAGGTCCCCCTAGAGCCTCTTCTTCTCCGGGCTGAAGAGCCCCAGCTCTCTCAGCCTGTCCTCACTGGGGAGGTGCTCCAGGCCTCTCATCATCTTCATGGTCTCCTCTGGACCTGCTCCAGCAGCTCCATGTCCTTGTGCTGGGGGCTCCAGAACTGGGCACAGTACTCCAGGTGGGTTCTCATGAGAGCAGAATAGAGGGGCAGACTCATTTCCCTCAACCTGCTGGTCACTTCACTTTTCTTAATGCAGCCCAGGATACAGTTTGCCTTCTGGGTTGCAAGTGCACACTGCTGGCTCACATTGAATCTTCATCAACTGAAACCCCCAAATCCTTCTCCTCAAGCCATTCTCTGCTCAAACTGTATCTGTGCTTGGGATTGACCCAGCTCAGATGCAGGACCTTGCACTTGGACTTGCTGAACTTCATGAGGTTGATGTGAGCCTACTTCTCAAGATCATCCAAATCCCTCTGGATAGCATCCCTTCCTTCTAGCATGCCAACTGCACTGCTCAGGTTGGTGTTGTCTTCAAAATTGCTGAGAGTGCACTTGATCCCACTGTCCATGTCACCTACAAGAATGTTAAATAGCAGTGGTCCAAACTTCAATCCCCGAGGAACGCTACTTGTCACTTGTCTCCAGTTAAACATTGAACTGATGACCTCAACTCTCTGAATATGACCATCCAGTCAATTTTTTATCCAGGGAGTGATCCATCCATCAAATCAATTTTTCTCCAATTTGGTGACCAGGATGACATGTGGGACAGTGTAAATAATACCTGCACAAATCCAGGTAAATTATGTCACTTGCTCTTCCTTTATCCACTGATGCTGTAAATCCATCATAAAAGTCAAATAAGTTTGTCAGGCATGATTTGCCCTTGGTGAAGCCATGTTAGTTATCACCTTGTCTTTATTTTCCATATGCCTTAGAAGGGTCTTCAGGATTATCTGCTCCATGATCTTGCCAGGCACAGAGCTGAGACTGACTGGCCTGTAGTTCCCTGGATTTTCTTGTTTTCCCTTCTTGAAAATGGGGGTTATGTTTCCCTTTTTCCAATCAGTGGGAACTTTGCCAGACTGCCATGATCTTTCAAACATGATGGATAGTGACTTGGCAACTTCATCTGCCAGTTCCATCAGAACCTGTGGATGGATCTGTTGAGTCCCATGGACTTTTGCAATTTCAGGTTCTTTAGTTGGTCAACCTCATGGAGATCACCATGGTTACCCCAAGAAGGCAATGTCTCAAGGGTCATAAAGGAGGTCAAATCTCATGAAGATCACCACGATCACTCCAAGCAGGTCACATCCCACGGGGTCACCAAAGAGACTCCAAAAGCCATAGGTGAGTGGGGGCATGTGGGAGCTGGCAGCCAGACACCCACCAGGCACCACACTACAGAAGGTGAATGTCACCAAATCCCGTGGTGTTCCTGCAGATGGGATGTGGTTCATGGAATAACAAGCTTCAGGTACCCCACAGAGGAGGCTGCCATCTTCCACCCCTTCTGCATCATTTTCAGTGGAACTTACACCACTCCTGGACATACCGGTGTCCTGTGCCAGACTCCTGATATCACCTGTCAATTAAATTCCTTTGTTTTAAGAAAAGAATCAATTGCTGAATAAATAAATAAATAAATAAGTAAATCAGACATAATGTGTCCTTTCAGCTTGGTGCAGATCCCTGAGCTCCTTGCAGCTGTGATAATGTGACCCTCCTCCCAGCTCTGCAGAGCTCTGTACCACAGGATGATGAAATAAGGGGGAGGATGGCATCATGGCCATCGAGCATGGCTGCTGTACAACGGCAAATCTTGCACCTGCCGATGCGACATGGCCACATGCCTCTTCCCCATGCCCCCCTCTTCCTCTTCTGCATGTACAAAGTTGGAGAAGATAGGACAGCTTGAGGAAAGGGCATGGGGCATGCACAGCTCCCAGATCCATGAACAGACCACTGGGACCTTCTCAAAGCATGGAGGTCCAATGAAGAGCCACAGGTTGTAACACACACAAAAAAAAGGGTTTGTGTTGATAAGTGCAAAACACTTTTTCCTGTTTCCTCTATTTACTTCTCCTTTACGCCACTTGGAGTCAGCCAGTACATCTGCTAAGAGATCTCTGGTGAGGAAGAACACAGTGTCCTCACCCTCAAAGTGAGTGTTTTTTTAAATTTCTGACTTGTTTGTTTTCACTCTTCATGTCAAAGTTCACCCTGCAGCTTTATCTAACCCACCAGGCATATCCCCTGTACCACTACAGCACCTGGCACGTGACTGCGTATGAGCAGGAGAGGTTGTCCCCATATCATGGACCTGAAGCCTATTCATCTCTATGGTGGTTTTCTTTCCCTGCTGCCAGCTAGCACTGAAGTGGGATCATAGAATCACAGAATCATTAAGTTTGGAAAGACCAACAAGATCATCTGGTCCAACCATCAACCCATGCCTGTGACCACGTCACTCAGTGCAACATCTACCCTTTTCTTGAACACCCTCAGGGACAATGACTCCACCAGCTTCCTGGGCTTCCTGGGCAGCCTGACCGCTCTTTCTGAGAATAAATTTTTCCTAATATCCAATTTGAAACTCTATGGCCCTTGGGTTAGCACAGTAATGGAGGAGTGCTCAGGGAGGACTACCAGCACTTCTCTAAGAGCTAGGTGCACCTATAGAAGAAGCTCTGTGCACCCCAAAAGGAGCACTGGTTGGCAGGAAGGAACAAGCCTCCTCCTCCTCCTGTGCAAAGTCATTGCCAACAGTATCTTTCTTGCAGCCGTTCGTGGCAAAAATCTCCCACAGAGGGTATTCAGGGCAGCTACAGATGACTTCCCATATCTGGGAGGGGGGGGGTATTTTCTTTCCCATCTAAAAAAAGCAGAAAACATCACACCCTCCTCCTTTTGTGTATGTGTCTGTGTGTGAGAAAACGAAAACAAAAAGGAAATGAGCTCATTTCAGAGCAATAAACCGCAGAGCTTTTAAGTGAGATTACCTCATGCCATGTGATGACAACAGCCTTTCTCACCTCTAGAGATAAGCCAGCTAAACCACTGCCGTTAGTCTGTGACCACCCTGACATCTTTCACCCCAACATGGCTCCCGTCTGCCCCACTTTTCAGCTACTACAACCTGCATAGGGACTGTTACTATAGAGGGAAGGATACTGTAGGATTAGCACTGACATGATGTGGTTCACAAATCCTGAAGTGGAAGTGGCCCAGCTTCCATCCCCTGGATTCTCTGGTAGGTGGGACTGCTGATAGTCATCCTAGAACCTTGGCTGTGTGTGCGGCCTATTCTGATGCTCATGAGGTTTGGGCTGTGATTATCTACCCACAGTACAATCACATGATTCTGTGCTTTCTATTCCCAAATAGACATCTTAAAATGAAACCCCCAAACACATACCCTTTATTTTCTTGTTGCAGCAAAGACATGACCCTGCAATGACTAAACACACCTGATCTTGTATTCACACAAATCACAACTGATTCCAATTGCAGAGGACAGCCAATACAATGTTGGGCATTACTGTCTGCCTGTTCCACATGTAGGACTCTTATCTTTACAGTTAAAAAGAATTAAGGACTCAGACTTTCAAAGGAGAAGTAACATAGACCATAAAATGGCTTAGGCCGGAAGGAAGCTGAAAGATCACCCAGTTTCAGCCCTTGCCTTGGGCTGGTTGCTCCCCACCAGCTCAGGCTGCCCAGGGCCCCATCCAGCCCAGCCTTGAGCACCTCCAGGGATGGGGCACCACAGTTCTCTGGGCAGCAGTGCCAGGGCTTACCACTGTTGCTGTGAAATTCTTCCCTGATTTCTAATCTAAATTTTCCCTGTTTTAGTTTAAAACCATTTCCCCTTGTCCTATCACTTTCTACTTGTGTAAAAAGTTAATTTCCCTCCTGTTTATAATTTATCCTTGAATAGTGGAAGGCTGAAATGAGGTCTCCCAGAGCCTTCTTTTCTCCTGACTGAACAAGGCCATCTCCCTCAGCCTTTCTTCACGAGAGAGGTGCTCCAGCCTTCTGAGCATCCCCATGGCCTTCCTCTGTACCCACTCCAACAGCTTCACATCTTTGTTATGTTACTTATGTAACATCTTACATTTGTGTTGGGCTTATGTTACATCTTTCATTTATCAGGATATCAAAGTCCTCCTTTGCAGGGCTGCTCTCAAAGAGTTCTTCTCTTGGTCTGTACACCTATCTGGGATTGCTCCAACTCAAGTGCAACACCTGCGCTGGCCTTGTTCCAACTCACCACATTCAGATGAGCCCATCTTTCAAGGTAGCTCAGCTCCCTTTGGATGGTGCCCCTTCCTCCTGCTGTACCAACTGCCCCGCTCAGCTTTGTGTCAACAACAAACTTGCTGAAGGGACACTTGATCACACTTCTATGTAATTAATAGAGATGTTAATGAGAATCTGCCCCAAGATAGACCCCTGGGGGATACCACTCATCACCTGCCTCCACCCGGACATAGAGCCATTGAGCACAACTCTCTGACTGAGATCATCCAACCAATTCTTTATTGAATAGTCACTATTCAAACCCACATCTCTCAAATTTAGAGACATGGATGTGGTGTGGGACCATATCAAAAGCCCTCACAAGGCTAGGTAGATGATGTCAATTTATTTTCCTTTTTTCACAGATGCCGTCACTCCATCACAGAATGCCATCCGATGAGTCAGGTACTTTCTGCCCTTGATGAAGCTACGCTGGCTGCCTCAGATCACCTGTTGAACCCTTATGTGCCTTAACATCTCTTCCAGGAGGATCTAATCCACCATCTTCCCAGGCAGAGAGGTGAGGCTCACTTTTCTGTTGTTCCCTGGCTCATCTTTTCTTTCATTATAAATGGGAGTGATGTTTCCCCTTTCCCAACCACCGGGGACTTTGCCTGACAGCCCCAACTTTTCAAATATGATGGAGAGTGGCTTAGCAGTCATATCAGCCAGTTCGTTCAGAACCCTGGGACGCATGGACTTGTCCAGATTTAGTCTCAACAAGGTGGTCTTGGACTTGCTCCTCTCTCACACTGGTGGGGATTTTGCTCTCCCACTTCCCACATAGAGGTTTAGGGATGTGAGACACGAGAAGCCCAAATAGCAGTGAAGACTGAGATAAAGAACTCAGTCTTCTCCGTATCTGTTGTAGCCCATTCTCTTTTCTCAGCTACCAGGGAGCGGTGAGCTCTATTTGGCCTGTTTCTTCTGGCCATTATCGCTGTAGAATCCTTTCTACTTGTTTTTCACATCCCTCGCCAAACATAGTTTTATTTTCACTTTGGCTTTCCTGATCCTATCTGTGCACTCGTGAACAGCACCCCTTTATTCTTTTCAGGTGGCACATCCTTGCTTTCACTGCCTATACTTGTACTTCTTATCCCTCAGTTTGACCAGCAGGTCCTTGTTCAGCTGGTTTCCTGCCTGCTCTGCTCATTTTCTTATACTGGGGGAAAGAGAACTCTCGTTATCTCAGAAAGGCATCAGTAAAGATCTGAGTGCTTTGCTTCACTCTTTAAGGACAGCTTTCCAGGAGCTCTCACCCAACAATCCCATAAATACCTTAAAGTTTCCTTTCCTGAAGTTCAGGGTTCTGATTCCACTTATTGCCAGGCCTACGTTCCTCAAGACCACAAACTCAACCATGGCATGGTCACTGCAGGCCAAGGTGCCTCCAGTCTTAACCTCTTGAGGTTGAGCTCCTCTGTGGTGTTGGTGAGCACCAGGTCCAGGAATGTTTCTTCTCTGGTCAGTTTGTCCAATACCTGGACCAGGAAGTAGCGCTCAACACACTTCAGGTGTCTCCTGGATTGCTGACTGCCTGCCATCTAGTATTCCCAGCAGAAAATATCCTGATGGTTGATATCCTCCATAAAGGTGAGAGCTTGCAAGCACAGAACTTGTGCAATTGAAGCAAGAAGGCCTCCTCTTGATCAGGTGCCTGTAGCAAACCCCAGCCGCCAGATGTTCTTTATTGATCTGGTTCCTGATTTTCACCCACAAGCTCAAAAAATATGGAACACTTCATTAATCTGCATGTCGTCCTTACACAGGGTCCATGACAAACTTTTCTGCATTGTTCCAATTTTAGTATATGTACTGCTGAAGCAAACACAAAGATATTACATTCCTCACTGGTTCAGTCTCTGCTTTCTGCTATTGATTCTCCAAATAAAGAAATTTAACGTGTTCCCCAGATAAAATCTTTCCCACTTCAAAACCAATCTGTGGGATTTAGGGGGACTAAGTGATTCTTTATTCAATTGGAGATCACTCAAACAAAGCCCAGCAGAGAGAAAGCATTGCTCAGATTTGGGAGACTATCTTTTAACCGAGCAAAGTCACTCCTGTCCCACTTGAAAAGCACTGGCAAGGCACAGGGGAGGTGCTGCAGCACTGAGGATGACCTGCTGCTACATACAGAATCCCAGCTCATCATGCTGGTGTCCAGGAAAGGTGCCTTGAATTCCTCAGTTCTATTAGCTTTCTTTAAGGCACCAGCATGTCAGGAAAGAACCAAGCACCTCATTTATGGGATTTCCCTTGTTTATTTCATTGTGTCTGACTGTATGCATCATGGCAAAGTGCAGAGGACACTGTGGGAATGTGGGAAAGAAATTAGCCTGAACATTAAGATGAAAAATTGTTGATAGGCACTCAATTGAATTCAAATAGAACATGTTCAAATAACCATCAACAACCATAGGCATGATCCTCAGAAAGAGCAAAAAAGCAAGCAGTAAAGGTGCAGCTGCATTAACAGCCTTAGCAATGTTTGCAAAGTCACACTGCAAACACTCCACCAGCCTGATAAATGGTGATCAAAGCCAACATTTACTTTACTAATATCTGCTTGTTCTGGATAGCAGTTACCTGGACTGGCCTTCATGAGGGTATGAGGAAATTGTTATCACAAGTGCTGAAACCTACTTAACAAACAACCTACTGAATTCTGCGTTCTCTTATGGTGGGTCCTCTTAAACTCTTTAGAAAGCATTTTCGTGACCAACAATAGTGTGAGCTGAGAACAGTCTCAAATCGATCGATAGAATCATTAAGGTCAGAAAAGACATCTAAGATCATCTAGTCCAGCTTTTCACCACTTCTTTTTCACTACTACCAACACTGCCTACTAAATCATGTCCCTCAGTAACAGTTCTCCATGTTCGCTACCACTCCAGGGCTGAATTTTACCTGGACATTCTGTTCCAGTGCCCAGCTACTCTTTTGGAGACAGATCTTTCCCAATATCTAACCCAAACCTTTCCTGGCACAACTTCAGAACATTACCTCTTGTTCTATCACTGTTACCTGGGAGAAGAGACTGACTCCCACTCTGCCGCAGCCTCCTTTCAGGGAGCTGAAGAAAGTGATAAGATCTCCCCTGAGCCTCATCTGCAGACTGAACAATCCCTGTTCCCTCAGCCTCTCCCCATAAGCCCTGTGCTCTGGACCGCTCATGGTTTTGTTGCCCTTCTCTGGACATACCCCAGGGTATCAATGTCTTTCTTGTAGTGAAGGTCCCAGAACTGAACACAGTACTTGAGGTGCAGCCCTACCAGCAGTGAGTACAGAGGGACCTCCCTGCTCCTGCTGGCAACATGATTTCTGATCCAAGCCAGGATGCTGTGGGCTTCTTGGTCTTATAGGCACACTGCTGGCTCATGTTCAGCCAAGCTTTGACCAACAGCCCCAGATCCTTTCCCACTGCACATGGGAAATTTAGAACTGATAATATAACAATTTAAGAAAATTCAAGGAAATTCAGTCAACTAAGTAATCATGGAATCATAGAATCACTGAATGGCATAGCCTGAAAGCTATGGGAAAAAGCCATGGGAAAGCCCACCCAGCCCCAAACCCTGCTGTGGGCTGGCTGCCTCCCACCAGCTCAGGCTGCCCAGGGCCCCATCCAGTCCAGCCCTGAGCACCTCCAGAGATGGGACATCCACAGCTGCTCTGGTCAGCCTGTGTCAGTGCGTTAACCTTAATCTTCAGGGTATAAAAGTTCTCATCAATGTCTATTATGAATCTCCCCTCTTTAAGTCTAAACCAGTTCTCCCTTGTCCTATCACAATCTGTCCCTGTAAAAAGTTAGTCCCCTTCCTGTTAATAATCTCCCTTTTAATAATGGAAGGCCACAGTGAGATCTTCTGAAAGCCCTTCTCTTGCATGTCCCAGATCAGCTCCCATAGCTTTTCTTCATAAAAGAGGTGTCCCATCCTCCGTTCACCTTTGTGGACCTCCTCTACCCCCACTCCAACAGCTCCACACCTTTCTTGTGTTGGTCCCAGATCTGGATGCAGTACTGCAGATGGGGCCCCTTGAGGGCAGAGCAGAAGGGAACAGTCCCCTCCCTGTTGCCAACCCTCCTTTGATACATTCCATAATACTGTTGGTCTTCTGACCTGGAAGCTTATACCGCTGCCTCTGGTTAAGTCTTCCATTTACCAGGACGTCAAAGTCCTCCTCTGCAGGGCTGCTTTCAAGGGTTTTTTTCTCCCAGTCTGCCCACATATCTGGGATTGCCCTAATCAAGGGGCAGCACCTTTTACTTGGCCTCACTGAACATTGTTTGATTCATATTGGCCCACTTTTTCTCACAGTTACTGCTTTGTCAAAGAGCACACACTCAATATAAACTCCCTTTCTCTCCAGCCATGCTGAGGAGTGGCTCTGGTACCCAACCACATCCTCAACCAAACTTAATTGCTGTCAGCAGGACAACTGCCCCTGCCTGTGGTGAGCACCAGGCCAGAGACATTCCTGTCATCCTTCAGAAGCATTTTTCACCCCCCAAAAATGAATGCAGCTTGCTTGACATACAGGTGGTCATGGGGAAGATAGGTGTTCACCCACCTGTCAGTGGAGAGCACTGCTGTACAAGAACAAGGTGTTCACCTTGCAGAAGTACATGGCTGAGCTTCCAAGGAAAGCAGGCAAGGAAAACAGCGAAAGAGGGAGGGTCTATGGTTAGTGGTGGGGAATTAGGTAATATTTAAACAGCAGATAAGTTGGGTGCAAGTGGAGTTCTCCTTCATTTCTTATCTGATGCTAGATCACTCCAGCAAGTCAAAGAGGAATTAATTATTTCACATAACTGGATGAATTGGCACTGACATCTTCCTTTGTGGCTGTGGAAGTGCAGGGGAGCCCCTGGCCCTGCAACGTGAAAAGAGAGGATGAAGTCAATGCCCAGGGCAGTGGTGGTGTCCCCTTTCTTGGAAACGCGTGGACACGGCATTAAGGGATGTGGCCTCGTGATGGGACTCAGTAGGTCAGACTGATCCCAGGACTTGGGGATCGTGAAAGTCTTTCTCAGCCTACGTGATTCCATAATCTCTGGCCTCTTCTAATAGCAAGAGCCAGCCCAGCAGGACAGCTAATAGGAACCAACAGGAAGAGCCATTTCAGCAGTGAAACCCGATGGCCCGCAGAGCCCAGCACACAGCCACCACCACACGCTGGCATGGCTGCACCCGCTGTGCTCCAGATGACCTTTGCCTCCCAGCCCTGGCAGCGCAGCTCCGCTTCCTGCTCCAGCACTCACTGCAGGAGCCGCTGAGATGTAGGCTGCAGAAAGAGGAAGGGAGAGAGCAGCACACAGCTCCTTGGTGAGCACAGAGCAGCCAGCACCGGGCTGCAGGACTCAATAGCGAAGGATTCTCGCAACGAAGCGGTCGCAATGATTTATTTAATTTTGTAGAGAGGCACAGCTCAAAGCTGATTCAGCACAAGTATTAAAGTTTAGAGAAGAAAACGTTCGCTTTCTTTTCGCTCCTGCTCGTTTTCGTTTCTGCAGCATTCGTTTTCCTTTCATCACATCTGCCCGCTGGCATTAGTCATGCTGCAGGTGTCACGCGCTGCTCTTGATCCCCAGTGCCGCTCAGACCGCAGTGCCTGACAGCAGCACGGCTCCACACACTGCGCCTTGGGATTCTCCCTTCCTAGCTGCATAAGCCCTCAATCCTCAATTGCTGATAAGCAGAAAAATGGTTCTGAGGTCCAGGGCTGCTCACCTCTGCTCCCACTCATTTCCCTCAGGCTGTACCCATGGGGGTCCCATGGCCCCCCAGCTTTTAAGACTACTCTAAAAAGCAGCCTCCTGGGATGCTGCTCTTCGCACAGCCATGCTGCTTTGGTTAGAGGAACTGAAACCAAACATGTCAGAGTTCATTGGCAGTCTGTAACCGCAGTAAGCTATTTTTCACTCTGCCACACTGTGCAAAGCAAAGAGTGGTCCTGTGGCCACAGCCTCATTGTCCGCCAGCACACAGCAAGCTCCTCCTGTGGCAGTGGGCTCCCTGCCCTGCACGCAGGAGGGCTGCAGTGGCAGGGCATGCAGAGGTGAGCACTGCAGGAGCTCTGGCCTTTCAACCCAATTTGCACACTGAAGTTTCTCACTCTTCTTATTGCCCTACCACTTTCAAGGAACAAAAAGATATAAAAGAACCTTGAGAATCAGCTAGTCCACTGATCTGTGCCCTGCTGCTCTGGCAGGAGGAAGCATCTTCTCTCCTGCATATCTCCAAAATATGAGAGTCTGTCTCTTGGTGCTGCTGCAGGGGCAGTAGGATGAGCTACTTCTAAAGACTCTTCCCCTTTTTGGCAAGGCAGCCTTGCTAAGCTGGGCAGATGCTCAGAGGATGGAGCATCTCTTCTACGAAGAAAGGCTGAGAGAGCTGGTCTTGACAGTGTGGGACACCTTACTGCAGCCTTCCAGTGCTTGAAGGGAGATTATAAGCAGAAGAGGGACTGACTTTTTATGCAGTCTGACAGTTGACAGGACAAGAGGGAAGGGCTGCAAACTAAAAGAGGGGAGATTGATAGACTTAGTTTAGCTACTAGGGAGAAATTCTTGACTCAGAGAGCAGTGAGGTCCTGGCACAGACTTTCCAGAGTAGCTGTGGTGCCCCATTCCTGAAGGTGCTCAAGGCCAGGCTGGATGGAGCCCTGGGCTGCCTGAGCTGGGGGGGGGGGGGGGCAACCAGCCCAAAGCAGGGGCTGGGGTTGGGAGGGCTTTGTGGTCCCTTTCAGTTCAAGTCATACAGTGATTCCATGATTCTATGATATATCAATATTGAGGGGCCCTGTTTTTTATGCCTGAGTAGTAGATCTCTCTCCAAACCTACACAGGAGAGCAAGACCAAATTGTTTCTGGCTCTGCCTAAACGAGCTAACTAAATGCTCACACCAATTCTCCTTTCCACGCTTTGCTCCTCTGTTCCTCTTCCTCACTTTTTGTTCTGTGGGGAGGAAAACAGACGGTCAGTGTGTCCCTGTTCCCTGTGCTGCTGAAGCTGCTGAGCACCACTGTTCACAGGGCTGTGAGCAGTGCACAGTGCTGCCCAAGGGATACCCAGCACATGGGCGACACACCCCAGGGCTGTTTGCTGCCTCCCCACCACCTAAACCCAACAGACCTGTTCGGAGAGAGTTTCTCCCATAACAGGAATCAAAGGTCAGAGGGCAGCTTTCCCTGTATGGGCCTGCATTACAAACACGCATGTTGGCATGGATGCGAAATGACCCTAAAAACATGACATCTAGCCAATAAGCCTATGTACCATGTAGGTTTTATATCAAAAGGTGAGAGGCGAGGGCAATGCATTCTGAGACAGAGGAAAGCACCAGAGGGCCCTGACATCTGATGTGCCTGCTCAGTGCACCTCACGGTGCTGCAGCCTCAGCTGTGCAAAGCCCACATCTCGCTGCGGATTCCATCAGGACGCCCCGAGACAAACAGGGAAAAGGGGCTCTGAGCTGAGCTGGTGAAGTTTCCTCTTCCTACAGAGAGCAAAGCCATCAGCTTTGTAGACACTTGCCCCAAAGGCTCTGACCCCACAGGGAAGCGCTTCCTGAGCGCCCTGTTGCAGTGTCTCTTCCCACTAGTAGTGTTGCAGTGGGAAAGGTGGGTATGCACTGCACCCAACCACAAATCAGCTCTTTGTTACGTCCAGCCCTTCTTGCTCTCTTTCTGTTGTTGTTTTTTTTTTTTTCGTTTTCGTGTAAACACAAACAGCCATCGCACCAAACTATACTGCAGACAGATGACTCACAGACCCCTGGCAGCTCTCCCAAAAGTACGCTACAATCACAAAGTCACGAGGGCCACGCGGTAATTTCAGCTTTTCTTCCGTGTACCAAAACTTGGAATTGCAGGTGAGCACCCGAGGCTGCCGGGACCTCCCGGGCACCGCGTGCGGGTCCAGCAGCAGGAGAGAACCCCGAGCTGCGGGCGTGGCTCAGCTCCTTTCGCTCCACCTGGTTCGAGGACAAGCTCACCAACCTTGGAAAACTGCGCCAGGAGCCCCCGCTGGCTTACAGCAGGCAGAGGTGCCTTCGCGTCGCTTTGCTCGCCATAGGCACATTCAGTCGTTGGCTGCTGCTTGCCCAGGCGCATCCTACTCCTCCGTGCCCCCGCGCCAGGCACGCTCCATCCTTCCGCCCCTCTTTGCCCATGCCCTCCACCGCACGCGAGCACACCTCCCTCCTCCTCTGCCTGCCACAAGACGCAGCCTTCCGTCCCTCGTGCCCATCCCCATCCCCCCGGCACACCCCATCCCTCCACGCTCCGCACCCCGCTTTATTTCGGCGCACGGCCACCGGCCCGGGCGCGCTCCGACACGCTCCGGCCGTGGGGGAAGGGGAGGGGGGGGGGGGGAGGGATTCCCGCGCTGTTCGTTACGTCACAAAAGAGGGAAAACCCCGCCGCGCTCCGCTCTTAGGGCGCGCTTCGCCCCGCCTGCCCGCAGTCGCCCGCCGCCGCCGACCCGCGTTGAACAGAGAGGTGCTGAGCCGAACCGAGTCGAACCGTGCGGAGCCGTTGTCGCGATGATGCCTGGCAGGACGATCCGCAAACCTGCGCCCCCCGCCGCGCCTGCAGGTAGGGAAAGGCGAAGGGAGGCAGGTCTCAATTTTATTTTTTTTATTTATTTATTTGG
>JAPSGF010000003.1:31877197-31972936 GCA_035772895.1 Perdix hodgsoniae | reverse complement strand
GCCCGCGCCCCCGCCCGCGTTGTGTGGGGGGGGGGGGGGGGGGGTTGGGTTGTTTTTGTTTGGTTTCTGTTGGGGGGGGGGGGGGGGGGGGGGGGGGGAGGGATCGATACTGGAAACAAGCACGCTTTTCCCTTTTCCTTTTTCTTCTTTACCTTCTTCTTTCCTTCCCCGATATCTCGATCTGGGAAAGACCTCGTTAGAATTAAATCCCCATCGCCCTGCGCATGTTTTGCAGAGCGGGACGCGGTGGCGGAGTGCGCGCTGGAGCTGCGCAGGATCGGCGACAAGGCGGACCTACGGCAGAAGGTCCTGAACCTCATCACGAAACTCTTCTGCCCCAAAACGTGAGCCGACGGGAGATTTCGGCTTTGCAGATCTGGAACGAGAGATTTCACTGACACTGGGAGACAGAGAAAGCCCTTTGACTTGTGTTTTGCTACCTGGAGCCACCGATGGATGGCTGTCGCTACGTGATTTCTTTGGGAAGTGTTACAGCATTATTTTGCTTTGTGGATGCCAAGCGGAAATAATAATAATAATAATAATAAAAACAAAGCGATGAGCACAGCCCCTCGCTGTGCCGTGGGGGATCGTGGGGCAGGTTGGAACTCATCCTTCTCGGGGCTGGGGAACCCTCTGAGAACCCCGCTTCCCTTGTTGCCTCCACATCCCACATCCCACCCAGGAACTGAGGACAGAAGGTTCTGAAGCGGAGAATGAACTCAGGGTTGTGGAACGCGGGCACGAATCACGAGGTGAAAGCCGGTGTTGAGGTTCTGACTGCTCTTATCTTCTACAGCTTGGATTCTGCTGGATGGGGAAGTGGTGGTGCTGGGGATATCTTGTTCGTTCATTAAAACCACTGCCTTAAGTTAAAGGTTATTTGTTGTAGCAAGTGGCTTTGGGGATAAAGAAAAAAAATATTGCAATTCTGTGAATTAATGTGACGTCGCATAGTCTATATATTATATATATGTATATATTTGCATACATATATATGTTACATATATATAAAATATAAATATGTGTAGCCCCCTTGTGTGAGAGGAGTATTTCACAGAACTGCTCAGTGAATGCTGCTTCTTTAGGCTCAAAGAGTAGTATGAACAAATGCTCAAAAAGTGATGGAAATACTTCATACTAACCAGAAGAAAGCATTATGTTTTCTGATTGTATAGGAAGTACTTCTCGCATTACAGAGGGGAGCATAACGTAGTAATCATTGAATAAGTGATACGAATGTATGTTATTCAAACACTTGATATTGAGGTATGTGTGTTGAGCGGAAGGTTTCTTCCAACACTGAAAAGTTCTTGATGGCAATACAACGCTGCTGTGTGTTTTTCTAAGTAGCACAGTATCTCATCAATAGACCATAAAGTTGAACCTGAGTCAAAACTTGAATGTTCTTTGGATTGTCATTTTTTCCAAGAAGGCAGCTGCCTCTCTTTGAAGAAATCATGAAACGGATTGTTACAGTCAGTACGGGAAAGCAGCCGCAATCTTTAATCGTTCTTTAAGGGAAGATCCTTCCCTTGTACTTTCTCTTTCGTTTCATGGCACCCTCATTTTGTTTCCGGAAAAAAATGGAGCCGCTGCAGCACCCGGAGAGAGGCAACGTGCTGCTGTAACACGGAGTTCCCCTTGCTGGCTCCAGAGGAACTGCACTAAGCTCAGACATGTGCCGCCTCTGCACGCCATGTCTTGCTCCAGAACAGTGTTCTTTCAGGGGTACATACTAGCAATAAGACAGCCATGGCTGTTAACATTTGTCGCTACCTCTTCAACCAGTGTTCAGAGAAGCACAGAATGCCCATCTCCTTCAGGAGATGTAGCACAGAAAGTCAGGTGAGGGCACGCGCTTGCTTCTCTAGCCGAGCTCTGCTTTGGTATGCAACTGTATTTGTGTTGTGTAAGGGTGCATAGTTGCACCTCCTGAATTCCAGTTCAGTTTTTCCTGCCTGGTAGTGATTTTCTGTTTTTACTTATACTGCGTGTTTCAGCTCGCTCTCCTGCCTCTGCCTTTGCAAAGCTGCCATGACGTAGCTGACACAGATTTGTTTGCTCTGCCACAACCAGCCATGCGAGGCTGCTGCTCCTTGGCACCGTCCACTAAGCAGGAGCAGCAATAGCTGTAATTCACCTTCGTGTCGGAAACCAACATGTTTCACTGACATCTACAGACACCAGTTTTCCAGGTATAAAAAAACTGAAGGCAAAGAATTTTGGTTAAACACCAGTGTGCTGCTCAGCAAGGTCACCTGCCCCGCAATCCATAGGAACAGCAGTGCTGCATGGGCTGGTGACACCCTGCGGGCTGTGCCCGGCTCAGGAGCACACCGTATTTACATCAGGAGCTGAAATGTATTTGGATAAAGGTCTTCTGCTTTGTGTATGCTGCTTTGAAACTCCATAGGAAATTAGGCACAGGGCTCACAGAGCCCGGGCAATAATTCAAGCTGTAGCACACACAGATGTTATAGAAAAAAATAATAAAAAGGTGTCCTCATAAATGCATTATGATGGGGGCATCTGCATGAAATACCAGTGCAAGTGTTTTTCTGCCTAGATCTGTAAGGACTATGTGCTTGTTGTGAAATGTTTTTATGTTTTTTCAAGGGAGGTCAAATGCTAGCATCCAGTGAGCTCAGGAAAACATCTGTATCCAGAGATCAGTGCCAGTACAGGAGCCTGCTAGTGTCCTCCCCGCATTTCCTTTTGTTGTTTCCCCAAAGCATTTGCTATTATATGATGTATCAACACGGGTTTGTTTTTCTTGAGGCCAGGTATTTCCCTATATGCCCCATGCATGTATGTCTTGAATTCTTGTTGAGATAATAAATGTAAAGTGCTAGCAAAAAAAATGAGTCATTGTTATTACTTTGGTTTTTCTGAGGGTTGTGAATGAGCAGTCATATATTACACAAATTCCTTCCAAATAGGTGGAAGTCAGAGGGCACACACCAAAGCAACAGCAGGCTGATGCTGGGAGAGTAGCATCGTTTGAGAGGAACAACACGTAACAATACACAACCATACCCATGAACTCCAAAATGAGACATCGAGGCACCTGTTCTAGTATTTTCTAGAAGTCTGCTCATGCCAGGGGCACTATTACCACCACCAGAGCTTTGCAGCTTTATGTCAGAGAATTTTCAGGCACCGGTGAAGGGCAAAAATCAAAGCTGAATTTTGGGGCTTTGTTTTTGAATGCAGGCAAAAAGACATGCTGTGTTTCACCAAGACCAGATTTCTGATTTCTCCGAAGTCTGACATAGGAGCTCTGAAAGGGTGAAATTCCACACTGCTTACCATGAGGGAATAGCAAGGGGTGGCACAGACCTTCATCCTCAAAGCTGAGGTCCAAGGACATGGAGAACCCAAGATGCTGCCCACAACGTCACACAGAACACATGTTCCCAGCACTAAAGAGGGATAAAACTCCGACCGAAGGTTCAGAATCTGCTAAGTGACAGAAATACTAAAGGCATCATGCTGCCACGCAGCAACCTGCCTCTACGGGGCACAGAGCCCACACCTCCCGGCTGAGCACAGCACTGCCGTCTGCAGGGCCCTGACTCACCCCAAGCACCTGGTGTCACAACCAGCCACCAACACCCCGTGCCTGACCCTACATACGCCGTCGGGTCACGTTTACACTGCGCTCAGCTTCGTGTTAGCGGCCGGCGCGGGGCTGGATGCACCAGTGGTATTTCATAAACAAATTGCTAGACAACAGACAACAGAGAGCACACTCCCCCTGGATGTTGTTCTAAGTCATTCGGAAAGCAATAACTCATACACTGCTGTGTATTTTTAGCATACACACTGGAAGTGACTTATTTTCTTGTTTTCCTCTCGTCGGCACGAGACCGTGCAAGGTCATGATGTGCGTCTGCAGGGATGGAGCAGCACTGGGATGCGGTGTGCTGGCTTTTGGGCCAGAAGGTTTTCCATAACGCAAGTGGCAGGACAGCCAGCAAGCAATAGGCCTGACATTGCTGCAAACACGAGGCTTTGCCTGAGTGCACGAGTCTGGACAATGGTGTGAATGTACCAAAGCTGCTGCCTGCCCTTCCCCTGCACTGTCTCTTGGTGATACAAATCTCAGCAGTCCATGAGCCCCTCAAAGTACTGGAAAAAGCTGGGGAGAGGCCTTGGGGCTGGTGGCACCCAGAGTATTGCTGCCATCACACAGCTTTGTGCCATTTGGATTTCCCTGGTGGTAATGCACCCACCCTTTGGCTCCAAGCTGCAGAATCTGACCTGGTCACACAGCCACCTCCACTGTGTAGCAGAGATTCATGGCCATGTTTCCTTCCCCTCTGTGCTCCTTGAGGGGACACAACCAAGCTGTGGTGGAGAACAAGGCCACGTTTGCTCCATGTCTCTCTGGAGGAGGAACCAGGGCAGTCCCTTTATCCCACAGCAGTCAGGATTTCCCCAGCGCTGCGCTGGAGCAGCGGCATGGCATGGAAGGCACATCACCAGGAAGGGGAAAATGGCAGGAACTCCTGAGCCTGTTTGCTTAGCAGTATCAAACTGATTCAGAGAGGTGAGGCCACATACGTGGCACCACCAGCAAAAAGGCAAGAGGGTTCTCATTCTGTTATTGGCTAAATTCAGAAAATAGTCTGACTGCTGGAAAACTTGCTTCCAGGTAAGGTTTACATGGTGTGGATGGAAGGGAAACTCATTGTTCTGGGAGAGGGTGCTTACTGGCATCAGAAGGGGTTTTCTTTCTTGGCTGACCGTACCCTGGGTGCCTCAGCCCGGCACTGCCATCCAGTGAGGGGAGGGGTTGTCCCCTCTGTGCTGGGTGACCTCACCTCCAGCACTGGGTGCAGGCTGGGTGCCACAGTATACGGACATAAAGCTGTCACACAGCGCCCAAAGGAGGGCTGTCGTGGTGGTGAGGCTCTGCAGGGCAAGGAGTGTGAGAGCAGTTGAGGACCTTGAGTGTGCAGGGCCCAGAGCAAAGCAGGCTGAGGGAAAGCCAGACTCAATGCTGGAGATCTAGATGGGTCCCTGAATAACCACAGCAGAGGCACATGGACCCTCAATCAGGGTGAGCAAAGTTAACAGAACAGGAGAACAGCAAAGATACAAAGACAACAGAAATGGCAAACAAAGCAAAACTTTTCATGCAGGAAGATAAATTTGACTGCAACTAAGTCAGTTATCTTCTCTGGATCTCTCAGCCCTGTATGTTAGTGATGTGGGAATTAAAACAAAAGCCGTGCCCCAGAGCACAAAGTTCTGCTTTTTGTGCCAAGCTTTATGCTCCTTAGCTGGCACTCCAACAGAGTCAGAAAAAGCCTGGTCTCCAAAACACATCTGGGCTGGGGAAAACCCAAATCTGACTTTTCACCAACATACATGGCTTAGTGTTAAATGAGGTCCCATGTGCTAATCCATTTATGGATTAAGTCCATTGTGTCTAATCTCTGCTGTATTTCTCTGTAATGAGCCACCGTCTGGAGCAGTTAAGATTTTAATTAAGGGCTTTCAGGACTGATCCTTCAAGAGCCAGGCTGCTCTGAAGCTGTGGACCCCCAGATCATGACTTGCTTTAGGAGGAAGCGACAGCAGGACAGACAGTAGGACAACCCTCCCACCTGTTAGAACCGAGGCAGCTTCTTTCTGGGGTGATTCAGCAGAAGGGATGGGACTTTTGCCTCCACACGTGACTCTTGCTCACTTGCACCTTCATGGCACAGCACCCAATAAAGAAACTGAAAGCAAACACTGAAGCTTCTGGGGCGTGAGCCCAGAGACACAGACAATGCAGACGCCTTCCTCCACTTGCCCAAAGGCCCACCAGCCCTTTATGGGAGCACTGCAAATCAGAGTGAATGGTGAGAGGTTAGCAAGCACTGAGCAGAGGCATGTGAGCTAGAGGGCAGGGCAGGGGCTGGGAGTTTCCACCCATGCAGCTGCTGCGAGCACCCAACCCAGCAGCGCTCAGACGCAGAGCAATGCGCACTGACATGCGGGCTTGCAAAGAGGATATAAATGCTTAACCCACCAGTTCCTTCCCCCGCTCTGCCTACCTCGCAGCGACTAGCGGACATGTCCAGGCAGTCGCAGGCAGCGCTGCTTTTGGGAGCCCCCGGCATTTCCTGTGTCAGAGCAGCTCCTGGGGAGAACATCTGCACTGTGCTTTACAGGCCAATTTGTCCTACTGGGTGGCAGGCTGGCTTCCAGCCACATTGCAGCAACTTCAAAAGATGAATGCTAGCAGCTTTCTCCGCTGGGAGCTCTCGGCCTCCGCCTCCTGCTGTGAGCTCCACTGCACCCCGACTCCATCCCCACCAAAGTAACATCCAGCCCAGCCCGCACCTCCAGTGCAGTGGGGTCCTGGAGGGGAGCAAACCCCCTCGGAAGGCTGAAGACAACCAATACTAAGCTAGGACTGGCTGTATACACATACTTCCTGTATATATAACCTGCTTCCTCACAGCTCATTGCTGGTCAGGAGGCTGAGAAACTGCTGCTCATAATGAAAACTCCTCATTTCCACTTTGCCATTTTCATTCTCCTTGCAAAGGAGCAAAGAGAACAAACAAACAAACAAACAATACACCACATCTTCTGAGACACCAAAGCAGGTCCCAAGCACCTTTTAACCTTTCTTAAATGCTTTTATCCTGATTACTCTGAATGAATGTTCTTGGAGGACAGTATTTCACTTCTGGCTTAGATGCACATTTTAACAGTATTACTGCATGGCCTCTGTCCCCAGTACAGTTTCCTCCCTGCAATGCCAGCTCCAGCCATGGATCAGCCAAACCTCAGTGTGACAGAAATAAGTATCTAGAGGAGTACTAAGGATACCATTTATTTTCAAAATCACTAAAAAACCCAAACAAAACAGTTTATGGCAACACAGATTTACAGAACAGAGACAGCAAATTGGAAAATGTACAATCTATTTCATGTTATTGCACTCGCTGTTTATAATATACAAGGCATCTAAAACAGTTTTCATTAGAAGAAGTTTTATTCATATAAATAAAGGTGTAAATATACAGTATCATACAAGAAGTGTGTCAGCCTAATACACAAAACCTAATGTAGAGTGGGATCCCTATTTCTCACGTGATCTAGCCTACTCCTCATCGATATTTCCGCATGTACATTTACATACCCTAAATGTAGAAGCAGCTGAACATTCCCACCTGGGAATGATTCCTTCAGATTTTCACAAGAACCACTGCAGAACATTTATAAGGGTTAATTTTAAGTGAGGGTCAACAGAAAACCTGAATCACTCAATAGTTTCTTAACACATATTTGCTCTCAATTACTTTTTTAAGCAAGAAAATGATCAGATATTGTTCCCTCTCTAACTTAGGCCTAACCTCCCAGTTCCTCTGTTTTTTGTTTTGTTGTTTTTAAATACAGATGTAATCCCCAAAGAAGTTGGAAAGAGCTCCCAGGTACAAAAGCCTGCAGAAGATGCTACTGCTGTAGCACACCAGAGCTTACTCTCATATCCAACATGTGCTCCAAGCCTAGGAAGCAGCAAAACCTCCCACTAGACCTCAATCTAGAAGCAAACTCACATCACCTGGCATGCCCTCAGGTCCCCGGTGAAAAGCAGTGGACCAACTGCATAATTTCATCCTGATTTCTGGTCTATGAAAACACAGCTGTGAGTCTTTGGACAGTCGCTGCTCTCCTAGAGCTTGGTCAGCCCTCCAACATGGCGAAAAATCACCATGGGTCTGACATGCAAACAGCGAGGTCAGCAATGCCTGTGAAATTACTGAATACTGATGAATTAACACAACTTCCTGTGTCACTCTGCTGTGACCAGGCTCTCAGAAAAGTAAGCTACTTTGCCAGACACACAACCGATGGTTCACTGCATCTGTTTGCTTCACCCGCCCTCTCTGTAATAGATCAGGCCAACTCTAGATTCTGTAAATCATGGGGCTTTTATGGAGAGTGTCACCCCAACAGAAACATCAGTAAATGCCACTGTAACCATATCAACACCAGGAGAACTGGTCAAAGTGTTTCCTGTTCCTTCACCCCCCAAATTTTTTTTTCAGGAATAGAAACAGTGAGGGTTAAATACTATTCTTTTTCTTGCTGAGAAGTTATTAGAGAAGTAAATAATTCTACCCATAAGTATCAGACTTAAAATGTTAAACCTATCTTTAAATTATCCCCACTACTGAATTACACACAGAACTCCCCACCTCTCCTTGCTGTTGCTCATCCAACACATATCTACATGCATGTAAAATAAAATACTAAACAGTATTCAACTACTGAAAATCAAAAGCCTTCTAAATCACTCACAAAGAACAGTATCTGCAAGTTAAGTGTCTGAAAATATTCACCACGTATCATTTTAAGACATCTCAAATTAAGTTTGCTTTACAAAATGAAGACTTCATCTTTGAGCTCACAATGTATTGGGAGAGTGCCATACGTCTTCCTGGCACTGTGACCTCAAAAATTTTCAACTAAAAAATATCCCCATCATTTTCTAAAACTTATTTGTGATTTAGCACATTAAAGTAGCAAAAAGTCAGTACTGCACTTGAACGTGTTATACATATACAGGTACATATTTACTACGCTGCGTTAAATTCCACATGCATTTTACGTATCTACTATACACGCTTTTACAATCAGATTTTGGTCACTCCTGAACGAGGCCTACCCATTTAAGCATCACTGCCAAATGTCTTCTCCCTGATTTTTCAGGGATGACGCAAAGCTAACCTCTTTTATCCTGGCCCAGGCCTGCTGCCCCAGTGTGGGGCTGACCCCAAGTGCTGCACCCTCCCAAAACCTTCCCCACAAGGACGGGACCAGAAGTGGTCCTGGCAGAGGAGCAGAGCTTTGGGGCCACAGGAGACCCAAATCCACCTCCATGACCCTGAATGCATTCCACAGAAATCCTGCTGGCAAAGCAGCTGTAGGACTATGGACAGTATTGCCTTTCATGTAACCAAAAGTTGCATCTCTTCCTAGATTCTTGTGCTCATACATGTCACTGAAAGAGATTAAAATATGTTTGCTTATAGGCAAGCATTGCACAGGTTTGCTGCTCACTTGGTCTCTGGCTGCCCCACAGAACTGAATTTTATTCTGCCTATCGTGAGTTGCTGACGGACACAGCTGCCACAGAAATGAACCAAACCAAGGGTCCACCATCCTGGAAGCAACTGATCCAAGCACTGCGAATACAGACATAAACAGAGTAAACGATAGCGTGATCTTGGGGTGCAGCCAAGTGAGGAGCCCAGGCCTCCTTGTAACAGCTACACAGTATCTTGCCTTACTACAACAGCAGGCAGCACTTCAGATTTGGACCGGCTCCAGGCTCAGAGCTCCTCACCCTGGGCTTGTTGGCTACGAGCGGGGCTCCAGCCCAACGCGACAAACAACCTGAGCACTCTGGAACAAACAACTTGTTCTCAGCTGATAAGGACGCTGGCCCATTTCCTCCTCTATCTCTTTTATGTTGTTTAGCCATCCCAGACATAGGAAGAGAAATAGCACAGTCTAATCTCTCGCACTCATACATTCTCCTCCCCATAGAACAGACTATAAATAACACCCAGCAGCATGGCCCACTAGGAGCAGAGGTGAGAAAACCCCAACTGGAGCACCTGCAGCACCTGCAGCCCTTACAGTTTTCTCAACCTACACCATGGCTTCTCCCACCCATGCAAACAGTTTTCAGCCTCACCATCCAAAACCCTCAGCATCAGCCCATTTCTGATGCAGCCAGAAGCACTTATGCTTTGCACACACATACTCACCCACTCCCACAGAAGAAAAAAATAAATACTGGACAAGAAAGGAAAAAATAATAATTAAAAAAAAAAAAACAACAATTAATAGCCACCATAAATATGGCCAGTTCAGATTTAATCTGTTAAAATCCACATCCTTAGACCACCATTTTCCAGCTTGAGTATTTCAAGCTGGGCAACCTTCAGCCTCTTGCAGCCAAATAAAAGCAGCCTGGCTTTCAGACGTACTTAGCGATCGCTGAAGTCTGTGGGATCTGCAAGTGCTCAGCACTTGGAAACTGCCCTTCTTTTAAAAATATATGTGTATTCAAAGGTGTCTAATGTTAGAAGCCTAAATTTGAAAATTCAATCCCCAATTTTTATCACTCCCAAAAACTAACAACTCAGCCTATACCTTGGTGGACAGTCACCTAATATTCAGACTCGATTTTCTTGCTCATAGATTTCTGCTGATGTATTGCCAAGTGCTTTTGTACACAAGCTGCCCCTAAAGGCAGATTCAGTTGTGGTAGATTCTGAGTTAATTCATCAGTTTTTAGAGGATTCTTCACCTTTGCAATAAAATGCTCACTTTAGGCATAAAAGTTGTGCAAAAATTATACGTCTCTTTTGTCATGCACTTTAAGCAAAACTGCACTTAGAAGAATAGAGTGAGATTGTTCCAGACATTCTCTTATTATAACAAATAAGGACCAGACCCTAAGTAAGTGTCCTGAAGTCAGATTATAGCTGAGCGATACAATACAGTCTAAGTACTCATCCTTGTCAACAGGATGGCCAACGACAAGTTGTACTCCCAATGCTCTGCAGATACTAAAAATATGAGGGACAGGCACAACATTATTTCTCAGTCAAAATACTTTAAACCAAACTCAGTAAAGGTCTTGAAGTTCCACTAAAACTGCCACATCATACAAAAAAATGTCTCTAGCGTTTGGTTTCCTTCATCTTGATAAACAGGAGAGATTTTAGACGATCATCACACTCTTGCTCAGTGGTTCTCCAAGGCTCTTAGCACCTCTTTGTAAAGCATTAAGACACTTCTGTGGCGTTAGAAACAAAGACAGCTTCTAGCCAGTTTTAAATGTTTTGTCTTAGCAAGTGTGATTAGATGTAGCACTTCCATCACACTGAAGTTCTGTGTTTCCTGACCAGTAACTGAACAGGGCCCTCTGGCACAGATTTAATAATGTTCCAGGCATCGTAATGCATGAGGCCAAGTAATGATTTTCCACTAACAGCAAGAATCTCATCTCCAGATTCTATGTTTCCAGCTTGCTCTGCAGCACCACCTACAAGCAGAACAGGAACAAAGTTAACGTGAATAAAAAATTGCTTTCCACTGTGACAAACAGCAACTAAGCCATTCTTCTAGCAGTGGTAATTTCCATATATGTCACTTAAGCTCAGCTCAGCTCTTGCAATCCATCAGTAAGTTCACTATAATGATAGTTCAACTTGCAACACTGACCACAATCAGAGAGAGAAAAAGGACTGTATCTACAGATGTATATTAATGACCTTGGAAATTAAACATGTCCTTCCCTCTCCGAATCAATTTTGAAAGAAGAAAAAACAAATACAGGCATGGAAAGTGATAAACAATTCAGGAAACAGCACTTTCAATTTTTTTCCTTGATGAAGGAATGTATCACTGGAAATTAACCCTGTACAAATGCTGACCGCCCTCAGCTTCATTAGGTTTGAACTTCTCAAACCATTATGTACAATAGTGCTGCTGTAATTTCATGCTTACAATAGCAGACAAGTCTAGGAAGCAACTGTGTCATAATAAGTAAATCAGACTGCTGAACAAGCACTTAGTAGCAGATGCAATGCTCCAGACATTCTCAAGAGTATTTTTTTTCTAATGATTGCTTTGGTTACTAACTGGTAATAATCAACGGACACATGCCTGTTTAAAAAATAAATAAATAAGAAAAAATGAAAACCGGGTCAGTATCTGCTGTATTTTCATGTTTGTAGTACCTTTAAATATTCTTTTTACAAGCAAGGGCCTGTCTCCAGCAATAGAAGCTTTTCCACCATCAAGACTGAAGCCCAAGCCAGCAGAGGTTTTCAGTAATTCAACACAGATGACATCGTTCATATCCAGGTTTGGATCTGCAACAGAATACACACAGCATCTTCTTATGCATTTAACAGTAAACTGCAGGTTGGGTTTGGTTGGGTTTGTTTTGCTGCAGTGTCAGAGCCATTCAGAGTTCAGTCCGTACTGAAACTAGGACATGTTGTCACCTTGCTTCTCAGAAGTGTACGTGTATCACTGCAGCCATTAAAGACTGGCAGCACAGAACACAGTACGTGCACTGACATTTTCATTTTGCATGGACAACAAAAGTTCATCAAGGCATTGAAACTGAAGCTGAACTTAAAAAAGATTTGTTAACAAAACAAACTGAATTTGAACAAATTTGTTAACAACAAAATAATTGGGAAAAAAAAAAGTGCAAATACATTTTCTTTTGTTTCCCCTTCATTATCCAAGGAGTTGCACCTTTTCAAATAACAGCAATAAATAAGACATTACATTAAAAAAAGTATGCTCCATCCTCCTAAGAGAGAGCTTGTATGCGCTCAGCGGTGTGAATACCTGTTTCTGGTCTCCCATCTACGGAATTAATCATAACTATCGGTCAGAACCTGTATGCTGCTTCCTAAGTCTTAGACACTTTTAGAATGCAGTAATACTGTAGTTGACATAAATTATGATTTTGTTTAGAAGGAAATAAGTCTACAGTTTTGGAAAACAGGACCCTCTTTGCCCTGCGTGAATGTAAAAATTCTGCAGCCTGCAACATCACAAATGACTGTTATGGTTACCTCAAACAACTCCAAATGTTATCTGAAACATCTGGAGATGAGCCTTGCCTCAAAGGATGGAGAGACACTCCCAATAATCCAACACTGTTTGTGAAAGAACATTGCCACCTAGCGCCGGCACACCGCGCTCTGCATGTGCCACTAAGCAGACTTAAAAGGGATTCTGAAGTCATTATGTGTAGTGCATCCAGGGGAGTAGTTACTGAAAGGATGATTCATCTACAGAGCGTTCCCTATTTCTTTAATCTGTGTTATAAAGCTGTACTACAGAATCCAGTGAAATTGTAAGACAATAAAAACTCCTACAGAAAAAAAAAGGCAACACAAGAGCCAACAACAAAAAATCCTCTATAGGCTATGTCCAATGGGTTCAAAACAGGTGAGAAGAAGCTGCCTTTGGGGTGCTCTGAGGTGTGTGCCTGGTACTGCCCAGGGAGCAGGGGAAGCTGCATTGCTGGGGCTGTCAGCAGTAACCACTGCCCACTCCATCCAGTGCACTGCTGTGGGATGGGAGCAGGTCAGCGCTGTGCTCCTGGGACAGTAGTACACACTCAGACACTACAAAAGTTTTGTGCAAAAAATTTGGGGTATTTTGAATGGATCTCTCAAGTGCACGGAATTGTTGCTTTGTTCCCAAGCAGGGATTACTACTGTCACTGAGAGCTGCTTAAAACATTTACTCCTGGTTTCCTATGGCATGGCTGCTTTGAAATCGACATAGCTCCTTTCATCCATTTATTATAACACCAAAACCATTTTTGCTCTTTTTAGAGAAATGGTATAAAATCTGCTATTGCAGAGCAAAATAAAAGTTGGTCTCCATGGACAGCAAGCTGTGATTTCATCTGTTGGGTTGCTTTTTGTTGTTGTTTGTTTTCTTGCTCTAACTAGTGTTACTACTTCAAAGGAATTTATTGTGGAACACAAGAATATATAGAATCACTAACTGTAACTGAAACTGGATTAGGTCCTAGATATCCTTCTAGGTTTCTGTCTAGTTATGATATTTCAAACAAAAATACAACAACATCAACCAAAAAAATCTGCATTCGGGCTCCAAAGTGAACAAATGAAATTTGAAAGTAATTTCATTTGCTCCCTTCAATTACATAAGGCACAGACTCTCTTAATCTAAAACACATGGACATTTTCCCCTTCAGTCTGCCCTGCAAAGGAATCCTTCCAAGTGCTCTTGGACAAAGATCATACCTGTTCCTATTTCCATGGAAACATCCTTTCCAGACCCCACACATTTTCTGCCAGTAGCTGATATCTCAAGTCTGGAGGAATTGTTTGCTTTGTCTTTTTCCTTCTGGATGACAATGACTGCGTATTTGTGCAGTCTCGCCTGATGGAGTGCATTCAGGACATCACCATGGACCGAGTTTGCAAGAGACTTGCCATTGATTGACAGAACAAGATCTCCTCGCTGGATAGTCCCTTCTTGAGATGCCACTCCCTTGGAAAACACTCTGTGGACCTACAAGAAAAAATTTACCTTAGGGACACGTTCAGCTCATGAGCACATGTAGTGAACAGATACCCCTCCTATCAAAGTTCACAGCTGCTGCCCACTGTCTGGGTGTCAGGCACACAATACTTGCTCTTATCAGCAGCTTCAAATACAAGGTCTATGTGACTGGACAAGAACTGCAGTTTGGGATGGGGGGAATGCATGCTACTACTGCACGGTCAGCTCTATACCAAAGACAACCAAAAAAGCCAGGGAATGTAATGTCACAAAGCACTTATGTGCTGTCACTGACTTTCTCAAATGCCTTCAATGAACAGTAACTTCAAATAACACATTTCAAATAATTTCAAACTAACACTAATTTTGAATGCTCCACAGGTTATCTAGACATCCACATTACAGCAAACTCACCAAGAATAGCACTGCACTGTGTTATACCCACTCCCCAAATTCCCAGTGACTGGAATCCAGAGCAGTTTTCTAATAGCCTTTAAAGTGATGCATAGCATCTGTGCACAAAAAGGCTCTGACTTACTGCTGCTATACAATATTTAATTGCTCCTCTTTATTTGTCTGATCAAGTACCATGTGAGTGGATGCAAAAGGACGATTTAATGGCTCAAAACACGTCTTTTCTAGAGGACATAAAATACTCTATTCAGAGTGGATTAAAAAAGAATAAACTCCAGTGAGTGCAGCTGAGATTTATATGGGTTGAAAGGGACTGACAACAACAGTCACGACTTGTTATTTGAAGACTTGCCTACCACGTACTGTAATTTATCAGCCAAAGCACCATTTCCCATGCAATACAGTTCTAAGCCCACTGGACAAAGGCTCAAGGCATTTGTGGACACCATTCTGGATCTGTGGGAATTTCTCTGCTTTATCCAAAACAATAGCAAGAGTCAGAAGCCTTTTGCTCCTATTCCCTCCTGTTGCAGGGCCCTGCTGAGGGAGGCACCTGCTGCAACCAGGTTTAAGAAGACAGTTTTCCAGCCAGCCCAAGCAAGCATCCAGAGCTGGAATCACTTCTTCAATGACAAATGTAGATATCCAAATGCGGGTAGTAAGTGGAATATGAAGGTCATGCCCAAAGCATCTGCTGCCTTCCCAAATGTGCCCAGACTCCTCAGGTACTTCAAAGCTCATTAGACTTTTCAATTTCTGCACCCAAGTGTGGGCAGAACAGCCTAACTGAGCAGCTCAGTGCCCAGAGACAGGGAACGCAATCTTGGCAGCCAGAAAAGTGGAGCCTTGTCCCTGAACCATGTTCTAATTCAGAGACTGCTAAATGTAAAATACATTTATTTATACTGATCATAGAGCAAGTACCAGAAGGTGTTCCTGCACCCTTCAAAGATGAAGACATACCCTTCTTCTAATCTCAGCACTTAGTAGATCGCTCTCTCACAGGACAGAATTTAAAAGCACATCCTGTGCAAATAAACTGTCACACAGGATATTGTCATTTGGCATTCTTCTGTCTCGCTGAATTCTTTTTGAACAGTATTTCAACTTTTTAATATCTTTTGCTTAAAAACTGCTCAACGTCACACAACATTCTCGGTTCATAATGCTGTATAAAATGCTCTTAAAAAAAAAAAAAAAAAGGAAAAAAAAAGTCCCTCACTTACTGACATCCTACAGTTTTTACTAACAATAAAACAAATCGGTGAAGAGAAACCCAGAATGTTTGCTCAGGTCTGAAAAAGTCACTCTCAGGATTTAACAAGAACTTCAACAATTTTGCTGCATAGAATTTCCTTTCAAAGGCTGGAAATACAGATTTCTTCAAAAAGGCTGTATGCATGCAAAATTTTACTTATATGCATAGGATTCAGACTACCCAGTAACACAGCAGTTACACTTTCAAAGACTGAAAACATAATTGGCATCCATCTCCAGTAATGAAAATTATGGTACCCAGACGCTCCCTTCGATTTCTGTCACAGACAGCATGCAGCTGCCTCTGAGAGACACTGTTTTAAGACTTGCAGCGAGTCTTGATAAATGAGCACTTGATCTAATCACCAGCAAGCTTTAAAACGAGCTTTGCAAAAAGATGACTTGCAGTCATCACTTACTGTGACTGATTTCTGTTCCAGATCTATTCCTCCAGCAACACTAAATCCCAGGCCAGCTCCTTCTTCTTTGCTCAGGACTACAAAGTATGCATCTTCTTTACTCTGGCAGGAAAATGGGGGCAGAGTGGTAAGGGAATACGGAGAAAAATAAAAGCAAAGATCAAGATCGAGTTCCTGCACAAATCACAAACTTCCAGTACTCTCAGATTATGGCATGTGGGAAAAAAGAAAGAAAAGTAAAAAAAAAAAAAACCAAGAAATTCAAACTGAGACATTAAATATATTTATATTTCTGCTACAGTTGAGTAGCAGCTCTGTACAAAAACTCAGGTGACAGCAGAGATTTCTTCGGTCAGTCAAAGGCTAGAATGCAAAGTCAAAATTAGGGTAGTAGAGGGGTATTACACTTTGGGCAGCCTAGCTTTCACAATCAACTTCACTTTGCTGGATGTTTTGCAGTATAACTGGATACTTCGCATACATCTTTCAGGACCAAACACTATATTTTCTATGTTATTACTAACACTTCTATCCTATTTCTCTTTTCTCTTGAAAGGCAGTTATGGCAGATGCATCAACCTCTTCTCAGCAGTGCAGGGCAATCTTGCAAGGGGCAGTGATTACAAATTGCAGCTTGGGAAGATTCAGTGGTACAGCTATTTCACTTTTGAGTTGGAAGTAATGAAGCCATTAGTGACTGAACAGGACTAAGCTGTGCTGCAGCAGAAAGGAGCACACAACACAGAAAAGGGACTGGCACTGGTCTGCACCAGGGCTTGGTCTGCACTTGGTCTGCACTTGGCTCCAGATCAGCAAGAAAGTGTGAAGTTGAGTTCTTTGAAGCAATGAGCTGCTGCCAAAATGCAGATTTTGCAATGAGAGAGAAGCAGTTCTGTCCAACAAGTCTGGATCCATTTTCTGAATGGTTATTAGGACAAAAACAGACACTGTTACAGATGCTCTATTTTGCAATAGAAGGGAGATCTGATGGAGAAGAAAATAGAAACTGCTTGTGGGGCAGAGCACCAGAAGCAGGGAGTGGAAAGCAGGACTCTCATCTTTTTCCTGGGAACCTATCCAACATTAAACATTTCCAGAAGCTGCCAACACTAAAATTAATGGCACATCATTAGAAACAAACTTCTTAATCTATTTAGCATTAAATGACATATTCAACTCACTAAATCCAACATTTTAACTCAGTGCTTGCCTTTAATTTCAGTGCAGAAAGCACAGGGAATTGCAGATTATTTCTGCTGCTTGGTGAAACATGAATTTTTGGCCTGTGTGTGCACTTTGCCAAATAATGGTCAAGGAAGATTTTCTGCATTAGAAGCATCCCTGCAAAGCACATGAGTAATTGATGCCACCCTGCTTCATGCCACTGATCCACGAGGGCATGGGAAGAGAGGAGCAGTCAGGGATGAACACATTAACACACAACCTTTGGTAGCTGTCAAGACCTTCCTCACTCATACTCAAACAAGAACAGCTTTACATTAGCCTGGATATAACAGTGAGTCAAATATCTAGCTTAGCCTCCTTCAACAAAGTGCTCCGAGGGCAACAAACAATTGTGTCTTTGACCATTAAATACTAAAGCATTTCTGTTTAAGAGGTCAGTTCCTTCCTACCCTTTCCTTCCCCCACACTGGCGTGTCTTTGCCTGGAATACTGGGTGCGGTTCCGGGCTCCACAATTTAAAAAGGAGGTCAAGATGCTTGAAAGCATCCAGAGGAGGGCAACAAAGCTGCTCCAGGATATGTTCGAACTGGATATTAGGAAAAACTGCTCTATCGTGAAGGGTGGCCAAATACTGGAATAGGCTTCCTAGAGAGGTGGTTGATGTCTTGTAATTGCCTGTGTTTAAACGGCATTTGGATAATGCCCTTAAATTATATGTTTTAAGTAGTGGTCTGACAGTTGGAACTCAGTCCTTGTAGGTTTCTTCCAACTAAAACTATTCTACTCTATTCCTATTCTATACTGTAACTTAATCTGCTTACACTTTCAGAAGTGTTTCAGGGTTGTGTGATGACCACATGCCCCAGGATGGTCAGCAAGACTAAATGAACCCTGGTTTCCCATTCCCAAACATGTGCCTTTCCTCCTTGTCCAGCCCTTAAAGCGAGTCCTTACAAGCATGTGTAAAATTGGGCGACACATCAGCCTATTCCTTTGCCTGGCCACACAGTGGAAGCACAAAACCTAGAGTGACGTGCTGGGCTTTGAGGAGAGTCAGTACAATCAGACATCGGAGAAGTAAGCCAACGCAAAGTAGCTCCCTACAGTCTGCAGGCAAGTTATTGCCTCAGAATTTCTAAGGAACTTGCCCAGACTTACAGAAGAAATGAGCAGTGTCACATAAAAGAACTCAAATCTTCATCCTCTCCATTTAGCCTGTTCATCAGATGATCAAAGATCTAATTTTTAAAATATGTATTATTAACATTTACTGAACACTAGGAGTAAATTCAGAACCGTCCAGAGCAAAAGATAATGATAAACTCTTCCTGGAGAAGCTCCCTCTGAATCAGACAGTCCTCCTCATTTTTCAGCAATTGCATAAGTACAAAGAATTGTCCTATTGTACAATTAAACCCACCAGTTGACTAGTATAAAATTTTCCAGCACATGTGCCATACTGGGCTTAAATATGGATAAGAAACTATGCAGACAAGGACTGCATTCCAAAAAGCATTTACTTTTATAAATATTTGAGTTCTCAGATTTTGAGAAGTGGCATAAATAAATAATGTCTCCAATACTCCATATCGAATACTTTAAAGAACACTTAATTACTTTTGTCCAGAAGTACAATCCAATCCTAAATTCTTTGGTAAACCTATCAAACTGCCTTGGCTCACAAAGCTCTTGGGATCTGCAAGCTTTAGTTACGCTGTCCTTGGAAGGAGGTAAAGCTGGGTATTTTGGGGAGGTCTTATTCCCCTCAGTCCATTCTATACTCTGTGAGTTAAGACTGAGAAATACTCTAAATGCAGCTCAGCCAGCAGTTATGCAGACCAGATGGCAGTTTTCCCTCTAGTGCTGTCATTATTTTATCAACTTCAGCTCTGATTCAAAAAGGATGTGGACATATCCCAAAAACACACACTGCAAAAAGGGAAAAGGACATCCTGGCAATCATTTCACTTCAGAGGCCTTCTTCATACATCTAAATAATGAAGAAGGTTACCTCGGTGCAATACGTCTCCACAGAAAAGAGCAAAATGTGCACAGTGGTCTCTTACAAGTCCTCCATCAGATGCTTTCTGGCACTCCAAGCCACCAGTTTCTGTGATCTTGGCTTCTAAAAAGAAGTGTTTGCTTCCAGAGAGGAGTTTCCCCTGTGTGGTGGGTAAAATGGATCTAACTACGACGGCTGGTGGAAAGTTAAATTCTGATGTGCAATTACTGGAAAACCAAGGAGGTTCTCAGCTTTAACAATGACTGGAGCCGTTCTTCCTCACTTAAAATGTCTTACTGTGGTTCTTAATTGCTTTCACACTGGACAAAAAAGATCCTTTTTTATCCAGAACCCACCAAAATATATTAAGGGTTTATAGTAAGCATTCAAAAATCAGCAGTAGTAAAACTATCAACAACCATAGCCTACTGCAGGATGACTGGAGGAATTCTGGAAGGGACTCTTATCGGCTATTAAGAAAACGCCTAAAAATACTGCCAATAGTTTAGCTTCATCTTCTGGTTATTACCTTCACTTGTGCTTTGACTTCCTGGAGCATAGAAGCAATGTCACACTTTGGTACCAGAGCTGACAAAACAGACTGCAATTTTTGCTGGTCCAGGTTTGAGATGAGCAGCTGATCCAGGCTAAAACAAAACAAAAAAAAAGAAAAAAAAAGTGTATTTCTAGACTGTGTAAACATGTTTCAAGAAACAGTAAAATTTGCATTAGGGTAGGCAACAAAAGGGCAGCTCAACAGCAGGCAGAAATCTTGGGCATGGGTAAGAAATGGTGTTTGCTGGGACAATGAGAAGGCAGAAAGAAGAGAATTTACAACAGCTCTGAAAATCAGTCCCCACTCGACTCCCCACCTGCTTCCCAATGATTTTTGCAACAGACATTAACAAAACCAGGCAGACAGCTATTTCTGAAGTCTACATACTTTTGAGGGCGGATAACAAGCTTGTCTGTCATCCCTCCAGGGTGGGCAGGACGCAGTGACTGCTGCATCATAACATGCCAAATAGCAACCAGAAGAACAGCTAGAAGGGTCACATGAAATGAGCTCAACCCTGCCAGGTTAAAGCATTCCATCCCATACTGAAGAGCAGCTGCAACCAAACAGCACTGCAGCAGCTCTGAAATGCAGCAGAGCAAGAAAGAATTGGTGTCAGGGCCAAAGCTGAAATGAGCTTTCATCAGGAGAGGGATGAAATAAAATGCTGCAGAAAAGACAGCTGATGGAAACAGCAAACACTGACCTGAGGGACCAGCTGTTTCCCAGGTGCTCTGCATCTGGAGAGCCGCCATGGGGTGCGTCGTCATCTGAGGCCGACCCCGGTGTCCCCGAGCTGCTGTCCCGAGGGCTGCCACCGCCCATCCCCCCTGCCTTGGTCGGGCTGTCCTGGCCTGACAAGACAAAGGATCTCCGGGGAGTGATTTCCAGCTCTGTTTTGAAGCAGGCAGGCTGGGGCGGCCCTGAGAAGCCCTCACCACATAGCTTGTCCAGGTCAGGCATGCTGAGCGCCCTCAGCTCCCGCAGCCTGGAGCGGGACAGCGGCAGCCGGCCCAGAACTCGGCTGCGCCGCACCTGCGAGGCCACGGGGGGAAAAGGAGACTGGTCAGCCCCAGTGCTGCACTCCTCACCCCTCTGGGGCTTTTCTTCCTTCATGACACCCTCCACTGCTCGTGTCGGCTCTGTGCTTATGGGTGACTTGGCCACGGTGTCAGCTGGCATCGGTGCGCTGCCGTAGGAGCTCAAGCTGCGCCGCAAAGCACGTGGCGTGTCAGCAGGGCTGCATGCAGCGGACGTCCCACTGCATGACCTCCTGCCAAGTTGGGACCGCGTGGCCGAGTGGATATCGATGGCCTTCACGATGGGTCGGTCAAAATTTGCCAGGTTTTCGAAGGATTTGATCCTCTGTTTGACAGAAAAGGATGAGGTAGGTTCGTGTGGCCAGTTCAGCTCGTAGTAGTAGTAATTCCTCCTGAAACTCCTCAGTTTGTCAGCGGCAGGGTAAGTAACATCACTGGCAGAGGGGGATGTGTCATGCATCCTCTGGGAGCTTTTGGAGCTGTATACCTGCTCCTTCCCACTCTGGCCGTTTGGCAGGCTGAGATGCACCATCTGTAACGGACCCATCACCGCCCGGGGACATTTTTTATCTGCAGCACGGCCCTGGGGACCTTGCGCAGGCTGAAGCTCCACAGCATGGCATTCCTCCCTTAAGTGACCAGATAACTGGGCTGGCATCGAGTATGTCCTTGTCACAGGTTTTGACAAGCTACAGAGATTTCTGTCTCTGGCAATATCCGCTTTGGAGAAAAATGCTGTGGTCCCCATCTCTTCAGTCAGTTGATGCATCTCCGTGTTCACCTCTTCATTTTTCTCCAGCAATGGCAGCTGCAAAAATGGTGCTGGTGAGGAAGAGGCAGAAGATGAGGAAGAGGAGGAGGAGGAGGAGGAGGAGGAGGAGGAGGAGGAGGAAAGCTTCACCTCAATGAAACTGCGCTGAATCTCCTGCCCTTCTTGCTGCTCCAGCTGAACTGCTGGAGACCTCAGTGAAGAAGAGCCTCCAGCTGACGCTCCAACATTTTGCAAATCTAACTGCCTAATGTCATCTGCACTGTAGATGCTCTTCATTGTGTTCGCATTCATTCCAGAGTTCTCAGTTCTCTCTTTCATATATTCAACTCTTGTTGCCGCTTGAGGGGATGAAGCAACTTTGGACTGACCATCTCTTGCTCTGAAATCATCCACCTTAACACTCTTACTCTGACACACTGAGGGCTGCATGGAAGACTGCTTTTCTTTTGGTTTTCCCCATGCCTGCTGCAGATCTGTTAGCTGCCCACACCCACTACATTTCATTTCACTGCATGCTGTTGGGCTGCTGGTGCCATTCAGGGCAGGCTGAAGTGAATCTTCAGAAATGACCAGAGATGATTTATTTTCCAGCTCAGATTTCAGAGTTTTTGAGGCTGCTGAAATGCTCTTGCTCAGATCTGGATTTGTAGATGAGTTACGGGGCAATAGTGCTTTCTTCCCCAAAAGTTTAGGAGAAAGCTGTGGAGAAATAGAAGTCCTTTTCTGATCAGCCCCACTGACTTTGGTAAGATTAACACTGGAAGAATCTGAATTTGTCTTTGCTTTGCTTTTGATAGTGAAACCTTTTAGCTTTGGACCTCCTTTGGCCTTTTGGTTATTTAAAAGGGTTTCCATTATGCTTTTTTGTGCTACTCCCTTAGACTCCTGGCAAGATTTTTTCTGCAAAGACGGGCTGTGAGGTACTGCAGCTTCTCTGCAGTGATTTGTGCCCAAGCTTTGGACTTTTCCATTTGAAGTCCTTCCTGAAGTCACACAGTTAGCTTTCTCATTTTTCCCTGGCAAGTCATGAATTGTATTAGCCTTTGGATCTTTAGATCGGGAAGGAAAGGGAGACCTGAGTGATATTGCTCTTGCTGATGTTGCATTCACATGATTGCTGTCTGTTTTAGACAAGCTGGACATACTATTGGTTTCTTTCTTTGCTAAGCAGTAGGTAACAGTGTGATTACAGTCATCAACCGCTGTTGCGCTTTCAGATTTGGACCTCTGATCTTCATGACATCCTTCTTTCTCAGGCAAGTTGTTCTCCAAGCCACTGACATTTCTAGCAGAGCAAAAGCTTACTTTTTTGCAGTGCAGAGACCCTTTCTCTTCAACAGATTCACAGCATTTGATGTGTCCATTACTAATCCCCAGACCCACTTGTTCTTCTGCACTTAAGGCACCATTGTTACGGAACGTGTAAACTTCAGGGACATCAACTGAATTCTTCAGGATGTTATTTTCTGGCAGAAAGACTGAAGAAGGAGAACAGAGGGAAGCAGAGAAGACTTCTGAATGTGGTGAGGGACACAGACTGGGACCACTGCAGTCTTCCAAGCCCAGTTTGCTGACGCTTGACTCCAGTGACCCACACATTGCACAATCCTCAGCTTGCAAAACTTTGCCACCATAGTGATGTGGTTGTGCCAGAGAGGATGAGCTTGTCACAGATGTGAGATGCTGCTCCTGAGAAGACTTTTGCAGCTCATCATTCATGCAACAAATCTCAATTTGCTCATCATCTGACTCCAGTACAGTACAGACTGCTGGGACATTAGAAGCAGCACATGGCCCGAGCAACGCATCACTAGCACTATCAAATGTCTCTGTGACAGACTCTGCATCTGAGTGAGAATCTTCTGCAGCCCCATACATAGACTTTGGAAACACGTCACTTCCCTTACCCTCTGGACAGCTTGCTGCAGGCAACTCATCCTCACTTAAACTGCTAAAATTCCTAGAATAGTTATTTAAAGAGTTTTTATTCACAGTAAAAAGTTTGCCTGTGTTAATAGAGTCCAACACAGACAGCCCCAAAAGCCCTTGTGCATTTGCCGTGCAATTTGTAGTCTTCTCCAGCAGCTCCTCCTTCACCCGACGTGGCTCAGAACCAGGGCAGCCTTCATCAGTCCCACAGCAGCACATTGTGGTGGATTCATCTCGAAAAGGGCTCTCTGCTCGCGATGGGGTGCGCGAAGCTCTGCTCTCAGGAGCACCCATTTGGTTGAGCAAGTCATCAATATCAGTGACAGGCATGCAATCCTCGGCACGGCTGCTCTTTGTGGTACCTCTCTGCACATCTTTGGTCATGGCATCAGGTGGCAGTGTCATTCTCTCTACTGCACAGCCACCACCAGCATTTTGCAAACCTCCTTCTTGCTTCCCAGCACTCAGTTCCTCCTCAGCTGAGAGGATGCTGCTGACGTCAGCTTGATTTTGAGTGTCTACTGCTGGAGACAGGATGAGGTTTGTAAATCTGCTGACAGCTGCATCATGATTTAAAAGAAATAAGAATTAAAAAAAAGAAATGCAAATTCTATCAGATGTACAAAGTGATAACAAAAACACCACATTTTATTATAAAAATAGACACCCACGTACTCAGACTAGATATTTTCTATCTTCCTTGCACTCCTCCTCTTCTATAATCATGTTTACAACAACTCCAATTTATCATAACCCTGCATATTTGAGTAGCATGCAGGAAGGAAGAACTGTCCCATCCAGGCTGAGCAGTCATAGTCTGTTCTTTGAGATTTAAACAGTCAGGCAGCCAGCTACCAAAGTGTCAGAAGTCAGGCTGAGCAGTGCTGTTTCTCACTGCTTGTTTGATTGAAAACACCTCCAATTGGTTGCACAGAGTGTACAAAGCCCTGCCATAGCAACCAAAGGTGAGCAGGTAACAGACAAGCAGTGTGTGAACACCTTCACTCTGATCCTTCTGACTCTCCTGCAGGTGTTTAATGTGACATGCATGGGTGATGTTACACACGCATTAAGCATATTGGCTTTGTGAGACTTTTGGCACAGATCTTTCCTCTCTTACAATATATCTTTACCCATTCCTGGGCAACACACTGAGCTCCCTGTCACTGCTGCACTTTAATACTGACCAGTTCTCCCATAGCACCAGTTCCTTAATTTTCACCAGTTCACCCCAGTTTTGTTTGCACCTTCCTACATTGCTTCTGGGACACAAATCTATATCTAAGCTGTGTTCCCAAGACTGGTTACTACCAGATGAGAATCAGAAAGTGCATGGAGAAGCAGAAATGCATTCACACAGTCAGCATCCCTTCCTGCTCATTCAAACACATCTGCAAGTCTCTCTAATCCTTGAATGAGTCTGCAGGACTGTCCACACTGCTTATCTTATGTACCCGTGTTAATAAAGCTCCAAGTTCATCCTGGATTCAACAGAGGGGAAGACATTCTCTTCTCTGCCAGAAAGACAGAGCAAAAGGAAAGTAGAAGAGTCCCCTGATAAAGAAGTGCCAGTATGCCCCTATCCCAGTGCCAGCAGACAGCAAAAGGCAGAGCAATAAGGAAACATGAAAAGGACTCTTTGCCAAACCAGGAATTCCTTAAAGAACAATTAGAATTGAAGCATTTGGAAGGAATTAAGGCTCACAGGTATTAATAGGTACACGAAGAAGATCATAGGCTAGAATAAAGCAAAATATTATGTTCTTCCTGAATTTGAGAAGTATGCTTTTCTTTTTCAAACATTCATTTCCACACCATGAAATCTGTACAGTCTGTGGGGAAGCATATATTGCTGCAAGAGCATAAATCAACCCTGAGCAGAAACTAAAGAGGTATCAAGTGCTTCAATTCAAACCAGAAAACTTTTTATGAGAGGCAAGCAAATAAGCATTTTGATAAGATTCTGATTATCCTGGGTTTCCTGACACAAAAAAGCATCTTATTTTCTAGCTGTCCATTCCCAAAAACACTGCTTACTATTCAGCTCTTAAAAGAGACAGATGTAATTATAAAGGGTCACTGTACTTCCAGAAAAGACACAGCAGAAAAATGGGCTGTCAGTACACGGCTGCTGCCAACTTAACTCCAAGTATGCAGAAAATGACTCAGACCTCAGCAAATGCCAATTGGAGGGACATACTGTAAATGGGAGCTCTGAATACTTAACATGGATGTAGGTTTCCTCCACTCATCATGGCACCAGGAAGTACCTTGAAGCCTGGTTTGGTTATGAGGGGCTTTTAATTTGAATTAATGTGGAAAGGAGGAAAGCAGAAGATCAGACTGGTACTCATAATAAATGGTACAAAAGCAGAACTACTCTCTTCTCACCTGATGCTGCTTTCTGGATCTCCAGGGTTACAGATGTAGGAAGACACTGCATAAGCAAGCAGATTTCCTCATACGTCATCTTATTGACTGGGATACTGTTGATGGTGGTAATCTCATCTCCTACAGTCATCTTGCCCATTGATCCCTAATGCAATGACAGAACAAAGGAAATTTTAAATACACCTTTGCCACAGGGGCAAAGATCGCAGGGAACAATTTATGGCCTACAAACAACATTCCCTATTTCACATACCACACGGAACAGGTACCACTGCTGCCAGTTTGCCAACAAAGAAAGAGCAGGCTGTCTCTTTGCCACGAGAGGAACTGATGACCAACCTCAACCAGGAAGATCAAAATAGCTGCTGAGTTCTCTGAGAGATGATAACAGGATGGAGGACACAGCCACTTTCACTTAAATGGAGTGGTCTGGATTAGACCTTCAAGACTGGAATACTGTCTACCATTTTTTGCTTTTCAGGTAGGAATTACATCCCTGGTCAAAATCTCTTAGACTAATTAGACTCTCCTAGATTACTAAATTGGACAAAGAATAAGATTTTAAAGTAAAAAAAAGCAAGTATGTTTCTCATCATGGTGTAATATGACAGAGACCGATGCAGGAACAGAACCCAAATCTAGGACGCTCACAGCCCAATGTGAACTGCTGAGATGCATCCCCTGTTAACACTAGTGGCCCTTAAATAAATTAAAAATGCAACATTGAACACTGTACACCATAACATAATTTTTCCTTTGTCTATGCTATTGTATCTGAAGTCAGCAGTTGCATGTCCAGTATGAAGGCAGTATCCAGAAAACATGAGCAAGTAAGAGATGCAGAAAAACAACACGTTACCGGTAGTACTATGGTACGTGGCAAATCTGGCCAGCAAGCAACACCTCCTGACACCAGGTTTGTATAATAAAGGGATATATGCACATAAAACAACAGGGAGGATTTTAAAACACACATTCCAGGTGGCAATGTGGCTTCTGTCTTAAAAAGCACCTTTATCGCCAGGATTTACTTATCTTGTTTCTGCCTCTGATAAAATGTAAGAAAATAAAGTAGTGCTTCCTCAAACTGTAACTTTGGAATGTGGATGAGTCCATCTCTGTGTATCTACCCTTTGACTTCCTCAGTTTTGAGCCAGGCAGAGTGCACTTCTGAATCAAATATTTCATTCAACAGGCATTTCAGAACCATATGGCATGAGGACTTTTGCCCAGCAGCAGCAATGCCTCCCTTGCACTTTTTCTCCACAGTCCACTAGCTTAACAAGGATAATCCCTGTGAAGCAAAAGCGAATCATAACAAGGCAATCCAAAATAAATAACTACCCTTTCCGCTGCTCCACCTGGACGTAGCCCCGTGACAACAACTTTCAAGGGCATAGCCTGGATTTCCAAATCCAGGCCAAATGACTCGTGCTCATTGCGAACCAGAGTGACAATTTCACCCTGGCACTGCCCAGCCCCATCAGGTGCTTCACACTTCTTGCTGTGAGGGAGCATCCTTGCAACAGGCTTGTTGTAAGAGGCATGCTCCTCTGTCCTCTGCCTCTGAAGACTTCTGCACTCGGTGCTCATCATGCTTTTCACTCTTGTAACAGCCCTGTGCTCCAGTCTCGGGGATCTCTTAGATTCAAGCTGTGCCTCTCGGAGTTCCCTCAAACTTAGGCTGCTGAGACGAACTTCAGGCACACTAGAGTAGTCGAATGCTATGATGGGGAAGAAAGGAGAGTCTATTTGCTCTGGTGTGCTGTCTGCAGACTCCATGGAGCTGTTGAAGACAGGGGAAGATGTTTCTGTGCCAATATATCTAGATGAGTTGCTGTCCTGGATCTCATCATCAGTTTCTACTGATGAGGCTGTAACGACAATGCCAGCATCCTCCTGGCTTTTGGCCCTCTGGCTTCTTTGCAAGTGGGAACTTTCATCATCATCACTGGCATCACCATCATAGAAGACAACCCTTCTCTGCCGATGAAAGGGGCTGCGAGCAGATTTGGGGCTGTCACTGAGGATGCCAGGTCGGACAGACTCCATGTGCTTGTTGTGAAGACAGGATGATCTCCCACTGCTTGAAGAAACCAGACCATTTGCTTTTGCCATTCCTGCTTCTCTAGCAGCTAGGGGAAAAAAAAGAAGAAAAAAAAAACCCACAAAGTTATATTTAATTGTATTTATCAGTGATTTTTAATACCAAGACTGCAGCCAATACGAGACTGCAGCAGAGGACATGTGGACGTTTCCAGAGAAGTTCAGCTTCAGACAGCAAAAGCATTTTTTTCAGTCCTCCTTCTAACTGCAATACACAGTAAGAGCAATGGCAGACAGCTTCAGAATTTATGAGTAATTTCTGAAATCAGTTCATGCCACATCTGGTTTTATTTTCAGTTTACTTCTAAATTATGGCTACCACCCAAAGAAGAAAGAGATGTACATACTCATGCATTCTTTACATTAAACATTTCTTTTACATCTTGCTTAAATCTAGGATGCTGCTTTTATCAGTTTACAGTGAGTAAGAAACGTTTTCTTGAACAAAAACAGAAGCACAAGGCCATCAGTATTAAATTAAAGACTAATTAGCCTGAGAATCCTTTTCATATTGTTTTCAGAAATAACTGCATCTTACTGTCTTACTTTGCAGAAAGTTCCCCCCAACATAAAAATGATTTTTCAGCGTGAAATAAATTTCTGGAGAAAAATGAGTAGAAGACAAAGAGATTACTAGACAAGCACAGGAAAGGAAGAATAAATATAATATCTTTGAATCTGAAATCAGGTGCATGACAGTAAGGAAATGAAAGATTCTTCCACAGTCAATTACTATGAGAAGAAAGATAATATGCAAAAAATCCAGTGTCAACTTGAACTTTTAATTGTTTTTACACTGCTAAACATGACATTTTGAATTTGTGTATTTAAGGCTGCAAAGAACACTTTCATTTAAAAGTAATCAATCAGATGATCATAAGCCATCTTATGGCCAAAAAATCCCTGCAGTGCTGTCAATCTAGATTTGGCCAGACCAATCAAATGAAGATATTCTCAGAGCAGCAATCTGGACAAACTACCATGGAAACAGGCATTTATAAGCATTGTTGTAAACCTCTCCCATCTTCCAGAATTTCATACGATGAGCACTGGTTTGCACTATGCTGCCAGGCATTTCCTATCAGCACAGGGATCACCATAGCTCTTCTGTAAAGCAAATTAGTGCTCAGTGACTCTCCCCCCATTAACCAAATGATCAGGCATTTCCGTGGCTTATTCAGGTTACCAGGAAGAAGAGAGCTGTCATCCAGCAAGCTGCTTCTGTTCTTCTGACGGAGCTGTTCTTCATCACAGGAGCCAGTTACAGCATCAGAGAATGGGATGTGGCTTGTGCCATCATGGGAGAAGTACTGGGAAAGTTCTGCCTCGGAGCTGACAGATCCCTGCTGAAAAAAGCCAGGCTGGTGATCTAACTCCATCAATGCTTAAAGCCCCTGCCTATGAGCAAGCACGACAATTTCAACTCACATCACCCTTTGTCAGTGAAGGAAGTTTAAGGCCAATCTAAAAAATAAGGGAATTGCCAGGATACTGAGGATCAAACTTTGGTGGCTGAAATGCATCACAGTGATACCTTTTTGGTCTGCATAATAAAGGAGATTCCAAATCTTACTGATCTGCAGATATGCAATATACAAAACAGGGATGAAACTATTCTTCTCTGTAACTCCTTTATACACCTTTTTCACTTACAGAAGGGCTCGGTTTGTACTTCTGGTCACTGATGTATGACTTCTTTATCTTTCCCCCAAAAAGCAACAGAGACTTCCCCACGGTAATGGCTACAGAGGGAGAGAGAGACCAAGCACTTAACCTTCTGCACATGGGCTTAGGTCCCTCCTGCTAACTCATCCCTGTGTCAGCAGGAGCTTCCTGCAAAGCAGGGGTTCCTTAGGGGTGACAGGAGGTGGGAATCCACAGCTTTCTGCACATTGTTCCTGAAGGCTATGGTCACACCGCTGGGAGGTTTACAGAGCTAGTATTAGAATTTAAACATGTGGCTTAAGAAACTAACACTTCTGTGGAGCCTTTGCAACATGGAAGGAGAGTAGTTTATTTTTGAGCACCCTGATCAAGTTGCAGCTTCAGCACTTGAAGCAGCCTGCTTTTATTGTATCTGATCCTTTACCCGGCTTGCTGGCTCCAGGAAGCGTTTCATCGTCCAGCTGAGGGGAGATGAGGTCTCTCCTTGTTTGGTCTTCACACCAGGAGATGGGGTCTTCTGCACAGTGCCTGTCGAATGCAGCTTAGTTAGATGTCAGAAATTAAAGCTGTGGTCCATATATCCAAACAACTCCCTTCATTCACCATCTGAGCTTGCAGCTGCTCTTAATCCCACTTATTATCTGAACTGCCTCCATAAAACAAGATTTATTTAACATTTCATGGGCTCTCCCTCCGATCAGGTGAAATATTACCAAGAAACACACTACACCCACCAGGCCCACAGCAGAGCTATGAGCACAGGATGAGCAGGAGATGGTCTCCCTCCCCTGCAACCACAAAAGACAAACTAGCAGTCACTTGGCAGATCCAGCGCAGAAAGGATCTCAGCTGACAGAGATATAAGGATAATCACAAATCTAACATTTCTGTCTGAAAATCACCCGGGTGGTCATTCTGCCATTGCCAAGAGCTTGCTTTCATCTGTAACACTTTAGGAAGTACAAGTCTTTGAATAATAATTAAACAACAACAACAACAACAAAAACAGTCAAACGGAGAGTACATTTTGACATGAACCTAAGAAATAAAACACATATATACACAATGCATGGACCTTTTCAAATAGACACACGGACACTTTTTTGTCATTGCTTTGCCCTCTACATGGATAAGCATACAGAGGTGGAGTCCCCGGCTAGGACATTCTCCAAATTGATCATGAAGAGAGGACAGACCAACTGTCTCTACTTTCAGACTATGGCAGCCTTGTGAAACCCAAAGTAAGCAACATGATCCGTAGATCTGATCCACTTGAACTGGATGTCTTTGCTAAGGTTTTGGCAGTGGACAGGGTGATTTTGTCCTCAGAACTGGTCAGATGTTTTGAGGGCTCTCAAAATATTAAGGATGTTGATGAACCGAAGAGCATGTCCTTAAACATTCCCACATCTGGAAAAGGATAAATATTTGGGAGGAAACAGGCTGCTACCTGAGACATGAGAGGAGCCCGTGTCCTTACTCTCTCGGTGAGTAGTTCGTGCGATTGCTTCATCCATCTCCTGCTCAGAAACCTAATGTCCAGTGGAAGACAGAGATCAAACTGGGTAAAATAAACGAATATGAAAGCCTGACCGCTTACCACTAGAAACAGGATTCACTTATGACATACTACTTTTAAAGACAGAATTAAGAAGACCTAGTTGAGAGCTCCTAAATCTCAGTCCCCTGATCCAGACTTGATCCATCCAACCACCCTTCAGAAATTAGGAGGCAGAAGACAGCCAATTTTATGAAGATAATGTCCAAGCACCATGTTGTGCCAATAAACAAAACTTTGCTGGACTTAAAGAAGTCAAATAAAGCCATTACAGTACAATTTTAACTCAATTAAACCCTGTATATTGATTTATTGAGAAAATACTACTTTAATATAAACAAAGACTGCTCTGTACAAGCATACATCAGCAACAGAAGATATTGTATACTTAATCTACCGGAAGAATATCAGACTTCCCAAGATATTAGCTGTTGTTCTAATTTTAATTTCTATTTGCTTTTAAAAAGAAGAAAATCTAAACTGTTACCAGTAATAAATGTTCTTCTGGGTTAGGAATAAATACCAGTTTACCATATTTGCTAATTTTCTCCTGAATCACTGCCATGCACTTAATTATTACTGGCAAATTCCATATAATTTTGTAACAGGAATGACTGGTCTGCAGGAGAATATATTTAAAAGCAGAAAGCAAGTTAATTCTGTCAGAAGCAATTTCTGTACACACTGCTTTACATGAGTTAAAATTCAGCATAAAGAGAGATGAGAAACTCGAATCTTTCTGAACCAGGAAGATTTGAAAGACTCCTAAGCAAACTCAGCAGTTTAAACATAGTTTAAACACCACGCTTACTCGGAATAATAAGAACAAAGAAAATGCTGTGGTGTTTCTCTTGGATGTACATGAAAACACCAAAGTGAACGTATTCAGCAACTAAATTTACTGTGGACCTCTTGTGCCATAAAATGAGAGATCAAGTATAAAAATGTCTAAAACAACAAGAGCCTTTGTAGAAATACATCTGTTTTCAGATTGTGACATGACCTTTGCAGCAAACAAAAAGTCTCTGGGCTCCTGAGACACAAGGAGTCCATACAGAACATTGACAAAACCTTGAGAATTTGCTCCAGGACCTTCACACAAACCATTGGGTACAAGATGCAGAACAAAGCCACGTGCTGAGCAGATGGCAGCATTTGTTTAAAGCTAAACAAAAATCCACACTTCTGCAAGCTCTGCCAAGTTTGATTCTTCAGCATCTTACAGACCTCAGGCAAATCGGATTCCTTCTATGGAGCGGGACAAGCAAAATCTTAACTACCATTCGTATGTTGGTGAACTATAATTAATTAATACATTAAAAGTAATAAAACAACAACAACGAAAGAAAAAAATAAGCCAATAACAACAGACAAACACTTCAGTAGGCCCCCCAGTGCTGTCAGAGAAAGGATGACAGTGATATGGGATAAACATGGGTCCCCATACAGACACTCCTTCAAAGATACAACTATAAAGGACTGCAGATTGCCTGCAGTGGAAACGCTTCAGGGACCCTCCAGCTCAACTTCTAACTTTACTTAGTGATTTCTGGCAAAGGATTTGTTGTTATTTCGAATTTCACTTATGAAAAACTGTAAGAGGATACACTTAATAGTTTCCCTCTGTTACTGAATAACGGTGAGCAATTAGCCTAACTGAGTTCATCTCAGCAGATACCTGGTTGGGTCACTCCTCAGCTTTCAAGCCACCACCAGAGTGAGATGAAAAGAGGGAGTGAAGGGCAGGCTCTACTCCACGAGTTCTTACACTTACAGACTGAGAAGTCTATATGCCTTAATAATGCAATCAAATAGAATCATCATGCTGGCTCAGCACAGCATACAGACTCCCCAGAAATAATGTTATCTTAGGCTACAAGCCCAAATCTTACCCCTTGTTGCTTACCTTTAACTAGCAGAACAAACGTCTTTTTCTTTTTAGCATCACAAAGCCTTGTGGCAATGGCCATAAACTCTGGGCAGTGTGACTCTATTTGTCTACTGTCTGTATATTTAATTTAGCAGATTTTATAATTATAAAGTCAGAAACCTCACTTCTCCTAGTTATGGATTTATTAGGGCCTCTATTTGCAGTTACAAGTTCAAAAGTCAGAGCTCTCTGGACACACAAATGCAAATATTTTTACAGCTTTAGTCCTGTTTAAACAGGAAGGTTTTGTACATTCATGAAATTCTTTGAAATACTGAAATAAAAGAAGTTGTTATTCCTTATAGTTCGGCTAAAAGGGCTTTATCTTTTATCATCAATTTTTAAAAATTGATTGAAAATAGTCACTCACTTTGTAAACCCAGGCTTATTTTCAAATTGCCCTGCACACATTTCACAGTAGCAGAACATTCCAGATTCTCATTTTTTAATTCCTGAAGGAAAACTTTGATGTTTGGGCAGACTTTGCTCTTTCAAAAGAAATATTCCTATTACTCCACTACAGTTAATCAATTCAATCTGCTGATAATTATATTTCTGTCCCTAAATTATATTCCACTCGCAGACACACAGACGGACTAAATGCAAATTAACTTTAAGGAGGAAGATTTGTACCACGTTTATGTTGACACTTGGTACAAATACGAAGAAAGATGGAAGCACTTCAGCTCAATGGTTCCAGGAAAACTTCATCCAATCATTGTGAGAAGAGAAGAAAAGCAGCAGGGGCAGCTTAGCATTGCTACAACTTACAAAACTGAAAGGCATCACCGCAATCCTTTAGCCTGACTTTGTGCACAATACTTGTCATAGAAAGAACAATCCAGCACTCCTCACTTGCCACTTTCCTGGCAGCAAGAGTCAAATTGCAGCAGCAGATGAAAAGAACAGAGATGTGCTAACACGTTTTCTCCCTACCTTCGGGTTGGGATGCCGACTAATGATAAGGCTGACCGGCCCTGGACCGCATTCGCTCAGAATGGCGTAGGCTTCGCTCAAAGCCGCGTGACGCAGGCTGACTGAATCTGCCTCCAGGATCTGATCACCCCGACTGCGGAGAAACATAAAGCCAGTTCATCACATCCGCCTTTTACGCATACATTTGTGCTTCTGACTGGTGGCCAAACTTTTTCAAAGATACAAGTATCTGGAAAAGATTTGCAAAAAGCTGGCCTCGCTCTTGCTCTCAGTGATGTGAATGCTTTAAGTCCTGTTGACTTTGCAAGGCAGGTCCAGTGATCCCTTCTGCACTTATTGATAGTGCTACAAGCCCTATTAAATCAACAGAGAAAATTGGCTGCATTTGGACCAGAGTGAAAGCAAAATTCAGTTCTGTGTTCAGATACTTGTCAGGCACAAGGGAAAAATTAGATTCAGATGGGCTGTTCCTTCTCATCACACCGAATTACTTAACAAAAACACTGATAAGAAATTCATGATGTAGATTTGAATTTATGAAATGACTCCAGGAAAAAACTGAGAGAGATAAGAAAGTATTTGCTTCAAATTAATGGACAGAACACATTAAGCCAACAAACAGAAGTCCCCCCCTTCAAAAAAATAACCTGGGAGGAAAGCATAAATTGTTTTCTTTTCTTTTTTTTTTTTAAACTCTTGCTCATGGCATCCAGACATCTGGAACTATTCAAAAGAGAAGATCATCAAGTAGGGATATCATTAAAGCATTCTCCATAATTACTAAAACATTTGCCTTAAGTAGACACTCAAACAATCCACTACCACTGATTTATGTGGGGTTACTAGTGACAGCAAAAATGGGCTTACACTGAGTCCACGTGCCAAACACAAAATGGCAAATGCATATGGCAGCCTTCTGTAGTCTGCACTCCACTATGAAAGCAAAGTGTAATCATGCTGGTGCTTTGCCTACCTTTTAAGCACCTCTTAAAAACTACGAAAAATGGAATCACTTACATGGGCTCGTAACTGAGAGGGGGAGTTCAGATACAGAAGGGCTGGGCTCAAACCTTTTCCAATATTGTAAAACCAGCATCTGATTAATGAGGTTTTCCGAAATCAAAACCATCCTATAAGTTTTGGCTTATGGAGCCATAAACCACTGATGGGACAACAGGAGCAATGTCTCAAAGAAGCAAGCTAGAAAACTGGGAAGCTTGCCTGGATATAATCAATCATTTAAACCTAATAATGATGCAGCTGTTGCATGCAGACACAATCACCACTGCAATCTTGTTCCAAAGAGGTTTACAAGAAAGCAAGCTGGCATTGAGGTATTGTCTCCTGTAGGCATTTCTATTTGTTAGGGAATTTCAAGGGTTATTGGCAGGGATGCAACCATGAAATTATCTTTTTCTATTATTATTATTATTATTATTATTATTAAGCCAAAATGCTCTATTACCGTTCTTCTGGGGAACAAGGAAGAAAACTCTGCCCATCACAAAAGCAAGGCTGTTACACAGCACCTCTGCCACAAACGTGGTGTTGACCATGCAGTCACAGTGCACCTTCAACACAGCCTCACCTCCCAGATGTGCTCCTGGCACCCAACAACATTTATGCAGCAATGCAGAAAGTGGAAAAATTCCCTGAATGGCTTGTAAAAACAAGGCTCCCAGGATGGAAACAGAAAATAAATGTATGTCACATAATGCACAAGGAAGCCATAGGAGTGATTTCCTCTCTCCCCAAGAGCTCCTTATAGTCATGCAAATGGCACAATGGAGTACATGAGACAAGCATGGAACAGAGATTCTCCAGACAGTAATGGCAGAAGAGCACTACTGCAGCCTGGGGCACAGCCAGCTGCAAGAACATCCCCCACAGCTCCTCTCACTAGAGTTTCAGGTGACTGAGATTTACATGGGGCTCTGCACATCTCGCATTGTGGGTTCTCTGACTGGAGCTCTGAGAAAAAGACACAAGGCAGCACATCCTGCTGCTCCCTTTCTCAACTGAGCTAGCAGGCTCAGTTTTCTTCACAGAGAATTAAAAAAGCCAAAAACAAGTCTTAATGATCATGCTGCCTACAGCACACAGAACAACATTTCTTGAGTATTCCATGCCACTTTGGAATGTCTTTATTTTCATGTTTTCTTGTTGGTGAGTACTGAAGTATAAATACTTTCCAGCTGCATCAACCAATAGGTAAGAAGAAACCTTCCATTGTTTTTACTGCAAAACTGGCATGTTTTTGTCTTAACTAACCTTAATCTGCCATCCATTTTAGCCACTGATCCTGGGGCCAGGCTGTGGATATATATTCCTGGAGAACTGTTTTCAAGTGTGAGACAACAGGCACCAATGCCAAGTCCAACCCCTGGCTCTGTGAAAAACAAAAAGCACAGAGGAAAGCGCTGTTATTCTCTGCTCATTGTACTCACATAGGACACGCAAGCTTTTCTGTTCCCACATCCCATCTGAGATCAAGACTCATGTATTGTTTCAGGGCTGGCCTTAGCTGCAGCCAGCCAGGAAGCCAAGACCAACAGTGGAAATCAGAGCTGGAAATACCCAATCCTGACTGGCTTCTGAGATCCAGGAATGGCTCTGATCCTGGCAAATGTTCAACATGCCCTGGGAACTGCCTGGGACTGGAAGTGCTATACACAGTCTGATCTGGTCTGAGACACAAAGCAGAAGGAATGGCAGTCCAACAAAGATCTTACTTAAAATTGTTTCAGAAAATAGGAGCACAAGAGATGCTGCCAATTGCACTGCTCTCTTTTGTGAAATACCTGTATGACATCCCTCAGCAAAGAGGCATGAAGAAAGATGAGAAGTTTTCTTTGGAGCAGAGATTTCTCATGACCCCTTTTCCCTCTGCTGTCCTCCTGTAACTGTATTCATTAACTGTGTACTGAAGTAGGAACTGCTGGACACCTGCTTTCTCCAAATGTTTAATCCAACCTTTAAAGACACCATCCAAGTCTTTAAAGCAGGCATGCTTGTCCCATCACAGAGGGCATATGCACTAAGCTTTCCTTGTGCAACTATTGTTTGTGAGATCAGTCCTCATGCAGGAGCTCAAGCAGCTCACCTGGGCCATTCTGAACAGTCTGCAGGGATATGCCCTGCCCAGGGCTGTGCTTTACAAGAAGGGTACAGACAATCTGATCTGACAAGAGTGCTATTCACATTTTGCCATGTATCTCACAGCCTCACCCCCTTCCAGCAGCACAGACACTGCTACCAGTAGGAATATCCTAACTGGAATAGCAGAATGTACAAGGGGGAACTATTCAGCAGTTTTGGCATCAGAGAAATGTTCTTCTCCCTCACTGTGTGATTCAAGAGCAGAACAACAAGGGAAGGTGCCCTGGATATTACACACATTAATTAGCGTTTTCCCAAAAACTCCCCTAAGAAGTAAGTGTTCATTCTCCCAGTCCATTCCAACACACCCTTACCTTTATTGAGCGTCACATCCATGACAATTCTGTCCTTTGGGCCGGGGCCTTTGCGGCTGGAGAAGGAACTATCTGCCTCATCAGAGCCGGGCACTGGTGTGCCACCGCTGGCACTGGAGCTGGGTGAGCTGGAGCGGCTCAGCAGGGTGGGAGTTGCACAAGGTGTGAGGCTGGGGCTGCGCAGCCGTGTGCGCACTGTCAGGGTCACCACCCCCTTCTTGAGTTGCTAGAGAGAAAGAGACCAGTAAGGTAGCATGATAAGCCAATGTTTGCCAGTAAAACTGTGTATATTAAATTTGCGGAAAGCAAAAGAATGTAAAGGTGCTAAAAGGCACCCAGTAAAGAGAAGCGTGAATTGCTCTTCTGCTACATCCATGTTACCTTGAACCTCTGGATGGCTTCCTGATGGGTCAGCCCTTGCAGAGACTCTCCATTAACTTCCAGGATTTCATCTCCTGGTAATCACACAAAAAAAAACCAAACACCTAAGTCAACAATGCACAGACTATGCAGATGTAAGAAAACTGTCTTATACATAAGGCAATCTGCTACTATGAAGACTACAACTAACTGCTCAGGACAAACCCTCCTACTGTCATCAGCTTATTTTCACTTGTCCTAATACTTTTACAAATTAATGATGAATTCACAAAGGAAGATTGCTCTTCAAGAAGAGATCCTTAATATAGTATTCTCATACTAACAAACCAACTGAAATCATCACAGATATTCACTTAAGTCTGAAAATAAGATGTTCACAACATGAAGTCCAAGGGGACCACAAAATCCTCCTTCTTTTATCAGCATCAATAAGAGAAATGAGAATCTAAGTGAAACACTACCGCACACTGCTCCAAAACCTGCACAAGGAAAAATGGCCTTGCATCCATGCACAGAAAGCAAATCTGTTCCTCTTGCCAAGCACCTATGGAAGGAAAAGCGAGTAGCCCACACACTGTGATAGCAAATGCCCTGCTCACCTCAACAAGCACTTCCCATCGCATTTCTACCTGCTTATTACAAGCTTTCAGTTCTGGGTTGTACTATTTACACCCCACTGTGCTGAACCTCTTTCATTTTATTAAAAAGAATGGCAAAGAGAGCAGGAACCAGACCCAATTTCTGCTATTTCACTTCCATCTGTTCAAAATTAAATGGGGTGATGTCACCACCCATGTTTACCCCTCCTCTGCTTTCTCTGGAGCTTATGAGCTCTGAATATCCAGTGAAGGCTTGCTGGGTCTTTAGGACAGCTGCTACTTAGCAGCTTCCCTTGATGAGTGCATAACCTTTGCTGAAGGGCATGAGCATTCCTCTGGCAGTGTGCTGGACAGCTGGCACCCAATGCAGCCTCAAACATGTCATGTAAGGATGGGAATGGTAATACGAGGAGAGGTAATACAGAAGCAGATTCCTGTGGGATGGGGGATCCCCACCCCTTACAGAAGAGTTACAGACCACCACCCTAAGTAATTCTGTACTTTTAACTCTCTAAGAGTCTCTCTAACACGGGGGCACTCAGGAACACACAGAACCTGCTTTACATATCATACACATCTGAGATCAGTACTTGAGAAGCAGTAACAAAGCCAGGACGTTTCTGCTTCTCTGGCCACTTCGGTGATTCTGTTGCCAATCCCATCTTCCATCATTTCTTTTTTTTCTGGCCACGACCTTTATTTGTTGATCAAAATCATACCGAGAGGCTCAAAAAACACAGGGGCTCAGAAAAGCCTCTCCCAGGCACACCACTGTGTATCTCCCCTTCTCACACCTGCGTCTTTAAGCCAGACATTTCCCTGTTACCAACATCCCTTTGTATCTGAAGAACTGGAGCTTAAGGCATGGGAAAACAAGTGTCACTGGGGCAGAAAAACAACTCCATGCTGTAGATCCCCATTCACAAAATGCAACATATTCAAGTCAACTGCTATGGTAGGTCCCTCCCAGGATGGATAAACAGAGTGTGTTACATCCTCCACAGCCTCTTGCCGATGGCCAGGCACCCAAATAAAGTTGTACTCGAATTTTTCAGCTGGACTGAAGTAGTATCCCACTGTGGTCCTTTATATACAGATGGGGTCTCTGTACCATACCTTCCTTAAGCCTTCCATCAGCAGCTGCTGCGCCATTGGGGAATATAGTCTTCACAAAAATCCCCATGCGTCCACGAGCAGAATCCTGACCTCCCACAATGCTGAATCCGAGACCCTGCAGCAAAGGGAGGAGAGGACACACAGCTGGCACCTTTACTCTATTATCACTTAAGAAAGACTGCTGGTAACGTACAAAGAAGAATGAAAGAAAACCTAAGTGCTTCTGATGAATTGCACCACAATCTTGCTCTCTGCTTGCATCTACTGATTTACTGTCATTCTAGTGGCAACACACTTACCAACCCAAAATGTAGCAGCAGGCACCTTAAGCTAAAAATCAAAAAGGTAATTTTGAGCATATTATTTTCTTAGCCCTGGATCAATATATTTATGTTATCTCTTATTCCAATTTGAAATTGCTCTTAAATTGACAGGCAGTAGATTCCCTCTCTCTGAGATCTAAACCCAAAATTAACTACAGGTTTCCCTGCTGTCACAGATCCTACATATCCTTGTGGAAGAGCATGACATGAGGTCAGTGATATAATGTCAGGAATTGTAGCTGGAAAGGAGTTGGCACAGGGGGGCTGTCATGCACATGTACATTTTTAATTATTCTGGAGACACGCACCACATTGTATTTAAATAAATCTAGATCAATGCATTCCCCAGGGCTCCATCTGTTAGCTCCTGCCCTCCCATGCTGCCCTGGCTGGCCGCAAGACCGCCTTGCAAAGCTGATCAGGGAACAGATGAGCACAGCAGAACAAACATCTCCTCCTCCTGCCGAGTTATTTCTCAGCCAAATCACTTCCTTGATCTATCCTCCTGTATTTCTCATCTTCTCACCACTGTATGTGCCTCTTACACGTTAAAGAGAAAAGTCACTGACCGGGTGGACGGGGAGGTGGGATGCTGCTGTGGGTCAGTGATCTGAGGCCAAGGCTATTAGCAGCGCCACGGGCAGCACTGTCCAGCTGAGAGATGCTGCTGGAGCAGGCACTGACACAGTGTCATTACAACCCTGTAAAGCACACAACTCTCTTGTTTCAATTCATGAATATGGACCACTGCTGTTACAAGCTTCTGCTACTCTGATAACACACTCCTGGTTTCCAGAAAGGAAGCACCCTACCTCCACCTTGCAACACACAATAACGCAAGTGAATGCTTACTGTGCAATTACCAAACACAAAGCAACCTACAGAAAGCATGAGGCTCCAAACACACACTGCAGCTCTCCCCATGTCTGTGTGGGGCTGGTTAGGAGAAATAAGGCTGCAGAAGGCAGCAGTACACAAGTCAGCCCACCTTCCCAAAGTTCTGCAGCTCCCCAGGAGAAAAACACTCCACAGAGATTCCACACAGCAGTGAGAAAATGAGACCACGTGCTGCAGGGAAATATTTTCCAAGTCCCAGGTCCACATAGAGATAAAAACACAGATGTTACTACACAAATCATATGCAGCACTTATTCTAACACAAATAATGGCTCCAAATGTGGAAGACACGTGAAACAATGGTTCTTTGAGGTAGCTCATGATGACTACAGCCTGCGTGCTCCCAGCTTGGAACTAGCTGCAGCACAGCAGATAAGGATGGCTTATCGCACAGGGAGAGATAAGACAACTCTTATGCAAAAAATAAGGTTAAAAAATAAGGAGAAAAATCACTAGAATAAGGAGAAATACTCACTAGGAAACCTCACTGAAAAGGTCTCAGAACAGGGAGTTTTAGCAACTGCATCAACCTAGCCAGAGAAGTCACTGCTTCTAAGTCTTTCCCAAACTTAAAGCACTAAAGAGAATTTGTTTTGTACTTGAAATGAAAGTCAAAACAAGCCTTTTTACTCCAAAACACATCCACCTGATGAATTTAAATAGTATATCAGAATGGAAAATGCATATTTTTAGCATTTTTAAGAGAGAGCATGGACTGGGTTAGGGAAAACAATACACGCTGAATATAATGCCTTTTTATTTCCTGAGCATTCGGCCAGCTGGTACCTTGAAAATGTACAAATACATTACTGGAGAAAGAAAAAAGAACCCTGTGACCCTTAGAATTCAGTGCTCTCAGATAAACAACCAACCAGGAACCTGTTTTGGGGTTTAACACCTAGGTTACTGTAATTTTTTTTTATTATTATAATGTATCCAGACTCCACAGAGATGTAATGCACTTGTCCATAAATATGCATACAAACAGGTATTCTTATGTAGTTGCCCCAACTGCACATACACATGCATATTTATAGATCCACTTTCAGTATTTGATATCTCAGTAATGACCAGATGCACCAAATCAGAATGAAAGCCACACCACACTGACTGTATGACACAAATATTGTTTGCTCTGTATTTTGCAGGTGAAACTTCATCATTTACATTTCAAAATGGAGTTTGTTGTTGTTACTGTGGTACGTCTGAAAGCAAAAACAAGTTCCATGCAGGTGCTAGGGGCAGGAGTTGCCTCGCCAGTGCCTCCTGCCACATGGGAGAAACCAGACATATGCAGACATCCTCACCTTGCCTTGCCCTTTCATCAGGACAATGTTAGAGATGATGGACGGCTGGGTTAGTCTCCATGGAGATTCCACCTGGGCAGCACTGAAGGAACGAGTGGACTTCTTCACAATGTGGTACTCCTGGTAAACGAGCAAACAAGGGACATAGCTGACTGTGTAGCACAGGAACCAGGAAAATGGGTCTCACTGGGGATGCTGCACCAGGAAAATTGTGTGCACTTGGAAAGAGGGGGGAATCTTAATAGATACGTTCAGATGAGCATTCAAAGCATGAAATGCTAGCCTGCTACTGTCAAATTAAATTTTGCCAAATTTTCCCCCCATTTCACACAGAAGGATTATTCTGTAATGTACCAGTCACTATTTAAATTATAAAGATTAAGGGCAGCTTCACAATATACTGAATTCTTTATCTGCTAAAAATGAAATAAAAAAAGCCCTACATCATTAAGTCATTAGAATTAAGAGAAGTAGGATTTTTTTTTAAGCGCTCAGATCTCTGGAACTGTATTTCATGGCATCCAATTCAGGGTCTAACCACAGCATGAATGCTTCCCATCCTGACCATGCTTACATGCAGGTTTTGCACCCACCTGTCGAGCTCCTGCTGACTCCAGCTGCTGTGGCAGGGAGTGCTTCCTTCCACCCCGGGAGTATTTCACTGCTATCTCATAGCTGGATTCACCATTTTCCACCATCAGCTCATCATCCTCTCCCACAGACTCCAAGCGGGATCCAGCACCTAGGGAAAAAACAGAGAAACATCTCACAAACGTCTCAGAGCTGCTTCATCTTCTAGCCAGCACGCAATAATCACCTCCTGCAAACCTCAACTTAGCAATGCCTTAAAACAAGGCTTGCTGCACCCATCCAGGCACTTATAAGCTAGGTTTGATCATCCTCAACTGAAAATCCTTCTGCTGTCACAGCTTTTACCATCTTTCTGTGATGCTGAACTCCTCAGTGCTCTCACTTGCAGTAGTAGGGAAGAGCAGATAATTGAGCAGGTAGCTCAGGGACAGAGAATAAATTCAGCTGTTCTCACCCAATGTCACTTGCATGCACACTAAGCTCTGAAGCCTAACTCGTTTATTTAAAATTAAAAGATCTGACACTGTAGCTGTATTCATTTCTGGAGATGTCATGTCACCTTGAGGGAAATTTTTCTGGAAGGGAAAAAGGATAAACATGCCAAATAAATGCTATTTTCTTTCCTTCTGGCTGTGATTGTAGCTGTCTTCAATAGGAGAAGAATACAAATTTCATGTTGGAAGCAAAATGACTCGTTCTGCAGGACATCCTGTGGTCAGCCTCCAGGCTGCCTGGTCCTCAACCAGTCCTCTTCCCATCCTCATTTTTCCTGGGACCCAGTCCCAGCATTTCCTGCTTATTTATCTCTGCAATTTCCCCACCACACAGGGAAGCACCATTAACCTCTGACGGACAGATGAAAGCTCAAGACCCACAAAACTCATATGAGCTGGATTTTACAAACCAACCTAACTTGAATCTGCCACAGAAGGGAGCAGCTCTGCTTCCCTTTCATCTTCACTGCCCTGCTTTTAAACGGAGCTCAACAGCAGTGTGCTCAGGGAGATCCGCAGCAAATTTGCCCACGAGAGCACCAAACCTGTTTTCTGCCAGCTCCTCTTGGCCAGCATGCACTAGGAAGAGAGCAAGCACAGAGCTTGTCTTCACTCAGCGTTGGGAGTTTTACCACTGCAGCCGTAGGCAGAATTTGTACTCACCACTGAGAGTGTCATTTAAATCCACTCTCTGCTCTAGGATGTGAAATTACTGCTATATTTCTTGCTAGGCATGACTCTGCTACACATATCTTACCTACCTTGGTTAAGACCCAGTGTTTTGGTATTTCTTTCACTTCCAAGTCCTCTGGGCACTCACCACTTACCCTTCCTTGTCACCTACCCCACTATTCTTCTAGTGTAAGTCTCATTTCTGTGTTTTGTTTTCCATTTCTGTACAGCTCCCATTCTTATGCTGCATTCAGCACTGAGGGATGCTCTGGGCTGGACCCCAGTGAGCCACCAACACAGCCACAGGGAGTACAGGCAGGGCAGCTGCCCAGAGGATGGTAAAAATATCAGAGTAACTGGAAATGAGAGTGAACGTTGGAGGGATGGCTCCTCATAAAGTATAGAGGATGAGAATTTGGTTGAGCTCTGCACACAGATTAATGCTAAAACTTGGGTACAGTGCAAAAACGTGGAGTAGCATAACAATACTGTGTCGGTGATGACACTTTGAGAGACCTCCTTCACCCCAGCCCACTAAAGAGAAAGCCCAAAACAAGAAGCTTACAAAATTTTGTTTCATCTTTCTGTCAGTGCAACAGTTCAACTCAGGAGGCAGAATGCAAACATCTAGCATTTTGAATTTTCCTTCCAAATTAAACTACTGCAGTGTCCAAAGGAAAGAAAACTTATCTCATTTTGGGGAGCTAAAAGAAATACACAGCATAAAAATTCTACCACTGTCTTTTATTAATCCAGCATTACCTTGGGATCGACTTCTGTATTTCAGTATGCCACTTCCCAGAGCTGGACTCTGGTTGTTCCCTTTGGACACTTCTGCAGAAGCTGCATCTTGAGACTTCTCAGTTTCCACCACCTAAAAGAGTAAGAAAATCTGATCTACTTGTGGACCAGTGAAGCTGACGGAATTCCTCTCATTTTTATTAAGTGACAAAAAGATTCCACTGCACATCATCTCAGTTTTCACAAAGACATCACAGGATTAAGCCAGTACCTGTAAGTAATTGTCATCAATATCTTTGGAAGTTACAGAATATTTCTACCAATGGGTTTGCCTACAGCTTGGTTTGGGCAGGCAGCCTCCACAGGGTACCACTCCAGTGCCTCCCCAGCATCTCCAGCACCAGCTCATTCAGGGACTTCCACACGCACTTTAACAACCTTTTAGTGTAGCTTTTATTGGAATTTTTTCAGCTCAGTAAACTTCCAGAACCATCACATACTTATAGAGATAATCACTTGAATTGTACACACACCAGTTCCTCTACATTTTCACCCCATTACCCATCACAGATCTTCTGCACGATTTTAGCTGGCTCGTACAAGAATGGCAAAACTTTCCATACAAACACTTCCCAGTCACATTCTATGTTTAATATTAACTGCTGCAAGTCAGCCTGTGAAGAATCCCTCCAAATCATCAGATACTCATATTGTTGAAATATTTTTTACTTCCATCATTACAGCTTACAAACGGCATGACTTTCCTCAGATCTTACTTCCCATTGCCCCATCCCTCTGCTCCCAAAACTAAGAAAACCAAAGCTTATCTCTTGCACACTCTATACCTTGTTATTACCGTGCAAAGGGTAGAAATTTCAGGAGAAAAGATAAAATTGGCAGATAATGCTGAAAAGGCAACTGCTGTTTGCCTTTGGGTTTTATCCCTCTTCCTTCGATATTAGCAGCTATGCACAGTTTGTTGACACCATCTATTTCTTGTTGATTTCTCAAGGCATTGCAGCAATAGCCTCAGAATCCACTTCTGTAGCTTATGAGCTACAAATAGTTTGTAGCTCACAAGCTTCATGTAACAGAATTCCTCTAAAAAAGAAAATAATGACACTGATACAAGCAGAACTTACAATTGGTCATCCTGGTAAGGCATCACTCCAGAAAAAATGTAAAAATAAGTAAATGAGATCCAAGAAACCCAAACCACAGACAAAAACAAGGCTGAACACTTAAGCGAGGTGGCATTTTGCCTCCACTCTGCAGACACAATGATGCCTGAATGTGCAGCTCTGCTAACCTGACTGTGAGTGGGAGACGGACAATGTGTGCAGACAACTGCAGTCTGCACTCTAATGGAATTTATTTATTATTTTCAATTTATTTTCATATTTACAATTTATTTTCATGAGCAAATCCACCACTCCATCTTTGCCCATCTTTATGAAGCGAGCTTCAATCTGGCTGGGTTTTCTGATGTTCTTCCTGTGTCTCCTGCAGTTCCTGCAGCGTGCATGGACACAGGCACTTACACCTAGTGAGACCACACAGCTCCCAGAGTTTCCTTCAAGTCAGAGAATGGAGAAAAATTATGTTAGCCTGCAGCACCCTACATACAGACTTTGAAATCATCAATGCTATGACCAATTCCTGTCCTGAGCCAGATCTCTGGAGTGACACATTGGCATATTCCTTGTTTCTACTAGATGGGGTTTGCATCTTTCTTGTTTTTGACTGTGCAAGAGAAGCAAGTACAGATGCATTGTGCAACTCCATACATTTTCATTTGCAGGGTGAGAGGAAGAACAGCAGTCAGCTGCCACTTGCATCAAACCATCACATCCCATCTCTTCTTACCTCTACACGGTCCTGGAGCCTGACAGCACCTGCCCTGCACATTCAACCTGGGGCAGGTGCAAGCACCAGGGAGTGCCTTAAGACATTCTCCTGGGCTTCCTGAAACTGCATTTTATCCAACTTGGCTTCAGATTACAGTACGACTGAAATATCTAAATTAACTATGTCTCTGTTTATTTCTTATCTTAGCAAAAAATATTTCCCTGACACGGATCATAAACTTTTAAGGGAAGACATTCACAATGAAGTGGATGCTTTTCAAGTCGTTGAGGTTCTCTATTAAACCACCAAGAATTTCATCCTTCTCAGAAAACACTCAGAAATCCAATCTGCAACACTTGCAAGAGCTCCCAGCAGCCGCGTGTCTGTAATCTTCGGCTGTGCTCTAACTGAGACAAGAAAAGCCCAGCTCCACCTTATCCTCCTGGCCACACGTGAATGTATTGCTCTCCTGTCTCAAGGCGCTGCCATGCCATTTTAATTTGCCTCCCTTTCAAGGAAATGGAGCTTTCTATTTCAGTCTGCACGCCTCTTATTAAAGCAAACCCATAAATCCTGCCTGATGCTGTCTCAGCGCTGAGGACAAGGGGAGCTTTAGCATTCATAGTTTGAGGGAGATCTAAAAATAGAGCCCATCTCACCAGTTCATTAAGTAACTCCGGGATCAAGTGATGGTGACATCTCAATTGATTTCAAAGAAAACAGTGTCATCACAAACACACGGTGCTGGCACTGAACCAGGACCAACAACTGCCCCAGAGCCTCAGAGCCCCAGAGTCTCTTGCACGGAACTCCAGTGTGACCAGGCTCTTAACGAGGCAAGATGAGGAGCAGGATTATGAGAATCTGCATTGTTTAACCACAAACAGCTTGGCAATCGTCGCTGATTTATAGGAACAAGGCAGCACACATGGGATGACACAATTTAAGAAGCAAACTGCTTCGCTGCTGCTGCTGCTGAGCTCCTCGGCTGCTGGCACCCCATCAGCAGCAGCCTCATCTGAGAAGGCTGCAAAGCACTTGCTGCACACCTGGCTTCATCCGGCTCCTGCAGAAAGTCCTGTTGGTCCCACGAGACCAGTGTGTGCCCTAAAGCCTTTCCAAAAACTGTGAAGCTTTATCCTTGAAGACCTGTTATAACTCTAATTGCTGCAGCTATCTGTGCCATTATTTATTGCTCTGTGATGCACAGCGTGCTTTAAGCCTTAAATGTGCTGTCTGGTAGGCAGAGTGTTCTGCAAGCCCCTTCACCTTGTACAAAAAGCAAAGAAGTGCCTTTCTTTCTAAATTAGCTCTTTTTCCATTTAACTGAATCCATCTCCCAGATAAATGACAAAGAGCAGCACAGTAATTTACTGGAATTAACACTGCGAACAATGCAGAGGATGCAGATTTTCTAAATCTGGTCAGCATCGCTTTGGTTTTGTGACATGCACACAGCCTGGAAGGACCAGGATGAGTTGGGAACCACCACACTCCGGGCTGCAGTGTGTGAGCACCCTCCTTTGCCCCAGACCCAGACAGAGGAGGAATTACACTCGGCTGGACCACGAGGCTCACCATGAATAATCAAACCCAGGTTTCAGAGCTTCTATAGCAAAGTCTTCCAAAGGGCACTGCCAACCTGTGCTGGTACAGTATGAATGCAAATATCCAACAGAGCCAGGGGTGGAGGAGAAGAGGGGGCGGGGGGGCATCACATCTGTGTCAGAACAGTTTATAGTTTTTAACTTCAGAAGAACCTGGAGCTCCAGTTTCTCACTCAGTGCTATGGCAGGTTTCATCAGAGATGGCACAGACTTAGATTTGGGCTGCCTGCAGCATTCTTGGTAAGGACCATGTCAGCAGGCATGGCTTGGGCTTCCTCCTGCCCAGGGAAGGGGATACGAATTGCAGCAGCCATTACCTTATGGCAAGGCAACCGCTGGAAGCCACCGCTTCATGTGCTGCAAAGAGATCAGGAAGCATGATAATCATTCAAGAACTGGAGCTGCCCTATTTTCTGAATAGGTGGAAATGATAAATAAACAGAACAAAAGCCTTTAAAGTGGTTCCTAAGAATGCCTGGCCAATCAAACAAATCCCCGCATTCTAAAACCAGCCTAAGCCTACGCTATAATGCAGCAGATGCTAGAAAGGACATTACTGTCAGCCTCAGTCAGCGCAGAACTCCGACAGTTATTTGTATTATGCTGCACACAGTGTATAAAGCTGTCACACACCAAGCTGGCACTCGCCAGCACAAAGCCAGCAGCAGCGCCTGCCTGCACATCCTCCGCACACAGAATGGAAGCACACCATGGCAGAGCTCAGCTGCTTTTATCTCCCAGCGTGCTCATTTTGTACGAGACATCCCAATCCCAGTCCAATGAGTTTGATACCAGGAGAACAACCATGCCCAAAGGATGCAGGCAGGTTCTTGATGTGTGTGGATCCCAAGCATGCCGGCTTCACAGGCACTCTGGAGATACATTACACTTACGGCTAGGGCTGCAGTTAAGCAAAGGAGATTTCAGTTTCAGGTCCCCAAATGGTTGCAATCAACAATAACATTTTGAAAAGACAAACTTTTAAAAGAAATGCAGAAAACAGCTAACATGACTGAATTTTCCAAGAAACGGGTATCACAGTCAACACATGCCTTGGAAACAGTAAGATGCTCCCAGCTAAATCCTTTTTGGACCAGATTAGCGTTCTTCTGCAATATGTTACAATTTTCGCTACAAACATCATCTAAGCTGAAGGAAATCAAATTCATACATTTCTGAAATGGTGCAGAAACGGATCACTGCCGCTTTCTTTTTTATGCTTTATCCTTTTTCCCCACCACACATCAGTGAGGATGGCAGGATTGCGTGCAGTGTGTTCCATGCCCACGAGATGTCTCCATGCGCTGCAGTGAACTCCCTGAAGATTACTGGTCCTGGTAAACGAAGAAGACAAACATGGATCTCAAGCGATGTGAAAGCTGGTCCTGCTTCTCAGTTATTTTCTTTAGTAAATGCTCAGATTGTGGCCCAGCACAAATTCACATCATAGCAAACAGCACTCTGCTACTTTTTTGTTGTTGTTGTTGCTTTTAATGACAACCTTTTTACTTGCAGGGAGGGACAAAGCGAGCCATATACAATCCTGAAAATAAGTAACTCTCCTGAGAACGACGTGAAAGTCAACCCACAGCTGCAGAGAGCGGTCCTGCAGCACGGCTGAGGGGGAGCTCTGGATTTCAGCTCTGTTTATATCACCCTAAGTACACGAGAGGATGCAGAATACAGAAGCACAAAGCATCTTTTATACCTGAATCAAGGACTGAAGCTTCATACATTATACAGGCCGCATTTATTTGGACACAGTGCATCTAGGATATGTTTTAACAGAACCCAACGAGCCTGGGCTGTGCTCACGCTCAGTAATTCGCAGATAAACAAGCTGCAGATGCGATGATACGACATTCACACTAACTCTCAAATCCTGGAACCTTTATCATCTTTCTGTTAATGTATGTGAACTGCACGGCTGTGACAGCATCGCCTTGTCCCAGTGCCACGATGGGGATATTTTTAGCTTGCTAAAGGCGGTTCATCTCCTTCAAAACCAGGCAGCTATCCAAACAGCCCAAGGAGAGACAGGCTGTACTCTATCTGTTGCTTTATGGGAAAAGCCCTCATTCACAAAAACAAAGAGCATGTGGAACCTGTACTGTAGATAAACTTACATTTCAATCACTTTGCTGACTTGGCTTTCAAACTTGTCACACAGAAAAGGAAAAACTACCAGTCTGTGCATTGCCTGCACTGATCACTGATATTTATGGTCAAGTCAAAATGTTATCTCTCATCCAGCTCAAGTATCAGGAGATAACTCATTGTCCACAGAGTACATCAAGTCTACAGGAACTCATGTCAACAGTCTACAGGAACCCATGTGGATGTCTACCTGTGCAACCTGCTGTAGGGAACGTGCTTCGGCAAGGGGTTGGATTAGGTGATCTCTGCAGATCCCTTCCAACTCCTACAGCTTGGTGATTCTGTGCACCCTTTGGAGTACTGTCCTACTAACACTCATGTGGAACAACCACATGAAACAAACAAGAGCGAGTCCCCAAATATTCTGTCATTTCCTCCCACCCAAATTCCTACCTACAACTTGCCATTCAGCAGTCCTCTGCAGTCACCACAGGACCCAGAGCATCTGTTGCATCACAGCACGAGAGGAAGTCATTGCATGGGCTCAGCACCACAGGGGCATGCTGGACAAGTTGTACCTGGACAGGTACAGTGCTGTCAGGCGCTCGGCAAATGCAGCATCTCCAGCAGGGTGGGAGCTCCACGCCCAAGGAGTTATTTAGCCCACCTGCAGGACAAGTGCCACCCTTCATCTTCATCCACCCTGTGCAACACATTTCCATGCAGAGCGGATTTCTGACAGCAAAAGCTGCTTCTCTCTTTTACAGCCATGCAACCGTGCTCGAGGATGAGTCATGTCTCAGCAAACCCTTCCGAGGATGCAGTGCCCTAATGGGAGCTAACACTCGAGTCCTCTCAGTAATGAGGGTCCCTCCCCATGCTCTGCACACACTTAATTGTTGAGTTATGCTTCCTGTTCCTTTTCAATGCTAATGCTTTCTCTGAAATTCTCTCCCAGCGTTTCCAGAAGAACTTTTGACCCCGAGAGTGTTTTTAAACTTATGGCATTGTTATCCTTTTCCTTATTATGCTTGCATGGCTAGAGGTAATTACACATGGATTCCCTAGTAAGACAAGAAGGCTTGCAACGGAACATAACCAACCAGTCTTATGTCAGATGAAGAACAAAGCAGGCGCGGTGGGCAAACAAATGCACTTGGGCATGCTCACAGAGTAGGTTTTGGAGCATACCTTGCAAAAAAAACCAGCCAACCAACCAAAAAAACAAAACACCACACACACACACAACAAAAACAACAGGTAAGCATGCTTTGACTGAGGCAGGGAAGCTCCTTCAGCTCCTGCAATAAACCTTTAACCAGAGACATTCAATCTCTGTTGCTTGCTCAGTGAGTCCCGGCCGCACACATCACAGGGAGAGTAAGATTCAGTGCAGCCCAGAGGAGAAGTCCCCAGCCTTCCTCCCTGCCTCCAGCTACTGCAGATCCAGCCCTCCCAAGGCAGTCCTCTCTGCCTGTAATTAATAATTTCTTGGAATTTCTCATCCAGCCCATTAACACAAAGCCGTCTGCTGAAGTAGAACACTTCAGAATGAAAATACACAGATCATCATATATTGAACAACACAGCACCACCACAAACAAAGGCTAAGAGCTTTCGAGGCTGCTAAGAATGGTATGTGCCTCTGCCAGGGGACCCAAAATGTCCCAGATTCATCAGACACTTTGCAAATTCTTGGCAGACCTGCCTTCTGTTTTGAGCTCATTTCCCTGTTGCTCTGCCATCCAGCATTACAGTGACAAATTGATGCAATTTCAAGCAACAGAAATGCTAGGAAAAATGAATTAAAATTTAAAAAAAAAAAAAAAAAAAGAATTGTCAGAGACAAATATTACTTTATCACCTTATTTCATTTGGACATAAATAATGACATCTTAAAACAGCAGCATCAATTGCACAAGGCAAAATAGGGATTTAGGGGAAGAGTTTAAAATCCCCAAAGTGTCTCAGGACAATGTAATACAACTTGACTCTATGGCCCAGTATTTCATACATAAAGTTCGAAACATTCTGGCCAAACCACTTCTGAAATAAATGCACGTTAAGGATATTAATGCAATCATTTTTCTGTCTGGCAGCACAACTTTTATTAAAGTTACAACTTTAAGGGATGTTTCAAATTAAACAGATTCTGTAAAAACAGAGCTCAAATTAAACTCTGCTATGACATTTTTAATTAATAAAATACAACAAATGGACTCTTCATTAAGCCTTACAAGCAATATTTCTTTTAGATTACAGTTTCCAAATGTCACAAAACTCTTCCACTGTGTACTAAAGCAGTTGAGTAGCTCAGACTACATTTTCCCGTTGAGTACACGGAACAGAACTTACGGTTCTGGAGAATGTGCTGACAGGGAGAATGCTGAGGATCCAGCACCCGGAAAGGAAACTTTTTCCCTTCTTAATTTTCATAGAATCATAGAACAAGTTGGGTTGCAAGGGACTTCTGGGAGACCCTGAGAGCCACCCTCTCAAAGCAGAGACAACTCAGACCATGTTGCTCAGAGACCGGTCCAGTTGAGTTCCGAATATTTACAGGGAAGGTTTGAATTTGTATCTCAGTTCCAAGCAATTTTATTTTCTGCTGGGCAATGCGCCTTTGAATTCAAACACAACTTCCTTGGTAACCTCCCCAGGAGTGTGGCAAGCTGCACAGTGGTCTCCTCTCACAGGCAGGCTCTGCAGACTCCCAGAGGTAAAGTTCATCCATTCGAGCCCAAGTGCTGAGCCTGGGTCAGCTTATAAGCAGCTAGGGGCTGCTGCACTAGCAGCGAGTCCATCAGGAATATAAGCAGTTCACTCCAAAAGTAATGCCTCCTAGCAACAGTGAAATGCCATCTGACAATAATCGCCTCTGAATTAATTTTGTTAGTTGGTCACCTAGCACTTGACAGCATCCCTTCAAGTGTCTGCAAAACCCTGCACAGCAAGCAAGAAAATTCAGTGACTTCTTGTCAGAGGTGAGCAGCCAGTGGTGACAAAGACAACTCCTGTATAGAGCTGGACTGAGAACTGGCCTCAAATCTAAGAGGTCTGATGCTAAAACCAAGACCTCAGCCCAGACTGAAGTGCCAAGCCCTCTGGAACACTAAAATCATTACATCCGTACTGATAAAAAATGCTTAGTTCCTTAGTTCCAGCTTAGTTTTGCTCTAACCATCAGCAATGGTGATATACAATACCAATATACGGAATGTATGAGAGAAAGAGAACACGTGATTATCATCAAGGGAGTGAGAGCAGCAAGAACAGTAATTTCTACAGCAGTTTTGCAATTGAGTGTGTATATATATATATATATATATATGTGAATATATATACACACGCGCAGATATATACTTACGCATACACAATGTTTAACCATACAGGTATGCTTTTGTGTTTGCTTGCTTTTTGTTTTAAATCATGACACTTCATGCTCATGCTGACCTTCAAACCAGCCTCAAAGCCTTGCTGTGGAGAATTCTCCCCACCTTGCCAGAGAAAAACCATGTGTGAGCTCTTCTCTTTCCCATACCTTTACCTTCCCACGTCCTGCCTGGCAGCACACAGGATTCGCACAGCCCAATCCGGCCATCCTGGCAGGCTGTGTGAAGATGATGGATCAGACTGCAGGGAGAGCCCAGGGGTCTGTGCTGCGTGGACTGCCCACGCCAAGCTGCAAAGCTGTGCTTGCACTCCTGAGGCTGACACAGCACTTACACAGGGAATGCAAAGGCATCCACATGCTGGATTAGAAGAGGAAAAATTTCACGTGCAGCAAAACTGAAAACACAAGAGGTCCTGAGAACCACCAATAGCTCAGCATGCTTATATCCCTCTGAATGACATCCCCTCCAATAAAAAAAAAAAAAAAAAACAGAAATAGAGGGAATAAAAATTCTTCCTGCCATTCTTCCAACACATTTACTACTCAGATTCCTATCATTTTCCCTCTACCCTTCAGTGATGCATTACAAAAGCTTTCAGCTACTGCCATCAGAGGCGACAACTCCAGGCAGGCAAACCAAAGCTCCAAAGCCACCGCAGCAGCTTCAGCACAGATTGTAGGCAGGATGCAAACTCAAGTGCAGGCTGAAGGGCTACACTGGGCTTGTCCAGCTGGGTCTTCACAGTACTGTGTATCTCAGCTACCTCAAGCTTCTCCAAGAGTTATGTTAATTGGGAAAGGAAATATCCAATGATATCTCAAAACTGTCTTCAATAAAACACAAAGAGTCTTGCCTGGAAACTCATGAGCATATGAAGTGGCACTGGTAGCGTGTGCAGAAAGATTTGCTGGAATGCCAATGAATTGCATCCTGTAGCTATGTATAATTAACTTCTGATTTTTAGGTTATAGCTTTGCTGAGCCACAGGCTTTCTTAAAACTACCAGATCTTGAAACACGACACACAGAAGAGAATTTCTAAAGCTAAAAGAATGCTGAGAGGCCCATTTAAGCTTGCATACAAACACTACCATGTCATTGGCACTGAGCGTCCTTGATTTGATTGCTTTTCCCTTTCTCTCTGCAGAACAGCAACCTGGCACATGGGAGAGAAGACTGTGCAGACATCACTAACGAGAAAACAGAACTTGTCATACTAAAGAGATGCTTGAGAGAGCATGGACTCAAAGCAGAGATAACATGCAGGTATAAAGGGAACATCAGCATCAGGCAGATCGTAGCATGAATGTGGAGAAGTGTAAGAATACACAATCAAATCACCAAGCTAGACATCACATCTGAGCCACCCAAAGATTTCAGAGATTTATTACAGTTGCCACAGAAAGGGGGGGGGTGGGAGAGAGACAAGAAGAAAAAAAATCACAAAGAGAAAAGCTTAGCTTCAATTGAATCCACATGCTTTCTCATGCCTGAAAACAAGCCTGTAAGCTCTTTAGAGTTGAGAACATCATTTTATTTTGCATTTGTACAATACAACAGAGGCCCAGGACACTGATGAAGCTTCAGAGAGCTGCTGCATTACAAATAAATAACAATAATCCACTTAATCTCTGCTTAATGCAGCCCTGAAGGGAATGTGGGTGAGATTATCAACTGACAGCATTTACTCAGTAGACCTTCAGTTACAGTTCACAGCCATAAATTCAGATTCCTTCCTTCAAAAAGCATCCATTGGCATCAGCAGAGCAAATGATACCTTGAAGAACTGGACAGCAGGCTGTTAAAGAAGTTTAGTTTCAAAAGGAGCAAAGAGGAGAGCGTGTTGCCATGTAAGCACTACAAGAGACATCCCATTGGTTCCAACAAAAGCACTGGAAGGGGCAAAAAAGCACCCAACAGATGGGAGAAAGGAATGACCATGACTGTCGCACAGGTTGGAGCACACGAGAGCTCCTGCTGCCCATGCCACTGCTTTGCTACAGCACAGAACAGAGGGCAGATGCCATGGTAGGTGACATCCCTGCTTCCAACCACCTTCTGTGCTAAGAGGGCTGGGTTTGATGGCCCCTTCCCATCTGTGCCAGGCTGGAGGAAAATGAGACAGATGCAAGCAGGCGTCGAGGGAGAGGGTGAAAATGTCACCAAAGCCACACTTACAGCAACCAGTGTTTCAGGGGACACATTTTCTCCCTTCACATCTTCTTCTTCGGGCTCTTCATTTTCTTTATTGTCAGTGCAAGATACAGAGTCTTGGACTGAGCAAGTGCTAAGCAAATCTGGCAAACTGGTTGATGGGTACTTCAGAAAATCCCCTTCAGTGGATTCCTACCCGAGAGACAACAAAATGTGTTACATCACATGATTCCATCAAAGCCACGCTGACTCTGCCCCATTTCACCTGCCCAAAGGGAGCTCCCCAGCAATCCTCCCTCCTTATGTATTTCCATGTGCTTGAACTGTAATGGTCCAGTTACTGACAGCAGCTCTGGCGTTAACATGCACACAGAGTAAACACAGGCCAATACACATCTAAAACAATCATATTTCGTAAAAGAGAATTTAAAATAAATGCTCCCCCAGCAGTCTGCTGCTCCCCACCTGAGTTCATTAAAAGTCATGGTAAGCAGACGCAGAGCTTGTAGGCTCATTACTCATGTCACTGTGTCCCAAATCTCACGCCGTGCTCCCTTCACCTATATGCCTATCTAAATGTGCCAAGGCAACAAACCAACAGCACCGTTTGGGAGAACTAGCCCCGTAAGCCTCCACCCACTCCAGATGCTTCAGGAGATGTTCCCCTGGCTTTTAGCATGTTTTCTAGGAGGTAAACATGTGCATCAGCTGAAGTAAGACAGGCTTTCGTTTTATTGCTTTCAAAGGAAATCCTGTGTTTGCAGTGCTCAGCATGCCAAACTGTGGGGCTGCCTTCCCATACCAACAAACAGCAGCCAGAGGAATTTGATGGGAAACACTTCACCTATATATGCCTTTCTACACGAAATTTGAATCTGTAAGGTTATTCACAGGGATTATTTTGCTGCAGTCACTCCATGAGCAAGCAAATAATTTTCAGGACAGTTATAGGCTGGCCAACGCCTTGTGTTTTGGCAGGGACTCCAATTGTCCAAATGAAGTACAAAATGTACCTATTCTAGTTCAAAGCAGGTTGTTTCCAGAATAAACACTGGTGGGGCGACTATCATGCTGGGAGCCCACAGAAGGTCCTGAATGAAGCTCCCTGTCTAAATTAAACATTAGAAAGTTACAGGCTCTTCACTTTTAACATGGAGGAACAGAGCCTCTTGACCAAGAGAAGAAATAGAAAGCTGCTTTAGGAAGCCAAAAGAGCATCCAGAAATGAAGCTCATGTAAATCTGCATCAGATTGGCTGGGAGTGGTCCCCATGACCACCCCTCCTTCAGAGGTCTCTCCACAACCTCAGTGGTCATGTTGTCCTTTCTGAGATCCTAAGCGCTTTTGGGAACCGTTCTCAACACAAGCCAGGGAGCATCAGGCTGTGGTCTAAGGGAGTCCGTGAACTGGGGCGGGGAGGATTTCCATAAACAAAGCAAAAATATTGCGTAATATTCCCTTGATCTCTGAAAGCAAAACTGAGAGCCCTTCTAATAAATGAATTCCACTCTCATTCCCCTGAAATTTCATGCTACTTTATCTGTTAGAGCTTTGCTCCAAGCTATTAACAAGGACAAAATAAGGAATTCAAGCCAAGGGATCATCATCAGGAGACCTCTAGCACACAGATATGGAAAGAGATAACAGGCTCCACAGGCAAGCGTCTGACGAGCCTGAGTACAGTCTGCTTTATTTAGCAGTCTACGTATATTTTAAGAAAATGCTTTTGGCCCAAAACTTAAGTAATGTCTGCATGACTAAACCCAGCCTCATTTGCACACTGAACAACAGTGACAATACAAGCAAATCACTACTGTAGTCTATACCCTGCTGATTTGCCACAGATCTACAGCAGCTACTGATAACGATCCCAGCAGCACTGCATTAAACTTAGGGGAGCAAATGCAAACATGTGCCTCCATCTCAAAAATGTGTCCTCTCCATGCACACATCCTTACGGACAGATCTAGGGGAGACACCAGGGAGAGACATGACGTGTGCTGCTTGTACCTTGCTGGCGACCACCAGCTGCACCATGCCGGCGGCCGAGCGCAGGAGAGCCACGGCGTCCTGGTGGGACAGCCCCACCAGTGACTGCCCGTTGATCATCAGGAGCTCGTCGCCTGCCGTCAGCCTGCCGTCCCTGTGAAAACAGAGAGGGAACGTTGGGCTCCCACCATGCTGCAGGGTTTTGGTGGGAGAAAACGTGGCCTGGGTGATGCTAAATTTGCATTGATCAGTGAAGCATTGTTTGACCAGTAAGGGAGCACAGGAGGGCATCCTCTGGAAGTTGCTATCCTCAGAGCCATTGCACTCTGCCTGCAGGGATGAGCACTCTCAGACCCTCTCTGTGCCCCACTGGAAATGGGTGGGAAACAGTAGTGAGCAACACACCTCACCATCGGAGAGGCAGGGCTGGGAGTGAGCAATCCCCTGGGATGCACAGCTTGTCCTCACCCACCGATGACCTCATAGGAAGGGCTCATCTCCCAGAAACTGACCAGGGAAAAAAGACCTGCAAGTCATCAGCTCACTGGGTTACGTTCCACCATTAAGAGCCTGGTGCCAAGAATAACAAAATGGCTTGAGCTGGAAGTAATCTTAAAGATCAGCCAGTACCAACTCCCTGCCATGGGCTGGCTGCCCCCTAGCTCAGGCTACCCAGGGCCCTTCCAACCCAGCTGTGAGCACTTCCACGGATGGGGCACCACAGCTCTCTGGGCAGCAGTGGCAGGGCATCACTGTCCTCTGTATGAAGAATTTCCTCCTAACATCTAACCTAAATTTCCCTCCCTTAGTTTACAGTCACTTCTTGACGTCCCACCACTATCAGACCATATAAAAAGTCAGTCGCCCATCTGCTTATAAGCTTCCATCAAGTACTGGAAGGATATATGACTCTGGTGTGGACCTGCACTAAACTCAAGCCTTTTGTTTATCTTTACCTTGCACTAAACATGCTGGGAAAGGTCTTCAATCACAAAAATGAGCTTTCAAGCTAAAATTTCACCTTCTGAACCTTTACAGAGTGTTGCAGGTCTCTACAGCGTTAGAACAAATCACCTGCACCTATCCTGACCCTGGCTAACACCAATGGCCACAGATGCTGGGTTGCACCCTGAAGGCTCTGCTGCTGGCTCACCTGTGTGCCGAGCCGCCCTCCTCCACGTGAGTGATGATGATGCTGTGTGGGGATCGCTTCGAGCCTCTGCCTCCTGTTATCTGAATCCCCAGCCCGTCCGTCCCCTTCAGGATGTGCATCTTCCATATGCGGGAACCTTCTCGCTGAGAGAAAATGGGCAGAGAGTCCTTGAGTTTGGATTTGGACACTGAGAGAAGGCTGGGAGAGTAGAGGAGGGAGCGACATACAGCCTTGCTGCTCATCACCACACACCTGTAGAGCTCAAGCTACATGAGTGTCATTATTACTATTATTTTTTGGTCTGAGCTTTTCCTTGTTATCTGTGGTCCAAGCAAAGGAGGTAGAAAGGAGGAGGCAGCACAGAGCAGGTGCAGCACGTGTAAGTTTCCTTGCAGGCTCGCTTGCAGCTTTTCTGAGCTATGCTGTTCCACGCTGCAGTTCTACGTCCCAATCCTTCCCAAAGCCAGCAGCCTCCAGCACCTTCACCAAAACTCTAGGATTTGCAGCATGTGAGGGGCTGAGAAGCGAGATGCCGCTGGAACGGCACCATGAACACCAGCGTGGAGCAGACTTGCAGCATGCAGCAGCGTCCCCCTCTCCAGAAGGCTTGCAGCATTTGAGGCATGGGGAACAACATGCCAGCCTGACACTGTCAGCTGCAGATCAAATATTCCTTATTTGACAGATGTTGTACGGACTGTAAGTAAGGATTTTCCCACCACAAAGAATGAATTTTCAATATAAGCAAGAAAATGAGTAATGTTTAGCACAGCTTTATTTTTTTTTTTAATGACTATAAATCCAAAACAGAACTTTACAATCTCTGGAGCAATACAAAATGCGAAACAAGAGCCTAGTTCCCATGCATCCTACTGGAAGGACTGGGCACAAGGAAACACAGGAGAGGCCACTATCAGAAGAACAGGAAAGGAAAGAGAAGAACAATCAAGCAAGCAATACACTGCCAGAACGCTCTCAGAGGGAGGGGAAGAATCAGAGTAACAGAATTATGAAAATCCCAGGAAGCTTCCAAGCTTGCAAGGCAGCAAAATGAAAGTCTGGAGGTGATTTCAGGCTGCTTGCCACAGTCACTCAGCACCAGGTCATCTATTTCTGACTGAGTTTGTGCTGCACACAGGCAATGTTCCTGCAGCACACAAACACCCAAGCAGTAGAGATGATTAAAATTTCATGCCAAACTGTGAAGAGCGCGTAGAAATTGCTGCTTGTTTCCAAGCAGTGGAACTGCTAAATGTACCAATGAACCTAAGGTTTGTGGCAGTGACTTGCAGATTTTAGTCCAACGCTGCTTATCTGAGCCTAAATTAAGTGAAGAAAATGTACTTCTTTTCTTTTAACCTGGCCACTGGAGACCTATGTTGAAACTTTTAAATGCAATGCAACATGAGTTTTTCAGAGAAAAAGATATCATCTCAAGTATCTAAACCAGTATCTAAGAACAGAGAGAAAAACAGGAGATAAAGGTTATATAGCCCCAAGACCACAGGTACGAGGAACAGGAAAAACCAACCTGGTGTTTTGAGAGGTAAGCCAAAAGTTTGATCCTGGAAACGTAGACACCTGTGGGTAATTTGTTAACTTGACAGCAGTGCACATGAGCAATATCCCAGCAGGTTTAACTAGGATGCTGAAGGCACTGATAAAAGCCCGGTCCCAGTTGAGTAACAGGGCATGTAAGGACAGCAAATACCTTGAGACAGATTACCAAGATACAAAACATCACGTTAAATGCAGGGGCAAGAGAGTCAACTGTATTTATGTGCTCAAAAACAAACAAACAACAACAAGAAAACAACCCAGAACTAGGCCAAAGCCCACGAATGCTCCAGAGAGATTTTATTGCTACAATATGCCCTGCACCAAAATGAACACCAGATGTGTCATATCCCTCCCTCCCCCAACCAAAACGATGCCCATCCAGGATGCTACTCTGGCTGTCCACTTGTTAAACCTAGTTCAGAAGCAAGCCCTTTGGTAAAGCATAACAATGGAGTCATAACACTGTTTCTAATGACTTGCAAAAGTGTTTTGGAATGCTGGTTATGCAAAGGCTCACACCACACAGCACCCAGCCTGCATTCCTCAGCACTTCTCACTATCACATACTAAAAAAATCCAAATCCACTTTCCACTGACCCACTCTCAAATACTCATTCATACGGCACAACGCTTCATAGCAGCAAGTGGCGAGGCTCTGCTGCTCATTCCCTTTCAAGTCCCACTGAAATCAAAACTACCTGCAAAGGAGCACATTACTCAGCCTAAGCGGGGATGGCAGAGCACAGTCATGCTGCAGACAGCACCTCAGCCTAGCACATAACCAAATACATATTTATTTCACCCGTCCTGAAGTCACAAGTCAGTGGCACTAAGAACCACATCTGCTGACCCTTCTCCCTTTGTAGAACAGCCACAGCTGTTCAGCCATCCCCAGCAGTACCCACACATCTTTGACTTTTTAAAGCTGAGCACCAATAGGCAGATTTCCTAGCGTTTGGGTGAAACTTCTTGGAGAAAGGTGTTCCACAGAGCCCCCATTCCTCTCCACATAGGCACTCTACTTCTGCACAGAGCAGCATGGGACACTCCACTGCCAGCTGGGAAATGCTGCTGCTCTACCAGGCACCTTTTGTGGTTGCATCACATAAGAGCTTTGCTAGTAAAGCTACAGGCCAAGGATTCTTAAATGTATTTAAATTTGACTTAAAAAACAGTTCCATTGAGTTCTTGGAGAAACCCACATTCGACAGCACAAGCCTTAAATGCTTTAAATAAAACTTAAGAAGCAGAGCATTCCATTCTGTCTTCCACTCTGAAATCTTTTAAAGGGTCCTATTGTCAAGTATTTCTTCCTAAACAAGAATACACATTCGCTCAGACTTCAGATGAGGGCTAAGACTGTGCCATATTCACTCCACTCCAGAGACCTACAACACCCAATGGAAGTTCCAGTCATGGTTAGATGTGGCTGTCTGCAGGTCTGATGTCCCTGTCCTTGGAGCCAAATCCTGCCCAGAGGAGGATGACTTTACCTGCAGAATGGCATCCTCTGATAGGCTGCACAACACTGGTTGCTGCCAGTTTGCATCTCTACTAACATTGGAAGTTTCCTATCTGGCCAGAAAAATCCTTATAGCTTCATTTATAAATTATTCAGAATAATCCCCATAGTTTTGTTCACGAGTGACACAATAAATCTTCACACATACATCCACGGCAGTCTGTGAGAGAGTTTTTCAATGCCCACAGTACAGAGAAATGCTGTGGGTCCAGGGAGGTATTTCAGACTGCAGATATCCTCAGCAAGAACCAACAACAGCCTCTTTTCACTCTCAAGAATAAGGAGACTAATCCATACTCCTTACCTACCCTTAAACAAAGTCAGGTCAAGACAAGGAAGCTCAGCACTTGTGAAGCAAGGTGGAAAGGCTGATGTCACAAGCCACAGAGAATCATACAGTCCACCTGAGACATGGCCAAGAAGCACACTTAGAGATTTCCAGACTCTCTCTGTAAATCATCAAAGGAAGAAGCCAGAATTTCTTTTAGAGATTTTTTTCCCTATCTTCTGGAAGGCAATACTAGTTCTGCTGAAATCCATCCCAGCACCTGATCAGCGACAGAACTACTCCCCATGCTAGGACTGCTGTGTGGATGCCATGGACAAACATTTTCTTCTCAAGAACAGCAGCGAGGCATTGGAACAGGCTGCTCAGGGAGGTGGTGGACTCACCAACACAGGAGGTGTTCACGATACATTTAGATGTTGTACTGAGGGACATGGTTTAGTAGGAAATACTGGCAACAGGCGTACATTGGACAGAATGATCTTAGAGGTCTTTCCCAACCTTGGTGATTTTATCATTTAAGAATTGTGGAGGTATGGCACTGCAGGACATGGTTAGTGAGCATGGTGGGGATGGAGTGATGGTAGGACTAGATGACCCAAATGGTCTTTTCCAATCTCCATGACTCTATGATCTTACCAACACTTACAAATATCTAAAGGGCAGTGGCCAAGGGGATGGTTGAAAAGAGCCAGGCTATCTTTGGTGGTGCCCAGCAACAGAACAAGGGGCAATGGGCATGAACTGGAACACAAGAAGTTCCATACAAACATGAGAAAGAACTTCTTCACTTTGAGAGTGACAGAGCACTGGAACAGGCTGTCCAGAGGAGCTACTGAGTCTCCTTCTTGGGAGATATTCAATAGCCATCTGGATGCTCTCCTGCGCAAGGCAGTCTAGGAAACCTACTTGAGCAGGGGGGTGGAATAGATGATCTCTAGAGATTCTTTCCAACCCTTACCATTCTCTATGATCTCTGTGTGTGACTCTATTTGTCAGAGAGAAGAAGAGAGTAAACCTTCTTTTGAAGTCCCTTCCAGATTTATACTGCTTCTGTGAACATTCCTATAGCAAGAAGTACAAATGGTCAAGTGAGAGAGGCTGCAGTTTGGCTAATGGCTGTTTTTTATTCTCTGCAGTTACATCACTCTTAGGTGACTCAACTTTCCTCCTAACTCGGCTCTGGCAGGCAGCGCCTTGGATCAGATCTTTCCTCTTGCAGATGATCAAAGTGCACAAGCTACAAATAATTAAAATGTTTTTTAAGATGGTATGAATATTCCACTCGGATTAATGACGAGTAAGAAAAAATGGGTCATCTTATGTAACAGACCACAGATGAGAATAGAGAATCGAGCCGGCATCTCAAGTTGCTCCCCGCAGGCTGCCTTTCTCCACCATTGTACGCGAGGCAGCCTCTGTTCAGAGAAAGCCTACATCTGGAACAAACTAGCCTGCTACAGATGTGGGGAAGCTCGCGTTACGCTTACTCCAAGTGCATACCATCAAACGCTCAATTTCATAAGCACGTCATTAATAAAACAAAAAGGAACGTTTTCCCCCTCTGAGTGTAAAATAAATAAATAAATAGGATGTGTCAGAGCCGCTCTTCCCACCCGTCTTTCACCAGCTAATTGCAGGGGAGTTTAAAAGGGGCTTGACTGATTTCTACTGTGTGGTGTTCAACAAGTTGCAAATCTGAATATACAAAGGAAAGATCGCTTTGAAATGTTATATTAAAGAAAAGCCTGGCAGGAGCAAGGTGTAAACAAATGGAAAACAGAAATGCAGTAAGTAGTTAAAAAGGCAGACAGCAAAATGGAAAATGTAAAATAGCTGTCTACAAAAAACACTTTCTGTCACAGCAGCAATGATTTTTGCATAAATAAGTAATAGTTTTCAAGCAAAACCCAGGATAAGCTAAGTTGAGAACAGCCGTAACAGTGTGTCAGACACCGGACATGCACATGTCAACCTTGCCAGACCTTGCATCCCATGCATACCAACAAGTCCACGGGACTCCTACCTGCCCTGCTGGTACCATGATAAGGGTTTGCTGCCTGTGCAGGACCAGCTCCCACCTGGTGACATCACAGGACCACCCCAGAAGCAGAAGCTAACAGTAAACTCCTCCTTGCTGGCCATGAAGCTGTTTCTGGAAACTTGAAATTTAAGAGAAAGTTTTAAGATTTATGCCTTGAAAAACTGACCACAATAGGTTTGATGGCAACCAAAGTGCTCATGGCATGCACTTGAAAACCAGCAGTATTTGCCACATAAAAACACACAGCCAGGGCACCATGTTCAAATCAGCATCAGCACTACCAAACAGCCTAGCCTATGGGGACAGGGAGCTATGCTGGGTGTAAACAGCAGCACTTCACTCCTCAGAACCCCCCCAGTGATTTGGGGCAGATGAAAAGCTCCTCTCCCAGACGTCTGCCTTGTTTCAAATGCTGCCTGCTCGCACCGACCCATTCCCCAGCAGACATGGGGCAGGTGCAGATGGGTAGCTGCTGAATTAACCTCAGTGACCACATGCCAGGTGATTAGCTCAAATGTGTTGCTCTCAATATGCAGTCAAAAGCCATCAATCTTACATCACAGATACACTAGTGTGAATGACTCAATCACAAAATCATGCCAATATCTGATTTTTGCAGATTCTTAACAAAGCAATTATTTCATTAGTGGATAATGAGTATAGTTTTCATCTGGTCTTACCAGGATGTTAAAGCTGCTCTGACAGCAGGATTCCTGCTTTCATCTGCTACCTTGAGTTTTCACTGTTTTAGCAAGCTACACAACTCCAAAACAAATCAAAATGGGAGGAAAAGAAAGTCATCCAGATTCCTTTATCACTGTATTATTCCAAGGCACAAGTTCTTTGCCCATCCCTACTGTCTATGAAAAGTTCCTAGTGCTGGAGATATTTCTTAGCACTGGAACCAGCAAAGCCTTTGGCTTCTGACACACTGACACAAATGGTTTACTGACACAAACCATTCAGTGCCTCTGGGTGTCTCCTAAATTCCTTGAAAGTGGAAAAAGTCAAACTCATAGCCCTCATTCTGAATTATACAATGTTGACCACATGAACTTTCTGTGTTCTCACAACAAGTTGGATTCAAGAGCACAGACAGAACTGCAAATTCATCTAAATGCCCATTTCTGATTCAACAGGTTCTTTTTGTTTGGGCAAATGGCTTAGCATCCTTCGAGTACCTTGCCCTGGAGAGAGAAGCATCCTAAGGATAAAGTCTGGAGAACAGCAGAAAGCAAAATCCTCCTCCAAATACAAACACACAATAAAAATACACAAAACAGGCATCACAAATGAGAGGATGAAATATCTGAAGTTTTAAGCAGAATGATCCACAGGGATGCATCTCCAGAGACAGACTAGTTGTTGACATCATTCCCTTGGCAAGGGCTTTAAACATTTTGTCAGCCCTTGCATGCACCTGAACTACATAATCACCCCTTGCAAAAATCTGCTGGAGATGTTTCTCATCCTGAGCCATCACCATCTGGGTCGCACCTCCCTATGCTGCTCCCCTCTTGAAGCTCTGGATCTTCCTTGCAAGATCAGCCAAAGGATTGTGCAGCTATTCCTGACTTGAGGGGGTGGGGGGTTGTTCAGCATAGCAAATGCCCCCGGGAAGCCCAAGCATTTAAGTTTTACAATGTGCTTGCACTCCCTCAAGTGTCTCACTGGGTCTCAATCTGTTGTTGTTGGGCCATTGGGAACAGTGGATTGGTTTGAAGCTTCCCAGAAAAAAATCCTTGCTGTCTGCAGAAGATTAAAGCCTATCCTGGAGTAAGTCACCATGGTTCCCATGTCAGCTAAAGTCGAGTCTGTCTTGGGGACTAGTTTTCATCTCCTGGTGTCAGGAATCTTTGGGATCGTTAAGTGATTTCATTCCCTGACTCAAAAATTAAGCATATGCAGATCTGTAATCACAACTTACACCTCAAACACTCCAGCACTAAGCAAACAGCATGCTCTATTTTTAGGCACGTCCACTTGGTTTCAAACATTCACACGTAATGATCTAAACATCAAATGGTGTGAACTTAAACGTTCAGCTACAGCCATCCTTTGCATTCCAGTTATTTGCTGTATCAACCACACCATATGCAAAATGAAAAAAACACTTTCTGGATGGGTAGTAGATGTTTTTTACTGTTGCCCTCTCTTACGGTTTGTCATAGCAGAGCACAAATCTCAGCTGAAAGCTCCTGTAGCACAGCCCTGTGCATCCCTGATATCTCTGCGGGCAGTTCATTGCTAACAGGGAGGATTCTTTCTCACGATGACACATTTAAACTAATTCATTACAACTTATCCACTACCGTACTATCTCTGCACACAAACCTGCCCTAAGCCTTTGGAAAATTCCATTCGAACAGAGAATAAATGAACACATTGCTACTTAAAATTAAAATCTACAGCTACCCCAGCCACAACTATCGCTTAAATCACAGCAAAGAAAGGCAAAACCTGCCATCATTTGAGAAACGTGACAGCAAGGGCAACTTATCCCAGAAAGTTGTGATGACGGCTGTTTTATGGCAAGGTGGAGCATAACTGGCAGCAAAAATAAATGAACTGTAGCATCAGTACTAGTTACATAAAAGCGCTTCCTAAAACTCCAAGCAAAATCAAGGCCAAGTTTTGTCAGTGCTGCACAGCTGCAATTAAAAGACAGAGTTTGTCCCTGAGAGAGTTTACAACCCAAAATAGGCAAGAGAGAGGAAAGACATGCTTATCACAGTGCAAATTAAAACTTCAAGACAGTAGATAGCCCCAGGATTCACGTTAATGAAAGATAGAAGCAAACACAGAGGATAAAAAGACGTTAAGAACAGAAGCAGATTCTTAAAAAGGCCTGTGCACGTCTAAAGGTGTCTGCAACAGGAACAAAAACTGGAGTTATGTATCTCCAAAATGTGTATCATACAACAGTGAAATAAAAAACCTTGATGAAATAATAATCAGTGCTTACACTGACAAAAATAAGTTGATGCAAAGCAACTCAGCTTCCCAAGTTCAGTGAAGCTGTCACTGCTTGCCCTTGGAAGTATCCTACTCACAGCAAGGTTTGCATTTTGGTACAGCAAATGGTTGACAATTTTTCTTTCCATCCCATTTGAAAAACAGGAAAATCCTTAAAGTAGGTACAGTATGTCAAGTCTCATGTTTTGATTCCTGTAACATACCATTAGCCTTATTCTTCCTCTTGGCAAGATAAGAAACATTTTGTATTAGCCAAAATGAAAGGTAAGACTGACATTTACCAGCACTGATTGGTAAATATTGCTACAGAAAGCTGTCAACCTTCCCTAACTGCAAAGCAACATGCAATTCAAAAGCATTCCACCTTTCCTGAGACACACCATCTTAATAAGCAAGCAGTAATGGGATGGAACAAAAACAACTTCCTCATTAAGTGTAGCCAAGCACTGCTCACCTGAGGTGGTACAAATGCAAGTACTCCTTGTCAAACACCTGACTGGTCTTGTAGGTGCACACACACACCCACGTGCACCTGTGCATACACTCAGGAGTATGGGGTGAGTTATGGTCTATGTAAGACAGGCCCAACTGGACCATAAGGCAGCAAAATTGGCTGCACGTGCTGCTTCATAGCTGGAACTCACTGCTGAATAACGTGGGTTAGCAACACAAAGCCCTTGTCATTCACAATGTCAAAGTGCTGCTGTGCTATAAATCTCACTTCCCCAAAAACCTCTCTGAGACTCAGCATTAATATGCCCTCCCCTCTTCCCCTTTTTTTAAATAGGTAGTAAAATGACCTCACAAGACACAAAATACACTTTACGGGGCCAGCAAATGCTGACTGCCCTCTATACAGGACACCCATGGCAGCTCTGTTCTCATGCCATGTACTTGCTGCAGCAGACAAGTGCCCAGAGACACCCCAGCCCCTCTCACTTGCCTGCCTTTACCATGAGAGCATCTCTCTGTCACCCAGTCACCTCCACATATCATCTAGTAACAACTGCTACTTTTGGATCTGGATTTCAGTTCTTTACTAATGCAGAAGTTTAAATTTAAGAGACTGCTGGAAGCATCTTTGGTATTCTTTTATGCCAGTGAGGAGTTCTCAAAGCATCGTGTTGGGGTAGGAGGAAGGAAAGGCGGCAGTTCGTGCTCTGGAACATTCCTTCACCAGCCAAACTTCCGGGCCATTGATGAAAGCCTCAACTATCACGCTAGGAGACCTGATTCAATGGAATGCCCTTTGAAAAACCACCCTCACTGCCGTGGTACTCTGGCTCCTTACAATCCCAAGGTCACACCTCTGGTCCCCATCTGACAACTTCTCAGCAGTCCTCAGTTCTGAGCAGCTGAGAAAACAGTCCACACCTCTTCCAAAACAACTGTGACAGAGAAACAGAGAACAAAATCAAGGGATTTTGTCTTCCCAGTAAAAACAGTGAAACCACAAAATTGGTATCTTGTGAGAAAACCTCCTGTTTCCTTTTCTTTATCATTCCCCAGCTCCTCCCATACTCGTCTTACATCCTTGCCTTTGTAATTACCAGCCTAGAAAACACCACCTGGTTTCAAGCCACTGAATAAAGCAGCAAACTTTGATTTCTGTGTTTAAGCTCCTAGATCTCCCCAGGATGTGATGGGTCATTACTCCGGCTCAGAGATTGCCTGTTTTTAAATCACTGTGCAGGACTCCCTGGGCCCTTTCCAAGGTCAGATCTGGTTTCCAGGCCTCTGAGATCTTCCTGCCAGGCAGACAGAGCGCCGCAGCTTTGAATCTGAACATTTTTAAGGGGCATTCTGGTTCATTCTGAAAATAATATTGCAGCATAACTTAACCACCTGTAAACATCAGATGCTGACTGCTAATTGACAGGTACAATATTTATTGAGGTTACATACCAACAAACAGTCTAGCAGATTTGTTTATACATAGCAATTGCGATGCCAAGTGCACAGGAGAGACAGACCAAGATCCGGGAGATGAAAGCAAGCCTGAAGGGGACTGACACATGCATATGAACCAGTAGCACTGGAATCTCCTGGCAGGTTCATCTGACAAACAGTTTTCGTCTCAGCTCTCACTTTACAATTCAGCAATGCTGTTATTAGCAGCACGCTGTGACAAAACAAGAGAAAAACACCGAGCTTGTGGGAGAGGAAAGCTAACAACACCCAAGGCACGTGGCTGCCTCAAAAGCACTCCTGGCACAACAACTCCAAGGCCACGAGCTGACCTCTGGGTTCAGCAGAGCAACAGCCAAAGACAAGCAGACTTACTCTAACCTCTTCTCCCCTGCGTTCTGGTTGCTTTAACTTCAAATGAACTTCCTAAAGGGAGAAAAAGGGAATTTCCTGGAGCCAAGATTCCAGCTCTGTAATTCTTCCATCTGCATCCTGGGGCCGGAGAGGGGAAGGAGAGAAGGGAGGACCAAAGAGATCCTCCTGCAGCCACGCAGGTGCTGCAGCTCTTCCCAAAGCCTTTCCTCCCACCCGCAGCTGACCTCCAGCCTACTGCAAAGTGTCTTTCAATGACACACAGTGAATATACTGCTCCCCAAAGGTGCTGGGGCTGACAGCTCTGGATATTCCATTAGCCAAGGCATGGAGGAGACAGCAAGCACCGCGCAGGCAGTGGGGATGGGCCGGTATTCCCCATAGAGAAGGTGCCCTGCCAATGCACCCTGTCCCTGTCCGGGAAGAGATAACTCATCCCGAGGCTGTGAAAGGTTTGGCTTGTGCTTTGAAGCCTGGAAGGAGGCTGCAATTTCTGACACTCCGTTCTGGATACTGTTTTCAAAAGACTCCTGACAGGACTGGATCTCACACGCCTGAGCGCCAGGTCATGCTTTAGAACTGCAGCTTTAAGTGACTTTTGAGGCTCCCAAGTATCCTCATCCTTTGGTTGTCGTTATTTTTTGTTGTTTTTTTTTTTTTAACAGAACTCAGATACTTTCGAAAATTTTATTTACTGTCTCTATTTTACCATTCATTAAGAAGCTGAATTAAGCTGCTGATTACTGATAGCAGCTACCACACAGTGTTAAAGTGATGGGCATCTGTAGGGTCTCCTTGTTTTCAAAAAGCAAAGGCTGTTCAGGGCACGCCATTCAGGCTCAACTACTTACAATTCTCCACATTCAGATGTTAGGAAAATGTAATTAATACTGACACGTACAGAGGTCATATCTCTGAGCAAAACATTAAGGGGCGAAAAATTAAGAGACAGAGAGAGAGAGAGAAGCAATTTTGCTAAATGACTATGCCTCCCAGCAGGCTCTGTGACAGATACACCGCAACAGAACCGATTATAGCTCTTAGATTTCTAGTGACTCAACTAAGCGTTTACATCTTACAAAGCCACCTTATATGTGCTTTGCATTAAAAACGCGTTTATTGCTCACATTGACACATGTATGTTCTGAATTTAATAATACACTTGTTGAACCACGGTGACTCAAAACATCAACGTAATACCGGTAAGAAAAGGCTCTAGATTGAGTTTCTTCATACTCGGTGTTTGACTTCCTCAAAACATACTCTGACCATCTTCATTTATAACGTGTTTAATTAGACACCTCCAGAACAGATTCCTGAAAATATAAAAACTTCCTTAAGTTTTTCCTTAAGTTTTTCCTTAAATTCCGGAGTCTTCAAAATACCGATGGGCTGGATTTATTTATTTATACAGTTCTAATGTTTTCCTTTGGAAGGGTTTTACAGACTGCAATTACGAGGCTTTCAAAAATGGTACATAAACACCTTCCCCTCCCTGTTGCACCATGAAATCAAATGTGTCTCAGTGATAGGAAGAATAGGTTTTCTCAATTACATTTCTTTAAGACCAGCACTTAAAAAAATTGGATTAGTCCCCTCCAATGCTTTTTACATTAAGTTAGTTTAATTTAACAACCACCACTCTGCACTAGTACTGGGGAGTACCAATTCAGAAGATATGTTTAAAGCAATGCTTTCCCAGCAGACAGTAGGGATGAGATGTCCACTCACACTGCTGCATTGCCACTTTTGAAGTCTTAAAACCAAACGCAGCTGCTGCAGCAAGCCCTGAGCCCAGCACAGTAGCATTCATCTGTTTATGTTATCAGTGTCTCTGAAAAAATTGGCAGACAGCTCTTCTGGTGCTAGATGCATACTGAAACCCAATCAAGGCTTGGGTTATTTTTCTCCACTCAGCAATGCTGCAATTCTAGCCAGGCAAACCCCAAGATCTCTGTTACAATGAAGAGAGAAGCAATGAAAGCCCTGAGCCCACTGCCGTCCCAAACAGTAACAAATCATCCATTCCATCAACTTGGAGCAAAACTCACATGTGGCTCCCAAGCACTGTCAAACAAGTTTTGTAACGCTAATAACCGCACCGGGGTCTGGTGCTGATTCCCCTTCTCTTCAAGAATGGAAACCTCAATTCCACTTTTAACAGAAGCTTTAAGGTCCCATCGAACTCAGACATGAAGTCTCAAAAGTGAAAATGAACATCTTTCATTGACCCCTCTCGCCTCTTAAGGTCACCACTTCTTCCAACAAAAGAGTTCCTGAAGCCAACACTGTCAAGTCTGAGAAATAACAATCTTCTCTTTCACCACGGAAGGAACGTGTCAAAAATTCCTTGCAGTTACTACCAAATTCTCAAAACCTCATGTCCCCTGGTTTTGTATACAATGCCTGCTACTCAGTATCCCAGCAGCTTAGGCTGTCACACAGAGGACAACACAATGAAACCTGTGAAATCACTCTAGAAGTTCCCATAATCCTCTTGCGCATCAGAAAATTTGCTTGCTTCTCCACAAAACCCCAGAGCAGACCTACCTGGGCTGATTGGTCAGTGATGTCCATCACGCTGCCCTCTGACAGCCGGGACCGGTGCTGTGCTCTGGTGCTGCGCAGCTGCTCCTCTGCATTAACTTCTGCTTCAGGGGCCTCCGGTTGAGCCACCTCCACCTCCATTGGGGTACAGTGCCCATTCCCATGCTCGGGCTTTTCTTTGCTCTCCTTGCTGCCTGGCGTCCTCGTGATGACCCCAAACTTCCTGGTCCTCTTCCCATTCTGAGCTGCTCTGTCAGCAGGTTCAGGGCTGGGCTTGGCTTTGGGGTCACAGCTGTTGCTGTTGTTGCCGTTGGAGGGAGGAAGAGGGGCTTTGCGCTTGATGCGGCGCAACATGATCAGGTAGACAAAGCCGCCATTCCAGCACTGCTCGGCCAGATAACTGCAAGGAAAGAGGTGCACGTGTTAGCAATGGCTCACCCTGCATCCTGCCCCGACACCGTGATGCCTGCATGACTTTCTGGGCAGCACAGCTACATTCAGAATGAGGACGCACTGGGATACCTCCAAGCATCTGCAGAAGCTCCTTTTTCCTTCAGTATTAGAAATTTGCAGTGACAGGCAGAGATCTGAGCACTGCCTCCCAGCAGCTCTATCAGATGCTCAGACAGCAGTAACAGAACAACTGGCAATGCTACCAAATGGATTCCCACCACCCTGACCTCCAGAACAATGGCACAGCAACACAAAACAGCAGAGCAAGCAAAGAACAGCAAAAACGTGGTTCCAGTGGGGGGCATTAATATAAATAAATAAATTCTGAAAAGTTAAAAACAGTCTGTTTAGCCTTGAGTAAAGAAGACTGAGAGGGGATCTGATCCAGGTCTATAAATATCTAAGGTGTGGGGGGCAAAGTGGCGAGGCCAGACTGTTTTCAGCAGTGTGTGGAAACAGGACAAGGGGAAATGGCCAAAAGCTGCAGCATAGGAAGTTCCACACAAATGTGCGCAAGAACTTCTTTACGGTGAGGGTGACGGAGCGCTGGAACAGGCTGCCCAGGGAGGTTGTGGAGTCTCCTTCTCTGGAGATATTCAAGACCCGCCTGGACGCCTACCTGTGTGACCTGGTGTAGGGATCCTGCTTTGGCAGGGGGCTTGGACTCGATGATCTCTGGAGGTCCCTTCCAACCCCTATGATTCTGTGATTCTGTGATTTGCATCTGAAATGAGTCTCCTTAGTGAAACATCCTCTGCTCCAGCATACCAACATGCTTTCAGGGCCCCAGGGGAACAAATCAGCTACAGGACTAAGCATATGCAGAGCCAACTGCCTCAGTACAGCAAAGCATGGCACTACAATGCACCCTGGCTCCCATGAATGGGAGTAAGTTTCTTTAGAGCAGGCACACTCGAATCAAAGCAGGAGCTAAGTCACTGCGGTTGTGCATGGAGCAGCCACCGGGTCCCCATACCACACCACCACCTTCCTTCCAAAGGCTTTGAACATGCCTTGGAGGAAACGTCATTTCTGCTTCAAATACTCAGTGACCTTAAAGAAACTGCACCCATCAATGCAAAAGGGGAATCCAACTTCATGCCTCTTTTGGGAAAGCATGTACCTCAATCCAAATTCTTGAAATATTTGGGTTTTCAGCCAAGGGTGTGACCAACAAGGAGTACAAACAAGCTGGAATGTGTATTTAACAGGTTTGTATGTGCCCTTTCACATTAATATAGACCAAAAAACTCCACTGTCTTTCTCACTAGCAAAAGTGGCAAGCATTTTCCAGAGCATCAAATAACCCTCTGCTGCAGCTGCAATAAACTTTCCACTAACACAGAGCAGTTGGTGAGCCTACAGCTATCAGAGGAGATGAGAAAATAGGTGTGGAGTTAAACCATAACAGATCCTAAGAGAAAATAACACAGCACTTGTGTCTGAGAGAGCAGGAGGAACTCGGGAGTCTTCCACTCTTTTATCCCTGCCTGATGCTTGTGGGGTAATTTTCCCCTTCTCATTCTTAAAAGTTGTTTGGCCTTAAACACAACCCTTCAAAGCTACTCCTGCATAGAGGTGACTTATGGCAAAACAGGAAAAGCAGCTCTGATAAGCCCTGAAGCAAACTTCTTTGCAGATGGGTGAAGAAAGCTCTCTCCATTACTCAAAGCAACCTGGACCAGCCTGGCAGTGGCTGAAAGCAACACACAACGGTATGTTTTTGTCCACAGACATTAGCTGGTAGTTTTAGTCCACCCCTTCCTAAAGCTGAGATGTCCCCCTCAGACAGCAGCACCACACTGACTGCCTGTATTTCACTAGGAAGTCTGATGCCCAAATGAATGTGGCCACATTAAGTACAGCCCTGGAGCAAGCGAGCTGAGGGACAAACAGGTTTCTCAAATGTACACAGAGTCAATCTCCACTTGAGCAGGTCTCTTGGAAGAGAGAAAAGACAAGGAAAGGGATGGGAAAGGAACATATATATATATCTATATATATGTATATATCCAAACAAAATCTTAAACCTATCTTTTTACAAACCATCCCCAAACAGACAGCACTGTTGCTGCAGCAGCCCAGCCGTCCTGCGGGCTGTGAGGTGACACAGGCCCAGTGAAGCAGTTGGGGCAGGCACGACCTGCAGGCTTCGCCTAAAAAAATTCCACAACTAAGATGGAAGTAGTTTGGATTATCAAGTTAAAAGAAAAATGCTTTTAATCAACAGAAGAAGGGCCGTTTTGTTCCAGAAACAATACGGGCTGCCTGTTTTTCACATTTATCTTTCAACTCAAATTTCAAGGCAGCCAGTAAAGTTGATTAAAATTCATGGCTTTTGCTTGCAGCAATACCACTGCACTCTGATCCATCACACATAAGCCTGATAGCGCTGCTGTTGCTGGCACACAGAAGAAGAGCTGCTCGTCTCCCAGTAGCCCCGTGCCTCACATGGGTGCTGCCCTGCCAGCTCGGGGCAGCCCGTTCTGCCAGACCTGTTCTCCTGCAGGTGCACCAAGTGGGAGATTTAAAACACTGATCTCTATCTCTGAACTAATCGCTGCTGTAGTTTTGAGTGCCAGTAAACGAGTGCAAGCAGTAACCAGCTGCCTGATTTTGAAACCAAGCAGAGGGGGTCCTTGGTTTCAGGGGGCGCTTAGTGCAAGTCCCAGACTCATTTGACAAAGAAGAAAATAGCTTACTGCTCCACCTTGCCTCGTAGCATGTTCACTCTGCTCGTAACACACAAGTTACAGAAAGGGAAGGAAAAGTTTATTCTTCTCTATTCTCTATCCACAGAAACTCATGCCTGAAGCTCAGAGCAGTAATGATGCAGCAGCTGTGCTGAAGTCAGAGGGGCCACACTGATTTACTCCATATGGCGGAACGGTCCAGGCATGCAGCCTGTAGTAACTCATGGTTTTATGTCTTCTTGAGTGCTCCTCAGCAGTTCAAAGCACACATTCCCGTGAAGAAAAAGGAACGCTTTCTCTGGGGCAGGAAGCAATTACCTTTGAGTGGCAGTGAGGGACCACGAGCGCCAGACGATGCCCGGTATTCCTGACAGGGTACGTCCAGCTGCCACAAGGGTGGGTACCAGTGATGCATTAAGTGGCATCATTACCCCAGAGCTTGTTTCAAATCAAAAAATCAGGCATTCTGCATTGGAAAACCAGCACCGGTGTAACACCATGCTGATATTATAAGACAGGCATCTAATATACGGAGGATTTGCGGTCACTGTCAGTATCACCCTAGATCTGTAGGTAGGGCTGCTAACCAGGGAGCCTGAGCCACTTTTAAGTTCTGCTAGGTACGTGCTGCCTACTTAGCTGGCTTCCTTTCCCATTGTCATTTCTTTCCCTATTTAAGAAAGAAGCCAGAAAACCCCACGAAAGCACAGCAGGCCTTCAGCAGAGGACAAAAGACAGGAAAGAATGTATTAAAAGACTGAGAACCTGCAGATTTTTAATTACTTTCAATCAGTCCAGGAGCATCCGGGAGCCAGAGGGGAATAAAGAAATGGATTCAATAAAATGTATCTATACAGCCTCTATACTGCAAAAAAACACCAGAGCTATACAGGACCCCAGAATTCACTTATCAGGGTTTAATGTGCTAAGCAGACATGTCTTTTTTTAGGTTCAGTCCCAGCGGAGCATCCACAGAGATTTCAGCCATCATTGCACCGAAGGGATTTTTTTGGCTGGGCAGGAATCAGAGCCTGTGTGCATCCACAGCTCTCAGCACACAGCATCAGCTGCTGTCTGCAAGTTTTCAGCTACTTCAAACATGAGCTCAGATGAAAAAGGCACGAGAAGCAAAAATCTCCCAAATGCAGCTTTGATTGACCTGGTTTAATGAAAACTGAGACTGTAAATCACAATAGGTTTTTAACTTCCTCTGCCCTGTGCTGGTTGGCAAGGGATGGAGTAGGATGCAGAAGAAGCCCTGCATGGCATGCACCAGCTACAAATCTTGGGTAGCCACTCCTAGAGTCTGTAGCTGAAAGCAAGAGATTTCACCAACTGTAATGCATCATCTGCAGAACATTTTACCAACAAAACACTCACCCATGCTTCCTAGTTTTGCCAGGCTATGTAAGGTAGTGCCAAGAATCCTGTCTCCCTGCATAGAAGGGGCTGCTCCCATCCTATGGAACTCAACCCACATCCCTGCCTTACAGGTGAAGGAAATCTCAAGTCCCATGAAATAACTCAGAGCCCAGGGAGGCAATGCCATAGTTCTGCCATGCGAGGCAAGGAGAGGCTGCACTCCCTCTGCAGTAACAAGTGTCAAAAAAGTCTGTTTTGGAGAGTCATGGAACAGGCTGAGTGCATTTCTGGAAGAAAAAAATAAGAATTATATACACTCAAATATACATATACATAATTTTTATTTTTATTATTTTTTATTTTAAAAAATAAATACATAAATATTATTATTATTTTTATATACACATATATAAAGGTAAACCTTGGGAAATCCTAGTCCCAGTGAGACAGGAAAACACTAAAGACCACAAAACCAACCCAGCCATGTGGGTGGTAGACCCTGGAGGGACAACAAGCATTAAACCTCAGTATTTCCACTGTAGTGTCATCTCCCCAAGCAAGGGCTAAGATATCACCGAAGAGACAGTTTGGAAACATTTCCCGCTGACATGCTCAGAAGGAAGGGCTGCTTTTGCTGCTTTCATCCGGCTCTGGCTCCAGCTCTGCTAAAACCTCAGCCTGAATAAAAGGCTGCCCTTAAGCAGCAGGCAGATTTGTTCTTCTCTGCAGGAGAGAAACCATGGAAATCTTAATAATCTTTAAAACTAGGGAAAAATCACTTTGCACTTTAAACAGTGCAGTAAAGTTCCCTCTGGCAAAGCTCAACCACAGGTTAAAAAATGCAGCTGGTGGCTGCTATCAGGGGACACTCCCTGCTTCTCTTCCATCTGAGCTACTGAGATGGACACATCCTTTGGAGGCTCTTTTGAGCTATGTAGTCAGATCCCACTTCTGCCCTACGCTGCAAATGCACAAATCAGTAAATTAGCTCAGTATACTCCAAGTTTCTTGGCATCCACGTCCAGCATCATACTTTTTACACATAGGAGTGTGCAAATATAAAGGCCTACAGATTTGACAAGAGTGTGCTGTGACAAACTCTGTCACATCCCATCTCTGTTGAATAACTACAGACGGTTGCGCTGAACTACATGAAAACCAAAGCAGGCCTGGCAGCTGTAAGAGAACATCTGGATCCACTTTAAGATCAGAAATACTGAAGAAGTATGTTTATTTTACACTAATAATACTATTTCGCATTTCTACACAACCTTTCATCCTGATTGATCAGACAGCAGAGTGGAAATGACACGCACGGACATTCCCCTGCCCGCAGCGCAGCTCACCAGGGCACGGAGGAGGAATTTACATCATGCCGACGGCTTTTGGAGCCGCAGACCTGCAGTGTCCTCAGCAGGACAGACAGACCGCCAGTTGTTACACACTGCTTTGGAGGACTCTGGCATGGTGAAATGTCTTGAAACTCAATCTTCTCTAGGCTGGAAGGATGAAGGGCAGAGTGGATCCTCACAGTACTGAAGCTTCCACGTCCAAGGAGGATTTAAGAACTAAAACTAACAAACCATCTCTCTGTGACACAAGAAACCAAGCTAACTTGCTTTTCAGGTAAGTCAGGGGCAAACTGATGACTAACAGATAGAGACTGAACAAAGGCTCTACGTGAATCCCTCACCCCACTGCAGTCACTGTGGAAGACAACCCACAAAATTGTGGGCAGACTTTGGCAGACACCAGAGGGCACTTTTAGGAGATTTCCACTTCTTCAGACAAGATTCAAGCATGCATTAAATTAACACAGCCAATGAAGATCACTTCCAAAGCCCAGGCTGAAGCACAAACTCACGGGTCTCACCACGAGGCTTGGGCACACCCCATGGGGGTGTGGGGCCTTTCTGGAGGACACTGATCTCTGGCCGCAACTCACCTCGGCTGAAATTAATAGTGTTGGTAAAGCCAGCTGTTTTATCACATTTTTGCACCAGGAAGGAGCCAGGTAGCTCTCAGCCCAGCGCCTTGCTGTGACAAGCCCCATCCTGTCTCAGGCTGTGCAGGTGACGGCACACACAGGGGACATGGTATTCTCTGCTTGCCTTAATAAGCAGGGGGAGAGGCAGAAACGGCATGGGAAGAGTCACTCACAGAGCTGAGCGATGTAAAGCATCCAGGGAGGGCGTTCAAGCAGCCAGAGGTGCGGACAGGACTTCCACCTCCAAGAAGAGGATGAGCAGCTCCCAGCCCTCGGCTCACAGCCAGGGATGAGCAGCACCACCCAGAGCCTCCCGCTGCCTGCAGCCCCTGAGCTATGCTGTTTTCTTCTCTTACTATAGCTCAAGTGTTGCTGTAGAGAACATAACTCTGAATCCATATTGCATATTTTTCACCATTAACTGTACAGCCAGGAATACAACTAGACCTACTGAAACCTTCAAGGAAAAATGAATCTGGAAGTTAAACTTCAAGGTATTTTTCTGTGGCCTTTCCAAAGCCGGTACAAGCATGCTGGGTGCTGATTAGACGCAATCCCTCCTTTGGATTAAGGCTGCCAGCAGCCTCGAGCAATCATGCTGTCCTCATCCTCACGCTCGCCTTGGAGCAATTTGAGCTGCTCACAGACTTCCTGCTATCAGCACAACACCAAAAAGTCAGAGGCGGCATATCAGTGAACAAACGGGGCAGGGTCTGCTCTTCAGTGCTCAGCAGAGAAAGCAAAGCAGATAGAATTTAAGACTAATAAGAACAAAAACTCCAGAGCTGAAATCTGCAAGACTGTGCACACACATTTCTGGATCCAGAAGACCCCTCTGTCAGGCTCACCGCGAAGTCTCCAGCTCTGGGAAGAGGTGATGAGAGAGCAGAATATTGCTGTTGTGTTCTCACAGACTTGCTGCCTACCTGTGGCTTTCACTGAAGGATGAGATTAAGATCAGCCTTGTGACACAGGGCCATGACTAAAGGCTGTCGAGACACCTTACTGCCTGGTTATCAGTGCAATGATGTGGCCTTGAATTAGAGAGAATTAAATTCCTCTTCCCCTGCTGCTGCTCTGCAGATTGCTTACAGCACCCTAGGCAAGCATTTCCACTGGGAAAAAAAACAAACAACAGGGCCAACCCACAGAATTGCTGCAAGGGGCAGGGTGGCAAAGCTGTGGCACCAGAGTTTCACAAACACCTTAAATCCACAATCAGCCAACACGAAACATCACAGCTCTCCTCCCACCCAACATCCTGCTCAGCTGCTGGCACAACCCTTGGGCAGCCATACAAATGAACCAACCTGGGAACTGATCCAGCTTTAAATTAACACGGCCAAAAGCAAACACCCAAAAAACTCAAACCTGAATGCAAGGAGCTTTAACCCGGCTCGGTGCTCTGATCAGGTTCCCATCAGCACGCAGGGACAGGAAAGCAAGCAGCAGCGAGGCCAGGCTTCCGCTCCCATCGGCACTGCTGGCACAACTGCAGCTCCAGGACAGGAGCTCGCAGGCTGCAGGGAGAGGCTCTGGCTTACTCAGCTCAGCAGCCCCACAACTTTGCTTTCTAAAATCAAAAGGCCACACGTTCTTCCTGCAGACTGGCTTAATCGCATCCTCACTGCAGGTGTGGAAAGGAGAGAGATTAGATCACCACGATCATGCTAGCACAGTGCAAAAATGTGTTTTTGCCACATGTTCTTCAAAAACATGGTCAGAGCTTATGGAGAGAGTGATGAGAACAGGGACCTCCAGAATGCGGCACACAGATCCATTGGCTCTGCTAGGAGAAGACAAGAGTGATGCTGCCTTCAGACTGCAGCGATTTTTGGACTCAAGCTTTACAAAGAATCTGATCCTACTAAACATGTTAACTCCCACAACTGCACCTGAACGTCAGAAGCACGCAATGCTCTTCGGGTCTGGGACTCTAAGGGAATAAGGATTAAGCTGACAAATTCAATTTGCTCCCTTTTTGACAGCACAGCCTACAAACAATGGTGGCCCAATTCAGTCCAGCTCCCATTTGTTAGTTCTGCTGGAAAGAGATGTTTACCTGGATATGTGGCCTTTCTCACACACATATGTTCTCCTGTTGCAGTCCAGAGCCGGATGTGCTCTCCCTGGGATGGCAGGGCAAGGGCAGACACTCTTAGTTGTTTCACGCCATCTGGTAATGCTGCTGCAGTGCAGGGGAGAACGAGTGCTAACACCCCCTAAAAGTCACATCCAAACACAACTGCTGCCACCAATAGAAAAGGCTTTTCCTTAATCCATTTTCACCAAATATGCTTTCTAAAATGTCTTGATTTCATTTTGCCTGCTCCTCTTCCTCATACAATGCTCTACCAAACTGCAGCAAGGCACAGGGCAGTGATTATTATGCCTTGTCACTATGGGATGGAGAGAGAGGAAATATGGCCAAAAACTGCAAAGGAAGAGAGATATTCAGTCTGCTTACTAGCCCCTGTCCCTCCCAATACCCTCGCAACCAAGGGTTGCCATCAACAGCTTTTCTTTATCACAGCACTTGTGTACATACCAAGAATACACTTCTGAAGCAAATCTCATGCTCCCTGTACACTGGTTCACACAGTCAGGTTGCCCAAGCTTCAACCAAATTCATCTCATGAAATTCCAGAAGCAGGCACATGTCAGGCACCCACTCCATACACTCCAGTTGCTGTGCTATGTGCTGATGTATGTACATCAGTATTGCGTCCATGGATCACACTGCAGCCAGTCCTGTCCAACCGCCAAAGTAACCCCAGGACAGATGTCAGCTACAGCACAACAGTTTCCTTTGGTACCTTTTGGGCTATGCTGCTGTCTAGCACAGACACTTGGTAACTGCTCCATTACAAAAGTATCCTCCAATGCATTCACCTGAGGGAAGTCTGCATGGACCAGGGCAACCATTTAATCAGGCCCATGCACACTTTTCTGCTTCAGGAGAAGCATAAGGTCCCAAATAGAAAAAGCTCATTTGCAAAGATCGCACACTGGAATACAAATAAATTCTTGTTTACTTTTTGCAGCAGCTGCAGTAAGTCATGGAGCAATGCTCAAAGTGTTTTCAATGCCAGTGTTACTGTTAATTTCTGAGACACAGCTTTCTATCATTATTTCAGGTGGTCAGCTTTTTTTTTTTTTAAACAGTACTTCTTGAATTAGAAAACAAATCTCAGAAATGTTAATGAAGAGACACTGACATTTTGACTTCCAAACTGAGAGAATGCATCAAAGTAAAGATTTTACTTTATTTCAGACCAATTTTCATGGAGTGCTCTTGGTGGTTTGAAAAATCTTCATTCATACATGGCTGCAACTTTCCTTTCCTGCCACATTCCTCCCTAGGTGGAAGACTTACTCCAAACTGGGAAGCCCAACAAGTTCACATTTGCAAAACATGAAATCACCAGACTGAAAAGCACACATGCCTCAAGTTAAGGAAAAAGGAAGAGGTCAAAACCTACCCATGCATGACCCACGCACTGCCCACCTACACAGTATTCACTGACGGCAGCATTCCACCCACTGCACCATAAGTACTCAAGTCTTGCTGCTTATTTCATGCTGTGCCACTGCACTTCCAGGGCTCTCCACCTTCCCTCCACAGTATCTTAGGACCACAGTGCCTCCACAGCAAGCATCTTCTATGTATCTACCCAGCTCACATCTTCCCCTTCTCCCCACAAGTCCTCTACATAGTGCCTTGTTTCCATTCCCACTACTGATCTCTGGGAGTAGATTTAACATAACAGAAACGGTCTCTACTCAGAATCTGCTGTATACAATATATCTGCCTGGAGATGTGGAAACATAGAGAGCTCTTCACCCCATTCCCCACACTGTACCAGGCTATTCCAGCTCTCTGGAGTTAAGCTTCCTATCTTTCCCTATGCAGAAATTACCGCAGATGCCCCAAATGAGAGGAAAACATATACACAAATACCTTCTATGCCTACAGAAACATTCTGCAATGATACTTAAAATTAAAAAAAAAATGATAATAAAAAATCTGCAGTGATGTTTTGACAAATCAGATTCTTTAGGTTTCCACATTATCTGTAATTCCCCAAATACTTCTCTCCACTGAGAAGTAAAGGCTTTGGATGTCTGCAAGCAATGAATAGGAGAGCCAGAAAATTTAATCAAGCCTATTTTACAGCAGGAAGTGAGACGCTGGGGCACAACCTTATTCCCAACACGTTCAGCTGAACTGCTGAGAAGAATCCTACAAACAGAGGGAGTGGGCAGGCTCCCAGCAACTCCACAAAGGCTGGGGCAGATATGGAAGAAACCAATCACAAATCTTATTTGTTCAAAGAGACCCTTAAACGTCTTCTGGGCCAACTCCCCCGCAACGAACAGGGACGACTACAGCTCCATCAGGTGCTTAGTCTGATCCAGCCTGACCTTGAGTGTGTCTAAAGGCAGAGAAATTCACAGCCCTTATTGGCTTTAAGAAGTAGAATTTAGCAACAAGGGCTATTTACCTCCAAGAGACCACTCAGTTCTTGGTGTTTTCCCGTACTTCTCTTAACACTGAAAGCAGCTACCTCATCAGCTGCTACCTCCTTACCAAGGGGCACAGTGCCTGCCATACAGCATGCTCACAGCTTCTGGTTTGGCCATGAAGCTCGCAAAGCCAGAAACATGAAGCCAGTGCAAGAAATTCAGCTCCCTGTTAACACCATATGAAGGAAGCCCTAACCCTCTAACGATGCGGAGGAAAAGTCTGGAAATACAATCTGACTGCATCATGAAAACTTCTTAAGCCACTCTTGCAAATGACATCGCTGTCTTTCGAGGACTATGCTCTGGGAAGGCTGGCTTAGCTCTTTAACAAAATCGCTACTTCGTTCTTGGCCATGACAACAGGCCGTGTACACAGTAAATCCCATGGATCAATGGCTTTAGCCTCTGCCAAGCCAAACTTCTCCAAGTCCCCAACCATGGCCACCAGGCAACTCGTGCACCCAGCAGCTTCCCCCAGTGACACCAAGCTCCACTGCCAAACATGGCTTTGGTTTTCCTCACATCCATCCAGTAGACCTCGCCCTCTTTGATCAAACAAACCATGCTCACCAGTCACTCTGCAATCTCCCATGAACACAAGCATTTCCCATTGGAGCTCCCTGGCTGGGGTTATTTTTGCAAAGTAAATGCAACTCCCACTCCTGCTGCACATAGCCTGGTTTCAGAGGACGCTGACGATGTCACCAACTCCAGCTGCGCAATTCACCCAAAGCCTGGAGCATTACCCCCCAAACACCGTGCCCAATATAGAAACCACAGCCAGCAGCTTACAGCAAAAGAGCTTGCAAAAGCAAGAGCTGCGCGATGTCAGATGTACATGTGCCTGTCTGTAGTATGTCTGCCTCTTGCCTTGGATGTTCACATTAAAAATCAGCTTCTAATTACACCCTCACTCTCTGTTTTCACCACAGTAAGTTGGATGAGGCCAAAAGGGAGAAGAATTAACAAGCGCGCATGGCAGCAGCCATAAACATTTCCCAACTTTCACTCAGTTTTGCAACACAAGATGGAGACATGCCCTCCTTGGAGGGCCAACAGATTAGCGCTTGCAGATGATTTTAACTTGTCAGCCAGCAGACTGAAGTTGCTGCACTCTCACAGTTCTCCCAGCCTGCTGGAAGCACTCTGCCAGCCACAAAGACGCAAGCACCCCTCCAACACTGGGCGCCCAAAGGTCACGGAAACATCTCCAGCAGCAACCCAGGCCATGAACCAGGTCCCGCAGCTGGGGCAAGGAGCTGCAGCACCAGCCTTTGGCACTGTAAGGAAACAAAGGTCAGACTTCCCGTTTCTTCCTCCTGCCTGCCCCAGAGATATGAGAACGGATATACTGACGGGGCCCATGGGGCTGCAATTTTATTTTATTTTTTTTAAGGACCTCTTAGTTATTTCTTCAGCTCTAGCATGAGGCAGATCAGCGCCACATCACAAGACATCCACAGTGAACTTTTTTGGCAACTGTCATCTACTATTCACTCTCTGCAAATCCTTGTTGTTAACAAACTGTAGGAAGGGAATCAGAATTTTCCAATCCACAAATCTCCTAATAACTACGGCCTCTTTATGCAGGCTTCAGGAACAGCCATGTCATCTGGTTAGAAACTTGGAGTGGCTCTTCACCACTGGACTGAACCTGCCTGAAAACAGTGAGGAGATGGACAAAACCATCATGGACTTCAGCAGTGCAAAAGCATTCATTACTTGACACTCCCCTACCAGACACATTGAGCCCAGTGGCATAAATTTATGCTGTGCTACTGTGCCAAAGACCCAGACACCTCCCTCGAGCACCAGTCCTCACAGACAGCACTGGAGTAAACCTGTCTGCGAGCACAGAGCCTCTATCGCGTTGGCTTCACATTGGCTCCTAGCATGCAAACCAAAGGCAGTGTTATAAGTATCTGCTCTGCAAATTAAGAGTGCCTTTAGTGCTTTGAAAAATAAGAGCTTATTTAGTCAGTACATCAGCTTCTTCAAAGAGTCTGCAAACTAATTAGCCACACCGAGTTACTATTAAAACACAGAGCTTACATGCTATACTCCTGATGATAAGAGAGATGGTGTCTTGGTACCAGAGGTATAGAATTAGCACAAACTGTTCATCAGATGCATTTTCCTATCAGCTTCAAATTATATTTCAGACTGAATATTTTCCTTTCCCAGAGTTGATGTGGGAATTCACTTATTTTATTTGTAAGTTCAAAGCAATAATAATTTTTGCCCGTGCACAGATTGAGAGTTTGCATATTCAACAGAGTGAGAGTGAGCAGGAGAGGATGGAAGATGCTAAAAACAAAAACAGAAGCTGAAGTTAAGAAAATGAAGAAGGTAGAAAACAGTTGTGATACAAAAGATCCATGCAGCTGTTCCAGATCAACTTTTACAGGACAAGGGGATTGTTCAAATGAATGCAAAGGGCATGCTAGCCAGAGGCAAACCCTCCCTTCTAGATGCAGATAAGTCCTCCAGCAAATCGAAGTTTACCAACCCCAAAGATATGCAAAGCCCAGAGACTGAGACCACAAGGCTCACAGATTTTAATTCCAAGAGTTTCTGCCTACCCCTGCTTCTCACAGCGCAGGTTTATTTGGCAGATAAGCCTTTGCTACTTAAAAAAAATCAAAGGAAACAGCATCACAGGAAAAGAAATTTCCGTTCCCCTTTCAAGTTGCATTCATCTGGTCCCACTGTAGCTTTGCAGGTTTACTTACAGCAAAAAGCAGGTCTGCATCCGAGAGCTCCGTGCTGTGCTTGCACCCTCCAGCCCGGATTCCTCTCCTCTGCAGCACCCACGGAGCCAGCCCCACCCCAGGAGCTCCTTCCTGCAGGGAATCACCACCTCCTGCTCCAAAGGTGTTGCAACCACGGTTCTGAATTTCAGGACAGGATCTGACAGCACGCATGTCCCAGCAAAGGTTGGGGGGGGAGGACGGGACTAAAAACTCCCACTACGCATCATCATGACTAGTCCATTACCAGCTTATAACGCGCCATATACCTAATTTCCTTTCTCTCCCCTTGCTAAACTTTCACTGAAGGCACTGATTGGATTTGTCAGCATGTTCTCACACAAGGCGGAATTCAATTAAACCAACAAGATAGCAGGTATTGGGTGTCTGCTTAAAAATAACAAGTAGCAACATGTACACGCTGTCAGTGTAACCAGAAACAAGGATGCTGTGCAACTTATTTTCTAACTACTATATGTGCACACACACAAAAAAGCCAGAAGCAGACCACAACCAACTGCCTGCAAGTAGCAGGACAGAAGCAGAGCGCAGCAACCACTGCATCTTATTTCATGTGCTGGATCAGAGTTAATCTGAGCAGCAGCCACATAAATCCAGAGGGGCTCTATTAAAAACCAGTGCAGTGACTCAATCCACATACAGAAGCATAAATTCAGAGAAAACTCAAATTCTGAGCATCCATATATTCCTTAAGAAAGCTTTTTGTTTAGTGACAAAAATTTCTTTGTTGGACAAGCTGGACCACAGCTCTAAATGTTGCAGGACATTTCTGCTCCTCAAGTAATGCAGACAGGCATTAGCCCATTTGCAGTGGCAGGGAACTATTAGTGTAAATGTGCCAAGCAACTCTGCCAAGGAGACTTTAACACAGTACTATTTTAAATCTTTCAAAAACTATTTTTAATCTTCCCAGATCAGACTCTGCCACTCATCATACCGTAGGGCAGCCCTAAGGATGTCCCAATCGACTGAAACCCAAAAATTCCAGCAGCGGGATCCCAGCACCCCTCTCTCTCCTGCAGAAGCAAGGGGCAATTTGCCACCTGCCCAAGAAGCCCAGGGTTTTCCTTCTGGAGGGCAGAGATGAATCCATGTCACAGAGTTTCCTTCACAGTCCCTTGGTAAGCTCTACAGGAGGAGAGCTTGGCCTTTTTCAGACACATGGCTACAATTCACTGGTGACAGAAGTCTGTTCAGGATGGGGTCCCTTGACCATGCACCCAGTGACAAGCGAATCACAGAATGGCGTGGGGTTGGAAAGAGATGTAAAGCCCATCCAATTCCACCCCCCTGCCGTGGGCTGGTTGCCCTCCACCTGATCAGGCTGCTGAGGACCCCATTCAACTGACCCTGAGCATCTCCAGGGATGGAGCACCATAGCTGCTCTGAGAAGTCTGTGCCAGCGCCTCACCACCCTCTGAGTAAAGAATTTCCTCCTAACATCTAACCTATGTCTCCACAGGGACATCCAGTTTTCAATTTCCACTTGCCTCCTCACTGGCTTTCTGCAGCAAAGATTTTTTTTTTTTTTTTTAATGCAAAATTAAATTAATTAATCACAATAATAACCTGCTGTAGACAGAAATATTTCCCTCTTCTCAAAAAATCCTATCTAGAGGCCCTTGTGTTCTAGAACAGAGTCAACTCATGGATCCTGCTGTCTAGCACTTTGTCCAATGAGAATCACAAAATGGTTTGGGTTCGAAGAGATCTTCAAGATCACGTAGTTCCAGCCCCATGACATAGGCAGGGACACCTCCCATGAGATCAGGTTGCTTACAAGCTCCATCCAGCCTGGCCCTGAACGCCTCCAGGGAGGGAGCATCCACAACCTCACTGGGCAGCCTGCTCCAGTGTCTCACCACACTCACCATGAAGAATTTCTTCCTAATATATAGCCTAAATTCAGTTTGAAGCCATTTCCCCTTGTCCTGTCACTACATGTCCTTATAAAAAGTCCTTCCCCAACCTTCCTGTAGGCCCCTCCAGGTACTGGAAGGCCTCTATAAGGTGCCCCTGGAGCTTCTCTTCTCCAGGCCCCAGCTCTCTCAGCCTGACCTTGTAGCAAAGGTGCTCCAGGTCTCTCATCATCTCCGTGGACCTCCTCTGGACATGCTCCAGCAGCTCCATGTCCTTCTCATGTTGGGGGCTCCAGAACTGGACACAATGCTTCAAGTGGAATCTCACAGGAGCAGATTAGAAGAGCAGAATCACCTCCCTTGATCTGCTGGTCATGCTTCTCTTGATGCAACCAGAAGCATCACAACACACTGTCTCCATTTTCTGAACTTGTGCAGGTAATCTGAACAAACTGTTACTGAGCACAGCAATAACAAACACTTCAGCAACCACACACACTCGGGAAACAAAAGACCCACGACCATCTTAATCACCATCTTCTCTTGTTTCCATGATGATGATGAGTTCTCCTTCCCCAAATATAGAAAGCAAAATCAGAAATCATCATAACCACATATCATGCACCTATTCATCCTCTTATTTTATTTGGTACTTTCTCAATGCCAAGGTGCTACTAACAGTTCCACACACGCCATGCAAAACCTTAAAATTAGTGTGGTATAGTCTTTACTCTGAAACGTGGTAGCATTTATTCTATGAATTTTTTTTTTAAGCTGGGATATTTGCTCTCACACGGATCAAATATAGAAACATATACAGATACATATGCATAAACGCTACTCATATGGATGCCATACAAGTACCATATGTTTTACGCATTAGATGAGATGAGGTCATAAACATGAGTGAGATGCTACAGCACCCACACAAATGTAATATATGTTAGAAGCAAAGGGTAGATAACATCAATGGAACCAATTCTGAGAAACACTGGGGGCCTGGTTTTGGTTACTACCACCATGGGCTCAAAGCTGAGGGCCTAGGGATTTTTAACAGAGTAGACATTACATTTAAGATACTAGAGGATGTGATGGTGTTTAATACAGGCCTGTGATATTAATAAAAGTTATAGGATCATTAAAAATCCTACAGAACAGTTACCAACTTGCGAAAGGTTGATTAAGCTTAAACCTGTTGCATCTACTGGATTTTGCACCTATACACATAACCATCCACACAACACACAGTAAAACACAAAGTATTTTATCACCTCAGTTGGACTGGATCCATACCAGGCTTGCTGTTGCTCGTATTGTTCATCACATTGTTCATAGCCTCATGTTTCATTTGATCAAGCAGAATTGCCCTGTTATTGCCATTTTGACATTTTCCATGAAGACAATGTATGTTCCCAAAAACAGAACCAGGCTAAGCTGCCTGGGCTACCAGAAAGAAGAGGGGACAAGAGGCAGCACTGTCCTCACAAAGACTTCCTTGTAGTCACTCTGACTAAAGCCCCTAACTTAGGGGAAGCTTTTGGCAGGGACCCTATAGAAATGTGTTGGCAAACAGCAAAGATGTTGTCAGCTCTCCAGATGTTCCTGCCCCTTGAAAATCCTGACATATCTTCCCACGTTAGAGGTTACCCTTCCTCTCCAATCTTTCCTCCCCTACACAGCCCCAGTTCTCACCAACATTTTTTCATTACTTTCAAGGGAAGAGAGGCAGAAGTCCTTCTTTCCTCCACTTCTTCTCCTAAATACATACACAGACACCAGGGAAAAAACAGTGAGGAAAACACAAAGCCTAAGCAGGAAGCCAACTATTTGATCAATATTCTTTGATTTAATTAGCTCTGGACAATACTCAGAGTCAATGCCATAGAAGAGTCGCCACAGGCAAATTTCAGTTTGCAAGAGAGATTACTTTCACAATCTGAAAAATAAAAAATAGAAATAAAAAAGACTTGAACCCTGAAGGGATTCAGGATGAAATTTACCACTTAGAGAAACTTACCTTCAGGAAAGTGAGTTGGCTGACTTACCTAACAGTCAAACCCCTATAAAGAAAACAGCCATTATACCAAATTTATTCATCTATTTTGTGTCATTGCAGTTTCACAAGTAAACTTCGTTAATATATTCTTCTTATTCTCCTTCTGTACCCTTTTGACTAAAACCAGTTCTTTGGACAGGAAAGCAGCACTGGGGCCTGCAGCACTGTTCAGCAGCCCCCAGCGTAAAACTTTCAGCTCTGTCTGAAAATAGGTCACAAAAGCCTTTTGCTGCACATAAAAGCTTGCTACCTCCTCCAGTTTATTAAATTTTATATCAAAACAGAGATCTCTAGAAATATATATGAAACAGAACTGTTAACAGAACACACCAATATCTCACTAACATCTATCATATTTTAAGGTCTATTTAGCTTCGCCAATATACATACATTAATTCTAATGTATTGGATCTGGACCAGAAGCTAAAAGCCAGGACAGCAGGCCTGGAGCAGCAGTCTGGATACAAGTCCTAACTTGGCAGTTTGAACACATACATAATCATCATTACTCAAACTCAGTGAAGGGAGGGCAGACCCTGAATCCCTATTAGATTTACTGACTTAATAATTTACTCAATTTACTAATTTCCTTAATACATTTTACTGACCCAGTCAGAAATGATTCAAGAAGAAGGTCCTTAACCTACAGCAGTGATGGCTAAAACTGAACACTTGCTCTCCATCACTAGGGATACCTCCAAGATGGGCCAGCCACCCAACGACTCATGTATCAGAACCCGCATTTCATCTCTAGGCAAGCAGTGAGGCCTGTGATGGGAACTCCGTGGAAATCGGGAGCTGGCAAGAACCTCCGTACTCCTCCAATCATCCTTTGTTAAGCACTGCTGAAGATCTGCTAACTTATCCTTGGCGCTCACATCACAGAGGTGTCTCCCTTCTGGTCAATGATATTCGTAAGAGAGAGCTCTTAATGAGTTCAAAGTGAAATACCCTGAAATAAATTAATCCAAATCATGACTTCACAACATCAAAAGGGAATTAGAATCTCACACCACAGCCATGCAAGGAGGATACAGACAAGACTAGAACCACAGCTGCAGATATGCAGGCCGAGCCCAGCTTTTGGATGTGCTCCTCCCCACACTACAACACATACCCCCAAAATTCATCTCCAAAACCCAACTTTTGTGCCACCTGAGGAACACCTGGAACAGGACCCAAAGCTCCTAGCACCTGGGGCTGCCTTCAGTTCTAGCACAGGAGGCACATGCAAAGCATCAGGAAAAGCTTTGGTCTCAAAAGCCAGAGAAGTGACACAGAAACCATAGGGAAACATACAGCTCCTCTGGTCTGAGCTGCCATCTCTGCCCGTGCAATGGGGAAACCTCTGGCTGCATGATGTTAATGGAAATATCTGCCTGCTCTGTTCAGACTTTTCAAGCATCTGGAAAACAAGAAGCTCTTCAGCAACTACAAGATATGGCCAATTCCAGATTATCTGTCCAAGGTAGCCTGACCACATTCTGGCCAGCAAACCCAGCACCAGTAGCAGGAGAGCTCTGTAAAGCAACCAACACCGAGCACTGCAGGCAGGAACCCAGCACGCACACCACTTCCCTAAGCACCGTTTGCAACGGGGAAGGCACAAAAACACAAACCACTTCTCTTACTGCTTGAGCTGCACATGAACTGACAACCCAACTTTAAGCTTCATTCAAACTAGCTCCTCATTACTCCCACTAATTAGCCTTGTATGAAAGACAGTGAGCATACAGTAGGCATGGCACATTTCCTTGAATTCTGTTCAGTAAATTAAAAACTGCAGTTACATCATTGCTACTGGAATACAAATAATATTGCCAAGGCAGTGACACCAGCCTAGCTGGTTAAGGCTGCTGGACAGACAGTTAAGGAGTTTTTGTGCTGAAGGATGGAAGCAAGAGAGCAGATCTGAGTTTCTCCTTGCTTACTGCAACGTTCTAGAGACAAGAAGGATCTAAGAAGGAATCTATCACTGTTTATTTTCAGGCTCACACACATAATCTTTACTTCCAAGCAGGTGGTAAGGTCAAATTACAACTGAGCAAAAGATGGCTAAAGGAAGAAAGCAGGGGATAAAAGAGAGACCAAATTCAGTAACCCAATGAAAGTATTAAAATGGTACCTGATTCAGAAAGTGAGAAACATGGCCATCTGGAGGAGGGAAAATCACAGCCAACCTCGCAAGTCCAGAGGACGTGGGAAAAAAGGTATTTCAAACATGCCTAACAAACAGGAATTGCTTTTGTCTGCTCTAAAAGCAGCACTGCTTTGGCCACCAACGTGACCAGCAGTTACAAAAGAAGAAATCTCAAAAACAAAGCACTGAACTATGCCATGTCAAAAGGCTGCTGTCCTACGCCAGCAATATTCAGAGCTGGGCTGTGCTGCGAGTTTCCATTCAGAGTCACTGTTCACAGTACAAAACAAAAGCCACTGCCTTACCAGTATACAGAAAAAAACACAATAGCACTTACAAAACCCCATGTAAAGCTTTTCAGAGATTCTGAGTTCGGTATCTGCTCTGATCAGCCTCTTAAAGTCAGACTCTAACAAGCCATGCAGCATGCTGGTACACAACTGCTTTAGTACTAGCCCTCTCAGTTAACTATCCCTGTGTGTTTGATACATGCCACTCCCCCCATCCTCAGCCTCTATGTGTACATGATACAAAAGTTTTGGTATGAGATATCATACATGTATAGGAACCAGCAGGAATCACCCTCACCTTATCTTAAATGTTTGGGCTTTTTATGGGTCTGTTTTTCGCTTGGCCTTTTCACAGCATGGCTAGTGGCCAAGAGAACTGCCTGATCATAGCAGCTGGGCACGATGAGTCAGGGCACATGAATGCCATCTAACTAATCCCCTTCCACCTGTGTGCAGGGAGTGCTGGCTGCTCAGCTGAACATGACCAGGACCAGCGCTGCCCTGCAGAGCAAAACTCAGGCGTCAAGGTCAGACCTGCCCACTTCCCAGCAACCTTCAGCAAGGGAAAGAAAAAAAAAGAAAAAATAATAATTATTAAAAAAAAAAACCTCAATCTCCAAACAAAAAGTTGACTTTTCAAGTGGCGCATTAAGAAGTGAGCCATCAGAGCACAAAGTGAGTTGTGACTGGGTGGCATATAATGCGATATAAATTGAGCATGCACTAGAGCCTCAGCCAGCTTTACTCTTCGCAGAGCCCACAACTTTTGAATTTGCTAAAATAATAAGCACCCTGACATTACTGCCGTCACTGATGCTAAATAAAGCCAAGCAAAGTTGTGTTGCTTTGATCAGTCTTTTCATAAACGCAGTATAAATAATATTGCTGCTTTTCCATATCTTAAGAGGCTTTTACATTTGGAAAGTGTTACGGGGGCTCGCTGGAGATGTAAGTAGTGTTTTGTCTCTTTTTCCCTCTCATGCTTTTTTTTTCTTGATGTTTTTCAAACTGCAGACAGAAAAGTTAAACAACCCACTCCCAATGATCCAAACAATGTGTTTACATAAGGGTTCTAAAATGAAAAATCACGTTACTACACATTGAAATATTCTGCACTCTGGCCAAGTGCCTCGGCAGCCTAATGTCCGCAGAGAAACAGACTCGAGGTATAACGTTTCTGTCCAAAGTTTTGGATTTTTAAAGCAGAACACAAAGAAAAAAATGCACACCCAGTTTAACAGCAGAAGTCCCTGGCTGGAGGAACTCTCCTTCTCTGGAGACCTGTGGCTGTCCAAAGCAAACCAGGGTTTACATTTGCTCACATAATCACTGCCGCTTCCCCAGCAGCAGCATAGTAGAAGTGGGACCACTCCTACAGCCTCCAGGTTCTTTCTACATGCTCCCCTATCCATTGCACACGAGGATGCAGAAGTTCACGAAGCACAACTCACACAGACTTAGAGGTTGACAGAGCTGTTGTTGGGGCAGGACCACCATGCACATCTGCTCCCAGCAATTCAGCTTCTTCCAAAATGCCAATCCCTGGAGATGCCATCTCAGGTCCTCCAGCCATGCCCCTCCCATTGCTCTTCCGCAGCCTTTGAACAGCTGTTCACAAACCCCTAGACACTCAATTAGCATTGAAAAACCTGAGCAAAGCATCAACTTCCAGTTTGGCATCTCGGAGGCAGATGAGGATGTGCATGGTTTATGCTGAGGGGGGTTATCATTGTGCTACGCAGCAGCCCAACTCTGATTCATCTTGTTAAAGCCATTTCTGCCAATTAGTACAAAACCATTTCCTTCTGTGACAATTAATACTTACAGCAGTTATCCATCCAGCTCACAATGCTCTACAGGCATCCTTAAATCCTTATCTCCCAAGGCACAGGAAGAAGCTTCTTTCATGCAGGTGGCATTTTAAAATCCTACCACACACAGAAAGTAAGCTTAATCACAACACGAGGAAGCTTTAGGGTTACCATGACTAAATGCATCAGCCCTTCCCAGGCAGTGCTGGAGCTTCTGACATTACTTCTTGCTTTGATTCCCCCAGCACCCCTTCATCAAATGCAGGCTACTTGTCCAAAGGGAACCAAAAGTCAGAATCAGACATTTTGTCATCACTGATGTCATCATTGCTCCAAAAGGGCAAGAAAATGAAGGAGCTCCCCCATACCATCTGAGTGGTATTTGACTAATGCCTTAGAACACACAAAGTTAAATGCACAGGCACACAGAAAGAAAGGGTCTGAAAGAAACTCACAAAGCATACAAAGTTAATGCATCCAGACTGAATCCAGGGCAGTCATAGTATTGCTGGGCTCCCTGATCCCAGAGCAGCTCCACCACCCATTCTGCTAAAGAAAACTCTTACAGGAGCAAAATACTGGAGGCCTACAACCTTGATAGCTGCTTGAAATGCCTTCTGAGATCTCACTTCACCCCATACTTGTGGGGAACAATCCTTTCTTAATGCAGGTCTCGAGAGAGTTTCTCCTGGAGAATGATTTTCTATTGTCAAGCCTCTAACAGTGTTATTTTTATTATTTTATTTCTTTCCCTGACAAAAGGATAATATAATCCTCTGCTTTTTCATGAGACTAGAAACCACTATATGACAGCTTTAAACTTTTCTTCCTTTAAACCCAGCTCTCCCGCCTCAGCTATAATCCTCCTATTGGAAAGATCAGTTTGCAAGTCCCTGCCTCCAGGCAGCAACATCACAGCAGCGATTAGGGCCCACAAAATCCAATCAAACAGCCTCATCTTTCAGCTGAACTGGCATGAGTTTAATTTAATGGGAGGACCAGCAAGGAAGTTAAGTGACAATCTGTAGCTATGAACTGCTCCCAAGCCACGCCATTCCCAGGTCCTTGCACTGCAGCTCTGGAGTCCTTTGAACTCCAGGGATGGCACATCTGACAGCACCGAAGGCACTTTGACATCTGTGTCCCATTTTTAACCCCTTCCCCTGAGGCACCAGGGCTTCTGAGACCTTCTGGACTTTTGATCATCCTCTGGCTCTGTCTGGCTTTTCCTCCTCCTTCCAGTTTTATATACAAATGTTCAGTAACTACAGGGACTGGCTCAAATTCTTACAACTTTGACATAGTATGAAGAGCACCTGTATAGTTAAAATGGTGGAATTTTGTCTGCTACAACAGTTGAAATTCAGTTCTAATTCTGTAAAATCAGAACATGAATTAAAGATGGATTAGCCTTCTGCTCCAGACCATTTTAACTATATTCCGGTTGACCGGCTAGATCGGAAGAGCGTCGTCGGTGCTGTC
>JAPSGF010000003.1:31847982-31876797 GCA_035772895.1 Perdix hodgsoniae | reverse complement strand
ATGACACACGCTGCAGTCAGGTACACCCACGAAGAGCAGAGCTTCGGTCAGCTGTCACAGGCATACAGCAAAGCTGCACAGTTCAGCTCAGTATCCCATTAGTCCCAGCTACGCTGCAGGTCTGCCTTTCTCCCCCAGAATGGAGCTGCTATGGAGAGGCACAGAGACGTGCCAAAGACCCCTGCCATCTTTAGTACATACAGACATGGCTTTCCAGGTGTTTTCCCTCCTATATCCTTGAATAACCAGGCATCAGGGATTCTCTGTGTTGGAGGACCATGATATTACCAAGCTGTATGCTAAGCTTGCAAAAGCCCTAAAATCACCATATGTAGACAACAAAAAAACAATCCCTTACATCCAACCACTTAAAACTATGGTCTGACAATACTACTGGCCTTTTTTTTTTTTCTTTCTTTTTTGTTTTTCTGAGCTACTGATTTGCAATGAGCATCTCCTCAGAAAACAGTTAATAAAAAGAGAGGGAGAAGACAGCATTCCTTAAGAAAAACAAAACAAAAGAAAAACCTGGAAAGAAACAGCATGGAATACCAAGGCAGTTGTCTGAAAGCTCTCTCCCAATACACATGACATAGGAGCCAGCATCACTTTAACAACACTGCCTGTTTGGGATCACATTCTAAAAACGGGGATGTTTTTGCTCTTTCGTTTGCACTTCTGTCCTTGTTCTAAACTCTTTTTTTTTTCCTTTACAAGGCAGGAAGGCTGACTCTGTATCGCTGACCCTACCTCATTCTTAACTACATGGCTGACAGCTGCATCCCTTGTTGAATCTCTTCCAGATGTGGGAGCAGGACATGCTAGCATCACACAGGACACACTCCCCCACTCTAGCAATCCATTGTGCTAATTAATAATCTGTCTTCAGAACAGACAGTAATCAATGAGAGCTAATAAACATACAGAAGCCTCATATATCACATAAATTGTCATATTGATGTGGTGAAAGGGCTCCTGATGACGCAAATGGGAGCTGAAAACAATGTGATACAGCAATTGCAGACGCACCTATTTCGCAGGCTGCAATGTCCAAGCTAACTTCTTATGTTTCAGAAGCAATTGTACAGGCTTGCTCCCAGTGTAATTAACTCTGTTCTTCTAGCCACTATTTACCAAGAAAGCAAACTTAGTGTTAGATCACATAAATGGGATTTGCATTGTGCTGACTGCAAAGGGCCACACTACTACAGCTCCTGCCAGGTCAACATAAAAGAGCAGCGCGGGTATCTATGTGCTGCTCTTCTGTGTATGGTATAAATCCGGCATGAATGTGTGTGCCAATTTAACAAAAGTATCATGTTGGCAAGGGAGATGATCCCAGCATGTACAGATCTAGTGCCAGTGGTCAGCAGCCCTTGCACTCAGATGGCTTTACCATGGGCTTCACATGAGGATTCCTACATCTACCACATCATTTTGGCAGCACAAAAACCAGCAACAACATTTTGGCAGCAAAAAAACCATATGGGAGCTCTAGATGCTACAGGAAGGACAGAAACACAAGTGGTTACGCTCAACAACCCAAGACAAGATGAAGAACCACCACTGCTCAAAAAGGTGCTCTGCCGACAGTGCTGTTTAATCCACACAGACATGGAAAAATCCAACCAACATACTTTATTCACGGCCTCTGCTTGACCGGACCAAAGATCTCAGCTAAGAACTAAGGAATCTGAACCTCCATTTTCAAGTGTCAGAAAGCAACCCAAGCATTGTATGGGTGTTTTTTTTTCATATATCTTTTTTTAACTGGTCTCTTGTGCAAGTCTCACCCATGTCATACAATAAATTCAGCTGAAAATGAAGATAGCAAGACCTAGTTAAATCCATTTCCAAAGGCAGTGTCTGTTACAAAGTGTTTCAGGTATGGAGAAGGAAAAAGTAAAGGCATCTATGCTTTTCCCCATTCCTGTATCACAGACTTCAAGGCAAAAATTCAAGCAGGAAGAGATGCCTGGAATTTCTTTACCTCCAAAGTGAAGGATTAAGGCAAACATTGAAATAGGAGGAGATGTCTGGAATTTGTTTAATCTCAAAGCTCAGGAGTATTTGCAGCACCTTCAAACATTGCATCTTGAATCACATTCATTAAGCATTGCTGCAGAAAGCTCCTCAGAGGTGTAAGTTCTTTGGTTCAGCTCCTTGTCACATCATCCACAACACCTATGCTCAGCAAGTGCAAAACACCCTTAAGGTAAGGTGCAAGGGCTGATTTAAAAGCTTCTCCTCTCAAACAAAGGGCATGCAATGAATGCAGAAGCAAGAAAGTGATTAGTATTTCGGAAGAGATGTTGCCATTTCACACCTGAAACCTCCAGCTTAATACTTGATTGTCAAATTAGATCTAGGCAGCTTCAGCAGAAACATAACTTTGTGCTCATACTCTAAACATCCATGGCAGGTAACTAAATCTAACACTTAAAAAAATTTCCTGTACTTTGAGATAAAAGTATAATCACAGTACATCTGGCATTTAAATAAAATAACCATTAGCACAGGAAACCCTAGCATAAATGTACTGGGCCAGGCAAAGACAGATGAATATGGAGAAGCAGCATGGGACTGGGTTTAATGCCATGTTTACCAGGGATTTGCTGTGCTTAAAAATGCAGAAAACTTCCTGTGGCAGGCTGAGCTCAGTTACAGGATTAAAAATACAGGCTGTGACTAAAACTGGAGATTTAATTATCTGGCTTAATTGGACAAGGAGGAAAAACAGCTCCAGTATAGGCTGTATGCTCCAAGAAGGCAGCAGACTACTTTCATAAAAGCTAAGACACCCGTAGAGTGTTACGAGTTGGAAGGTTTTTCACATTGCCCATTAAAAAATTGCAGGTATCTATTTGTTAACTAGAGCAATAGAAATGGTCACTGGTGTTTAGAAGGAGAAACACATTATTTGAGACGAATTGGTTTATGCTATACCAAGCCTACAGATTAGCATGAATTAGTCTCTACTGACAGCAAGTTCTGGCAACACTTCGACCCACAATAAGTGAACAATTCCATAAAATTTCTAGTCATGTTCACAATTATTAATCAAATCACATACACAACTGGCACCAGGAGACACTAACCAATCGTACAAAAATTATCCTCCTCAAAGCAGGCATTATGCCCAACCCTACCACTGACTCATGAAATACCCTGCAGCAGGTCATTTGATGTCTTTGTGCCTCAATAAAATAAGAATAATACTTTCTTGCCTTCATACTAATTGCCACTTAAGATCTATAGATGAGAAAAGTTATGGAAGTGATTACTAATAAATCACGTCATGATATTCCGAGGCCTAAATTCATTTTACATGTCACTCAGTGGTGAGTAAGAGCAGTATCCTCTCTGTGAAGCTTAATCCAATTTGTTGTGGCTATTTTTGCAACAGCCGTACTTACTTTCATGGTCCTGTAGGCTTCCTTTGATGTCCCTCTGATGACTGCACACCATTACAACAAGCCCACACCATGGTTCCCACCGCTGAGATGGACTGTAACCCAGGCTGCTGCAGGTTTCACCAGTCCCTGCACTGGGAAGAGAAGGGAGGGTACATCCCACATGTTTGTGGGCTTTCTGGTGGCCCTGGAGCCACAGAGAGGTAAGAAACAAGTATTTCATCAGCAAACAGGGCTCAACTGGCATTCCTTATTTATCCACATGCTAAACTGGATTACCTAAAGCTTGACACATCACCATGCCCCACACAGGTCACCAGCATTATTATCCCTGTTGTGCCATGGAGAAACCTGTAATGAGATTAATGTGATTGCCCAGGGCCATAAAGCAAATCCAGGGATGAGCTAAGGGCAGAGACAGGATCAGGATGGCCTCCATCAATGCTATGTTGACTGCGCTTTCACATCCCGAGCCACGTGCCAGCACCAGGGTGCATGGAGCAACTCTATCAGCAAATGAAGGAAGTGATGCAACTGAACAGCAACCCTGGAGTGTCGCAAGGACTGTGGCATTTCACCCATGACCTCTCTGACTGTGTGGGTACACAAATGGTACTTATTTTCTAAGGCTCTTTCTTCAGGAGAAACTCCATGTGCCAATCTGCTCCTGAACTCCTACAAGAAAATGGTGAGTGTGCAAACAGGCTGGAATATTGCCTTAGACAAACAAGTGTTCAGCAACTTGTTGTGCCTGCAAGGATGAATCACTGCCTCCTGCAAGCTGTAATTTACTGGGAGGACACCAACCAGCTCTGTGTGGTAAGCAGGTGAAACCAATGCCTCCCCACTTAATTGGCTGTTTTTCTTCAAACTCAAACTTGGATGACTAGGAGGATCTCCCTTGTGCTACCAAACCCAGTGGACAGATTTAGTAACAAGTTCCCTGACAAAGACACCACCTATCGAGAAAAAGACACCTTTCCTTAAATTTGAAAGCCTTGGTTCGCTCTCATTTTTAACTGACTCAAAAGACCCAAGTCTCAAGAAAGAATATCTTGTCTTGGACAAGAAAACCTTTACTGTCAAAGGTTTCAACATGACCTGGGGAAGTGTTAGTCAGATCACGTGCAACAAAGGAACATTAACAGGTAATTAATAGGATGCATTCAAGCTTCCCTCTCATTAAAAAGTTAAATTTATACTACAAAGCAGAAAATATTTGGATTCAGGCTTTAACAATGCCCTCATTATTCATAAGCAAGTGCCCTAACCACAGAAAGTTGGGCATCATCTCCTCTGACTTCCTCTGACTACATTTATTTATTTTTTTAATGAAAGAGTGGCCACAAGAGCTCACTAGCATGCAGACTCTGTAGTGCATTCATGCACGACCAGTTGGCACACCCAGAGATCACCTCCTCAGTCAGACCCGTGGGGAATTCAGTCTCAGAACACGCCGTTCAGGAATTACAAAAGCAGGTGCAGGCATGAGATCAGCACCCAAGATCATCAGGGAGACCACGAGGCCACCAGCACCAAGTGCTTGCTGCAATGCAGTTCCAACGCCTTGGGAAGGACAGACAGCATTCAGGGTACACAGGCAAGCTATTATGTAAAACATGCCTGGTGCTAGGACATCTCCATGCTGGCAGAGCATAAAAGCACATCTTGCTGCTCACACGTGTCTTCATGTGACTCTCACTTCAACGAAGCACTTTCATGGATAGGGGAGCAGGAAACACTGTGTCTTATTTCACAGTCTGTAGAACTGATCAAAAGCATTTTCTTATTTTAATTTCTGCATCTTGTTAATCTGCCATGAACAATCAGGTAATGTAGAGTTGAGAGCAATACAGATGTCTGAACTGCTTATGGTAGTAAGAAGAGAAGTAAAGGAGAAACAACTCCCACCATAAAAGCTTGGTCTAAGTGAATACACATTTCAAATGTCATTCAAGAAGGTCTACGGCTTCTTTTTAGACACAAGGTCAGACGAAATGGAAAGAACTGCCACTTCAAACTGAACAATCTCTATTCTTGCATACCCTATAATTTCTATCCTTCTCACAGTTTTCCTGTGTTCCTGCTACTGGTTCAAACATCAGAAATAACCAGAATATTTAGGACAATTCAGCTGAGATCAGCTCATCTATTCTATTCTCATAGGTAGAGGAATCACTACAGAATAGAAAATTCAGAGATGTCGTCTGTCAAAGGCACTTTGACCATACTTACAGTACTGTATCATATAATGGTCTTATCCAGTTCTTCCCAGTCAATGGAGATCCATGTTCCCATTACAACACAGTGTCACTTAACAAAAGTACACACCGTTCACATCATCATCACCACACAACTAAGGAAATTAAGGCACAAAGGAGAGAGAAGGAAAAAAAGTCTCCAAAAACCATGTTGTCCAGACAGTAGGAAAGACTGAAAATACTGTCTCATGTATTTGGAGCTGAGCCTTTCCGAATAAATTAGCATTCAGCCAGTGAGGACACATGGAAGGAAACTTTACCAAGTGCCAAAAACGACTTGTCTGAAAAGAATTCAGTAAATAGATTCCAGTGTCTGACAAGTGTAAGCTGAACTGAATATTATCAGAGACAGCAGTAGCTCCTCCCAGTTAAAGTCTGAAAGACAATCTGAAGGGTCTCTCCAAGGAGAGGCAGAAACGGTCAGTGTGACAGACGCTGGTGGATCAGGATATTCAGAACTCACTGCATGAACCTTATCAATGTGTTATTTATTTTCACAGACTTGTTCCAGATTGTATTTATGGCACAAGGGTTAAGATCAAGAGTATTTCTTTCAAGAAATGAGGCTAATGAGGGCAATTAACCCAACTCCAAAATACACAAGCTGTGCAGATAAGAAGTCTCATTTGAATTTTGCTATTCTCGCAAAAAGCAGATGGATTGATCTGACTGGTTTCATGGGACTTCTGCCTTGCTGTAAAAGATTAATGCTCTCTCCCTTTAGCTACAGATCAAAAACCAGGCCAGCGGACGAAAATAAAAGCCTCAGGATCCTAAGAAAGGACTCGCAATAAAAGCTGATCGCTTGCCGACATCTCCAGGAGGTGTAAGGTGACCAAATGATAGGAATTGGTACACTTCTGTTTTACCAAGCATTCTCTCTAGTAGGTCACTGCTGTGGACCAACATGATGCTCTCCAACAAGAAGAAGCTATCAGGGCAACTTCTGGCGCTAAGAGAGGAAGCCACCGGTACGCATGACCCTGAAGCAAGGCCATATCTGGACAAGAGAATATGAGGAGGAGCCAAAACCTCAGTGTTCTAACATCACCAAACTCCTTGGAGGAGACCAGATGTGGTCATCATCTTGCTCAGGGCATTCCTGGAGGATGTACAAACTCTTCACTCTCTCTACAGCCTCCTCCAGGCATTCACACCCTCCATGGCCTTCTCCCCGCTTCCCCCAGGAGCCTTTCTTTCCCGCCACCCAGGTGCTCTTTCTTGAGGCTGCTGCTCCCTCCAAAGATGACACAGACAGCAGTTCCAGATAAGCTCAGGCCTGAAGACAGTTCAGGCCTCCCTTTGGCCTACTCCTTGACTTGTGCTTCTTCTGCCAAGAAGTTGGCAGCTGCAAAACAGGATTCCCCATAGCAGCATGTGCACCAAGTACTTGTCACGGGTTTCACGGAAACAGTCACCCTCATGTGCGAAGCAGTGCAAGGAAACAAGGCAAGGAGATCTTGATCCAAAACTCTAGATTAAGCTATGAGGTCTAGAACACCATCTTCTCCATTGTAATAATGGTTGGAAAACGTGAATAACGGAACACTTCACTTCTTTGAGTGAGTGAAAGAAAAGAGTTGGGAATACTACTTACAATCAATCAATAGTGGATGGAATTTATTCCATTTGGTTAACATCTGTTAACTAAACAGGTGTTATATGGACAGGGCCTCTATCATGGCATCAACCCACAGCGAGAGAGGAGGGAAGCCAAAAAGTCGAAGCGTGGATCGTATGATTTTTGATCCCAAGTGATTCACTTCAGCTGAAGTCTGTTACTGGAGACACAAGGCAGACTACGTGGATCATCCCTAGGAGCTACTCATTTGAAGCTCCTTTGCCTGCATGCACATACATTTGGAGTGGTTTCTCATGAGTATTTGCTAAGTGGCCCAGTATCCTCACTCTTACGGTAGACTCCAAAGGCTGCGGTTTCACTGCCAAAGACTTCTCTAACAAAAACAGCAAAAAGCCTACCCACTTACACATTTACGGACTGCCGCCAGGAGCAGAGCCCCATAGCCTTAAGAAACATTTAAGCAAATACCTGTGATGAGGATGGTGCTTTCCAGATACTCAAAAGTAGGAAAGTCCCACATCCAGATGTTCAGCAGCTGTGGGATCATGCAGGAGCCAGGGCAAAGACACAGAAACAAATAAACCATCCTAGTGAGATGGACTGCAGCAAAACTGACCTGAGACAGACAGTCATCATGCAGAAGAAGAACTCAAGCTAATTTCTTAAAATTAGCTTTTAGGCATCATCCTACCAAGCTCTCACCAGCCTCCTTATTGCTTACACCCACCCTCTCCTAGTGAAATCTATTTCTTCCATTGCTACAAGTCACCCACAGTGTGCAGGGGTAAGGAAGGGAGGCACACCTGTGTTACTGCTCGTCTCCTCCAGTTAAAGAAACCTAGCAATCCACCCCTCCACAAATTTCAAAGGTAACAGTACCCAGAGGTACCTCATATCCTGTATCACAAGACAGAAACCTCTCTAAACCCACTGACTGTAAAGAATGGATCCAAAAGCCTCATTTAACTAGCAAATTCTGGCATTTGATGGGAGGCAGCAAATGGCCTGCTCCCAAAGTCTCCTTTCTCTGCTCTCAATACTCTTTCAAACTGCACCTATAGAGTTAAATTAATATGGATGGCTTTTTAAACTGGCTTTAAAATGCTTTCATTGCACATGGAAAAAGGAATCTATCATGTGGAATTCCTGCAGCTTAAAAGATATTTTAAACAGAACAATACAGTCTGTAATGGTCTTTTCTATTTGGATGGTAATTCCATCCAGAGGTCCCAATGAAGCAAGAGATCCCTGTTAAGCCCACAGCTGGCCATGCACGTGTGTCTGATCCTCACACACCAACCAATAACTGCCTCCCCACCAACAAGCTGCCAGTCCATGCACACCTGCCAGGGACACAATGGCAAGAGACAGGAATGCCAGCGTTAAGTGCATTGCTTGTGCCCCTTGTAATAATGCAGATTTAATCACTTAGAAATGGTCATCTATTTTACTTAATTTATAGCCCTAATGCGGAATGTAAGCATTTTGAAAGGGGATTCCCAGAGTGAATTGCTGCAGCTTTGGTTTGTGGAAACAACCTCAGACGGTCAGGCTTGAAACAGCTGAAATCCCAGTCCCAAACCTCTGTGCCATTCCCAGGGTACACAGTCACGCTTCCTGCATTTCTCTTTGCTAAAAGACAAGGGGACAGACTTCTTCTGTACATGCAGAACCCTGGGTTGAGTGGAGGAGTGAAGTGGGTACGAGAATCCTCAGGGCCACCAGCACCACCGAGGATGCAGCAAAGGGAGGTGCAGACAACTCTCTCTCAACGGCCAGACCGTAAAAACCCAGACTGAGCAGGTATTTTTTACAGTTAAAGCATCCCAGAATCATTTTCCTCATCCCTAATAGTAAGGAGGCTGACTGACCCATCCTCGGGGGCCTTTTTCCATTCCCCAAGTGTCCAAATGCATGCAATGCCTTTCATATTTTCTCACTCTGTGTACTCCGTCCATTCGAAGTCCTCCTCTCAGCTCATTTCTTACGAGACACCCAGAGGTTATAAATCTACAGAACTCCCCCAAAGACTACAGTTTCACAAACAATCACATCCCAGTCATTTCCTCTCTGGAGTTCTCAGTTGCATCCTGTTTATTCTGCATCTATCTTGTTTGGATCACAAACTCTTCAGAACAAGGACTTTTCACATTTTGTGTTTACGCTGCTGGAAGCACACAGCTGGTGCTACCCAACTCAGAGCTGCTATGGTCAGAGGAGACCTCTGCAATTGTCTAGTCTGGCCTTTTGCACAACGCTCAACCAACTTCAGCAAATGACTTCTACATTAAGATCCGGAAAATCCCAGAAGAAGTACACTACTAGCATAAAGCCACACCATTTTTATTCTGCATCTTCTCCCAATTGAGCTGCATATTTAGTGTTTATCCAAATCCTTCCAGTACTTAAAACTAGTCTGACATTCACATTTTAGGATGTTTTCCAAAACACACGTGCACCTTATTTCTGCAACCTCCGCACTGAAACCGCAGTTGGTAATTACTTACAACACTGCATTTGCCAGGTTCATATTTAATGTACCTGCCCCAAGATAAGATTTGCTCAAGAAAATGGAACTGTAATATAAGCCACAGACTTACAGTCCTGTTTTTAAGAAAGTACGTCTGTAAAAGATTAAAGACCTCAAATGATTTGAGAATAGAGTGAAGAAAAAGAATGAGCTGATGGCATTTGTTGGTATGTAAGGTATTCTTGTGTTAAAAATTTATATATAAAAACCTGTCATGCACCCTGAATACCTGCATTAACTTTAATGTACAACATGCTATAAAGTGATCTTCTTCTGAAGAAAAAAAGGATTAAATTCTTTTGAGCCAAGTATTAAAAGCATTCTTAAACCAAACATACACAAAAGGAATTCTCACAAAAAATCTGTTCCTCATCTGTCCAAAATTCTATTGGCTTCAGCTAAATTCAATCAGTCAATATTCAAAGAATAAAATAAAATAAAATAAAACAAAACAAAACAAAATAAAATACCCTATCCAGTTAGAAATTTTTCTTTAACTACAATCATCTGACAGTGAAGTACCACTGACCTAACTTTATGAGCATCTGTCAGCTGCTGATGGCCACAGTGCTGTCAGGAGCAGAGAAGAATGATTCTTTGCTCATTTACCAAGCAGAGGCCAAAAGTGACCAACCACAAATCACACAACAAGCAGCACAATCCAGAGGGAAAATAAACAACCAACTAAAATGAATGGACTACGAGGCATCAGCACCTGTCCTACACCATGCACCCAGAGCTCAAGGTACCAAACAGCTCAAGGAAGAGCTGCAACAACTCTGCTCCATGACAACTAGCAAGTTATTCATGATATGCAGATCTCCTTATTTCTTCCAAACAGTGCCATCTTTCTGCCCATAGTGAAAGCCTCTATGAATGTGGCATCACATGGGGCATTACACGAGAACAGAAGTGCTTCCATAATTTTATTGCTATGACGACTCTGTTTATTTGGATTTAATCATCATCTTGGGATGTTTATACAGCAAACAGCACGACATAACAAGGCAAACGGGACAGGAAGAGCCAGCAAAACGCTCGTGTGGGTAACTTTTGTACAAATCAAGTAACGTCAAGAAAAAAGCAAGAGCCAACAGCTATAAAGAAAAGTACAGGGGGGTTAAGAACCAAACCAAAACAAACACTTCTCGCCATTTCCCTTTTTTCGCAGGAGCAGCAATCATCTTCACAGCTTCAGTGCTGGGAAACTGGAGAGGGTTCTACAATCCTGTCCAGCTGCAACTGTGAATCCCCACCTGCGTCTGGAAGCGGGATTTTAATTTGCGTCATCACTGCCTCGCACATGCATTTCCAGGGCTCACTGAAGACATGCTGATTAAATGAAGATGTCCTGCATTGTCAGGTAACAATTGTGCTTCCGACTGTGCTCATAAATATCAAAATATTAAACAGCTTCACAAGACACTGCCTGTAGCCGCATGTTTAAAACCTCCATTTCCCTGCAAAGTTGGATTAAAATAATGTAAGCACCACTCAGACCATCACAAGAACTGTCACAGAATATAACTGGTACCCTGTCATCTAATTAAAGCCTGGGATGCTGCATTTGTTGCCATCCCATAATCTCACAAAACACCTGGAAGCACGCACAAACTCCAGTAAAATGCAAGTTAAAAGAACACAAAGACTTACTGTTGATGACACAATCAGGGCAGGAGGTGATGGAGCAGAGGAGCCCATCAGTGATATCCCACAGCTGATCTCACCAGGCTGACATTAACCCCAAGCATCACAGTGCCCAAACCCAACACAGATGCCAATGGAGAGGCAACTCTACCAACGTTCAGACTTAAGATTCAGTCGCTATGCAGAAGCAACCTCATATAAAGAACTGCCATGGTTTAAAAGAACTGAGCAATTGTCTTCAGACACAACAGACAGCTGTTCAGAGCAAGACACTGCAATCAAGAGAATAAGAACCTGCAGCCAATCTCGGGGACTTCCCAGCAGCCTGAGACATGCTCTGGCTCCACCAGGAGTTTTCAGTGCCCAGCTAGCAGTGGTATGACCCAGCTGGCAGGTTCAGCACAGAGCAGATGCAGACACTGGGATGGGCTTTTCATAACACCTCCATTTTGGGGGTCAGCCTCACGGTGCGCTGATCCAGGACATTCATTACATTGGAGTTTCTTGGGCTATGCTTACACAAAGGTCACGTTCCTCTACAGGACTGCCCCCAGTGCCCCCAGTTTCACATACTAGTTCTCCCACATAACTTCTCAGCAAAGCATGCTGTCTGCACCAAACACATGGTTTTACTAATCCAAATGGCCTACGCAAACAGAACAGCTCTATTGTCAGCTAAGGACCAATTTACCTGCAGATCTTCCAAAATTACTGTTACCAGGAGAATTACTTTCAGTTAAGAACTCCAAGGACAAAAAACATTTTTGTTCAGTTTTGATTTCAAGAGGGAATTGGTGGAGCAAAGACTAGCTAATTAGCTATCTGACTTAGGCACTGGTTACTACAGGCTTCTAGTTTAGTTTCAATTTCTTCACATTTCCAATTATGGATATCTGTCCCATTCATACTGGTGGCTTCTACAGCCTTGGAAGAGAAGAAGAACTATTTTGCAAGCACACCAGATTGGGAACACTGTGAGATGTCTGGTGAGATCCAGTCAGTGGTGAATGCATTCTCCTACACGCTTATTAGACAGGATTAAGACATGCAAAATGTAGATGCCTCCATTTATGTCCCACAGATGCAACCAGCTCCTGTAAAGGACAGGACAGGGAAAGGGGAGGAAAGAAGAAGAAAGAGGAAAAAGGTCTCTTCAGGGGATCCTCTCACCCCTCAGAGGATAAGAATGGACTCTGGACGATCCTCAAACAAGCCAACAAACATATGCAGTTCCAAATCTGCAATTCCAGTTGCCCATGGAGACAGAGAGCACATACTGCTCGGTTCAGATCACACAAAACGGAAAAGCCCGGAGAACCCAGAGGCATAAAGCCCAATCTCACAACTGCAAAGCCTTCCTTACTTAACTACCAACACAAAACCAGTTTTGTTAGGACTTAATGGTGAGGCGTCATTCAGGCCAAAGGCAAACATCTAAAAACAGCAGCAGGGTGGGGAATTTTTTTTTTTTTTTTCTGGAAATGAATTCTGTAGCAGCCTTTTTGACACAGAAAAGTAAGTTTCCCCAGAAAGTAAGATGCATAGATGATCTTCAAAACTAACATGACAGCTGCAGGTGCATAAGAAACACCATTAGCTTCCTAAATATCTTTTGGGGACTGGTCAGACGTGGAGCAGCTATAAATCACAGCAGGTCCTTTCTAAGGGAAGCAGCACTGGCTGCATCTGTGCAACAACTGCACAGAGGTCAGGCCTGCATGTTAAATCACTTCTCCAATGAATCACCCCAACAGTTTTGAGCAGAATGTATTTAGTTTCATTACCATCCCTGCAGAAACTGGTTAGTTAATCTCATTTAACCCTCCGTGCCAACATTTGTATAGTTTCCATTGCTGCACTGGAATCCACAGATAACATGACCTGGCTCAGTGCTCCTGGTGCTCCCAGGATCAATTACCATTTCACACACCAGTGTTTCTTTACCAAGCCATGAATGTCCTCCAGTCTATCATGACTTCAGTCCCGTGCTTCAAGAGTCTGATCTTTGAAAATTTGCTACTTGGCAAGATTTACAAACAACAAAGGAAGATCATCCCACTCGCACTTCTGACTATATCCATTCACACTCCCTGCCGCTGCAGTGGCCACTCGATGGTTTAAGTTGTGTGATTGGAAAGAAAGCGATAGTTAAGTGTGCAGTAGCTGGTCTGTCAGCTCTCTTTGAAAATAATGAGCTCTCTTCCTCCTTATGTTCACCACAATATATCTTTAGAAAAGTCTTATAGAGATTAATGCTCAATTGCTGTAAATGAGCTTAGCTTTTTTTATTCTAAGAGGGGATCTGGACCCAAAATCCTGATAAGCCATTGCTCCAGCATCCCTATTAGAAGAAAATCCTGTACTAGAGTTAAGACAGAACTCTGGCCTCATGTCTTGCCTGTAAATTCACTGACAGAGATTTGGCATACTTTCTATCAACAAGCCGGGCCTAAGCGTGTACTTTAAATTAAGCTAAGATACAAGACAGCAAACACTATAAATCTTAACATGATAAGACAAATTCAGTGTTTCTGCTACTCATCTTCACCTTTGCTTCTTCTTCCCCGTGTGTTCCAATGGGAACCTTAACCTCACTCGTGCTCAAGCTGAGCACCACGGGAAGCTCATTCATGGCAATGTCAGCATTTGAAATACTGGATCTGCGAGCAGTAGCTCTGCAGCAGACCCACCTGGGTCCCTGCAGCACCCCAGGTAGTGGAGAAGTGAACCATGTCACAAGGAAGAAGGCCTCAGGGAGAACATCGTGTTCCTAAAAACCACTGTGATTTCAGGCATCTGTTTTGAAACTGCAAGTGCTGTGAAGTGACAACACGCGAGCCACAACCACATGTTAAAAGAGTTTGTTTTATATCACGGGGTCACAATAAGAGCCCATTATAACTCTGGTTAACATTCCCAGGCTGGTATGCGGCGACGCAGCCCACACAACGCCTCAGCTGTGGTAACGAGGCCTTGAAAGGTCTCCCTGCGAGGTCTCTCGCAGACTGGTGCAATCCTCCCCATCAGCCTTTCCTCTTCCCATCACCATTTACGCCCCAGCTGCATCCAGGCGGCAGGACAAAATCTGGCTCACTGCTTGGGAAGGATTTTTTGCATAAGCTTCACGGTTCAGCAGATCTAAGGCTGCGTGGCTCAAAGCTTCTTATGCTGGCCACCCAGCACACAAGTGTTCCCTTAAATAACCCCTGCTAGAACTGGGGCTTCCACACCTCCATGGAAAGTATTTGGATCTCAAACAGAACATTTCCTTAAGCAACCTATAAAAAGACTACACCACATAAGTTAAATGGGTTGGATTTTATGGATCCAAGAGCCAAAAAGTAAATAACTAAATAAATCTGGCACTGAAACCCATTAAATAATAATTCACCCAATAATATAGCTGCCCTGTGACTTCCACAGAGATTCCATGAATCCAACCCTGGCACCCCGCTCAGTGAAGATGTGCAGATTAACAAAAGGAAACAGATGCCTGACATGAAGGAAAACCCTGCCTTCAGATCATTCTTCAACAGGAAAAAAAAAAAAATCAGTTGAATCAGTTGAAGACAGAATCTTTCTCCGCACATTAATACAAGTGTCCCGCCAAGTACTCACACTCAGAGCAAATCGTCACATGAATTTTTACGGCTGAACAGCAAATGCTGTTCATTTTCAAATCAGTGTAGCCGGGGCTCTCACTGCCTCAGCTGAATATCTTGCAGATGCCAGTGAGTTTCTAATCTCCCGCAGAGCTATCAGGATAGGCTTGTTTGCTCACTTTACTTGCTAAAATTCTACAGGTAAGCTTTAAAGCTACTGAACAAAGGCAGTGTAGCAGTTGAGAACAGATATGGTGTATTCGATGGCCTTCCTCAAATACTGATTGAAGTGATCACCATACATGAACAGCCTTTTCTCTCAGACACACACATGTACATTCTTGAAATGTATAAAGCTAATGCCCTAGATCTGTCACAGTCCCCATTAATAATTCAGATTATTGGCCATTTTACGCACTTACAATGAATGCTTCCAAAATTAGCTTTTCTTCTTCTTCTTCTTCTTTTTTTTTTTTCCCCCTCTTTTTCCTCTAGATGACCTACTTGGTGCATTTGCTATTTGTAGAAAAAGCTGTATGCTTACCCAAAGCTCTGGGAGATCACGGAGCACCTCTCCCAGCTGGAACTGTGCTTGGATGAGGCCCACAGAGATTATCTATTCCAGTCTTTTGGCACTAGTAGCTGAGCAGTGGACACAGAAAGCTTTCTAAAACCATTCCTGCCAGGCAGCACACTCCGATAAGCAAGTGAGACAGTGACAATACTATTTCAGTAATGTCTGCAGCGCTTAATGCTGACAGAGTTGATATTTTTCAGCTCTGGTTATTCCTACAACTCCTAAAAGTATAAACAAGAATTGCCATCTTCACTTTACACCGAAATCGCCAGCTTCATGTATCTATAATTTTTCAGTATTTTTTTTTAAATGAAGAAAAACCTTCTCTAGTAACTAGTTAAACTGATAACAGACCAGAATACAAAGTCATTTTCCACCCACCAAGAAGAAATGTTTACCATCACCGCTCATGTATTGCACCCTGCACATGCAGAGCTTGCCTGCAGCCCAGATCTGCAGTCCATCCTGTTTACTACTTAGGACACGCATTAGAGCCAAACCAAGCTCCACCTCCCAAAATCCAGAAGAAAAGCTTGTGCAGATGTTGAAACTCTGGTGAGAAAGACAAATGATAAACAAATTTCCTAAAAGATGTGCCTTGGGACAGTGTTATCCAACAATTTCACTAATTCCCTTGGTAGGGAAAGTAGAAGAGTGCAAATGGAATCTGTAGAAAACAGACTACTGGGAAAGTTGTCAACTCAAGAGGATGCACAGAAGTTTATTCAGAACATCTGAGGACTAAAACAACTGACAGGAGGCGTAGCTTAAAATCAAGCCAAGTGCAGTCATGCACTCTGGGATTAAAGAAATATGTTCTGCAGCTTGGGAGCTCAACAACTGTTGGAAATGACATAGAAAGCCTTGGGTGCTCATGGTGAGACCATAAAAAAGCCACATGTTGCCTGAGGTCTCAGTGAGGCATGGGAAAACAGACAAGACACTACTAAGATCTTAGCTGGAACAACGTGATTTCAGGTTACTGAGTTCAGGAAAGGTTAAGTGAAAGTGAAATAGGGCAAGAAAAGTTCAGTAAAATAACCTCCCTCATAAGACAAAAAGACAAAATGAAATTGGCTTTGATACTGGAGGAAAAAGAAGGCTCTCTTTGGATAAGAACGGGAAAGATAAGGCTGTTCATCAAAATAATTGCATGTTGAGAAGAGCTTGCCAAAAGGAAAAATAAGGCAGGAGGTTGATTGTTCAGTGCAAGAAAACTGAATGAGACAGCCTAAATCAAGTTATGCAAGATATCCAAAGCCAATGCTGGTAACAGAGGTCCTCATCACATACAGTCCACAAACCCACTGACCAAGGTGCGTGAGCTGCACTGCTACCTGCAGACTTGCTAGACCATCCTTCACCTGCAGCCAGGTCTTGTGCCATCACTGGAAGGGCATGATGCTGAAGGTGTACAGAGAGCTCAGATACACGCTACTGACATAGCTGTTTTACATACGGACTGGTTTCCTGTGTCAGTGCACAGTGAAAAAGGAAAGACATTTCCCCAGAAAACCTAAGGTTTGATCTAAGCAAGTCCTAGGAGGAGAGGCTAGTGAAGAGCATGCCAGTTGACTTGACATGGTCAGGGACAGAAGAAAAACTTTGCTAAAAGCAAGGAGATGCATGAGGCTTTGGAGGGATGAGATGAGATGGCCACTGCTGAATGCTTCAGAAATCAGCAATGTGATAGCAAGCAATTAACTATCAAAGCTGAATCCCCTCTCTATTACACAGTATTACCTAATAAAATTAACAGTGCAGGCAGGTGTAAAGGGCCATTTACAATCTTGCTCTTCCAAATTAAACTCTGTTCCAACAGAAAAACATGAAGTTAAAAAGGTGAAGAAGGGAGAGGAGTGGGAAAACACAGAAGCTAATTAATGTCAATCACTATAAAAACCCATGACTGATGCTTTTGACGCAACTATTCAAGACAGATTTTCTGCAGACATTCAAAGGAGCATGAGAAGGGTGCCAGAGTGCTGCGTCAAAGTGGGATAAGCAGAGTGTCCCTGCATATCTACACAATGCAAAAACGTTTTGTTCAGATATTTATACAGACTGCTCTGAAAGTAATGCTTGCTATTTATTTCCATGGAAACTGCAACAGATACAAAGAGCATAGTAACACTATTTGATAGAGCAAATTCTCACCTACATAACACTGTTTTTCAACACCATCACCACCATTACCTACGTATTTTCATTAGCAATGAACAAGAGTTGGCATGCCACACACTGAAGTCTGCACCAGTGGAGATGATCCACTGTTCCACAACTGTTATGATGGTTTCATTGCCGAAGCATACCACTCACCACCTCACCGTGTTCACAGAATCACAGGGGTTGGAAGGGACCTCAAGAGACTATAAAGTCCAAACCCACTGCTAAGCAGGCACCTACAATAGGTTACACAGGCAGACATCCAGACAAGTCTTGAATATTTCCATAGAAGAAGACTCCACAGCCTCTCTGGGCAGCCTGTTCCATGCTGTCATCCTTACTGTAAAAAAAGTTCTTCCACATGGAACTTCCTCTATTCAAGTTTTAGGGCATTACTCCTTTTCTTATTGCTCCACACCACCAAGAACAGCTACATCCATTTGCCTCCCACCTCCCTTTAGTTCTCATCCCACCTCACCATCCACTCAGTGGCCTCTTAGTGGCCTTTCACAATTTCTTACTCTTAGGAATGCACTGATCTTGAGCTTGGAAGAAGTGATGTTTAAGCTCAACATGGGCACCCTTACCTTCCAACATTCTAGCCCATGGAACACTTCCAAGTAGGTTTTCAAAGAAGTCAAAGTTGGCTCTCCTGAAGTCCAGGGTATCAATTCTACTTATTGTTTTGCTTGTTCCACATGAGATCTTGAACTCCATCAGCTTATGATCACTGCATCCCAAGCTTCCCCCAACCACCATATCCCTGATCAGCCCTTCCTTATTATTAAAAACAAGCCCTCCTTGCCGTCTCCTCCACCACCTAGATCAGAAAGTTATCATAAATGCATTACAGGAACCAAACCTTCTGTGTCTGGCCGTGTTGCTTATCCAACAAATATCAGGATGGCTGAAATCCTCCAAGAGAATCACTGCTGGAGATCATGCAGCTACCTCTAGCTCTTTGTAAAAGGCCTCATCCACTTCCTCTTTCTGATCAAGTGGACTGTAGTTTACACCCACAGCACAGTCACCTATGGCAGCCTGCCCCTTAATTCTTACCCACATCCACTGTTTGCTCTCCGTAAATGTTCAGGCAGCACTGATGAATGTCAGTGGATGCCATTTTTTCTGCACAGACAAATTAAGTGAAACATCTTTGCTTCATCTGCACTTTCATGTCAGATGCCATTTGTCAGACTGCCCCTCAGCTGCTATCTCACAACAAGGTACAGCTTGGGGGGTAGATTTCACTTCCATCAAGCTTCAAACCTGTTATCAGAATGTACAGTATTCACCAGTCGTGGTGAGGCTTCAACAGTCTGGTCACAAGGAAAAAAGGGGCCACAACACAGAAGTTTATGGAAAGACAAATACTCAGTTTCCCTTCACTCTTTGACCACAATCTGTTGCTGTCATTTGACTGCAAAGTTGGGACTAGAACACCTGACACCCTCTTCACTGGGTAGACCTCAGACTGCAACACAAAAGACAGACACTTCCTACTCTTAACTAAGCGCAGCCGGGAGGCTTTGATCAACAGTGGTATTGCATCGTGGAAACCGTTCCTATATTATGGCCCTTGAGATCTGCATTAAAAGCAGTTGTAAAAAGTGTCTTTAAAAATACCAGCATGAGTTCTCACATCCCTGGAGTGCTCTATTGCAATTCACCTATAAAGCAAACAACTGCCTCTAGCCAACAATCATGTTTGTTTCTAAAGGGCAGCTCAGCTCATGGAAGACAACACAACAAATATTTTCCCATGTTCCTCCAGGAGTGTCCTGGTTGCTCAACCAGCTGCTGCACTTTGCAGGCAGCTGGACTCTCTTAAATTTTAGTTTTAATGGTGAAACTAGGTTTCCAGCCATGAACCAGATTCCAGTTCAGCTTTCTGCATCTCTAGCAGCTGTTTCCGGAAGGCTGCTCAAGTACTGCGGCTCAGTGGCGGCCTCTTTAGAAGTCTCTCCCCTGGAGGATAACCTCAGAAACCATCTTGGCTAGTCTCAGCTTCTGCTTTAGAAGCTGCACTGGAAGGCACTCCATGGTTTTTAAGTAAAGGCAACACTTTAAAAGGATTGCAGCAGCTGGACTTTAGACACGAGACACTGTCTGCCTTTATCCACAGTTCAAAACACAGCCCACAGCCAGGAGAGAACAGTCACATTCCAGCAAAATGGTGTAAATCATAAATAATTTCACTGAAGTCCAGCTGGAGAGTGCAGCCTAAAGAGAGGTTTCCCTTTGAAGCCCCACAACTCCTGAGCTCCGTTGGAAGACCCCAGTGGCACCTTCGGCAGCCAGAAGACAGTGCTGTATGGACACACTTACAGCTCCCTGTAACACGTAAACACTGAGGTCTTAGTCCACACTGCAGTTTCTTTACCATTCCTTAAACTCCTGCAAAACAGAAGTTAGGTCTTCACTATGTCTCTGCATTTGACAGAAGAGGAGCTTCCCACCTCCAGCCCAAATTGAGGACACCGGCTACAGCCAAAGCCACCAGCAGAGACTGTGCAGAGCTGAGAGCTTCCCTGCATGGATCAGACATCCAGCTCTTCCCCTGAGGATCTGGCTTTGATTCAATTCAGCACCTGCTATTCCTCCCTTCAGCGACTCAGCCAGCCAGCAAGACCAGAAAGCTTTCATTACGTCAGAGGTGTCACTTAAGCAGGAACAGAGCGTTAACACAATTGCGTTGAGCGAACAAACTCAATCTCCCTATCTCGGCTCATTTCCCCTTCCAGCAGGCACTTCACAAAGATTTTCTTCCTCTGCCACTTGCAGAAGCATCCCTTCCCTGGAGAAGCATTTCTCTATCCTGCCCACAAGTACTTTCTCACTCTTATCGTCCTCAGTCTGCTCTTCAAATGCCAGCGTGGGGAATTCACCGGGGCAGATCCATTAAGTCTTCAAAAAACTCCTGCGTCACTGCTGGGTCTTACTAAGCAGGCAGTGCCTAGTAGCTCTCACCATTACCACTTTACTTATTTGTCCATTATTTCATGAACAACATGAAAAAACAGAGGTAACTCCATGCACAATGCATTTCTGTACCCTTCACAGCTTTATTTCCTTGAGATCTACTAGAAATAACCTCTCTTTACTGAGGAAAGCAACTTTCCCCGATTTCTTATCATTTGGCTATCACCCCCCAAGCAACAGAAGCAGTTTGCACTGCAGATGCCACTTCACAAACAGCAGTCAACAAACAAATCCTTTCTGTCCAAACTGGAAAAGCACTGAGTATGAACTCAGCAAATCACACTTATCTCCAGGTCATGGGTCAAGACTCATGGACTCAAGAAACCATTTTAATTAAATATTTTCACATTTAAGAATCTGGGAAAGAGCCATAAACTCACGTCAGTGAGACAATTATACAGCACATGCCAAGCAGTCAGCAGTGGTCATTCTGTGTCTGGCAGATGACCTCTCAGCAAATTATTTACATCTTGTGCTCATTCTTATTTTAAACGTTTCTTTTAAAACTTGTTTCCTACAAGACTATGTTTAAGGATCTCTGTAACTTCTTGTTTTATCTGCTTCATCCCCTCTCCCTTCTGCTCTTTCAGCTTTGACCTAGAAGAGCACAAGAGTTGTGACTGGATCAGTTCACCTCGCAAAACATCCTGTCCCTAAAAGGGGAAGTTCGGTGTTCAAAGACATAGGACAAAATCCTTTCCTGTACAGTGCTCTTGACAAACTGCAAGATCATCTGGCAACAACCAGTCTGACCCCACTAATGCACTCCTAAACTGTTCTGGATTGTGGACAAGAACTTGAAAATATATTTCCTTCCTGCCCAGTAGGGTGAGATTCCTGCTTCTACCCATAACTTCTGTGTCAGCAACATCAGTGCTGCCCTGCTCCTTTCCCTGCTTACCAGCAGCTGCAGGGATTTACAGATACATTCCATGTGTATTTTGTACATACTCACAGTAGTACTTGGAAGCCACACAGCAGTTTGTTGAGACAGAAGGTCAAATTCTGCAAGTTACTGCAAATCTTCAGCACCAGCAGAGTTCATCCAGAGCCAAGAGCTTCTCCAGACTGTAGCAGACTTAGGGTGCCATGGAACAAATCAAGTGAATCATGCCAAGGTGAACCACAGCCTTGCAGTGGCCTTGAATGTCTCTCTCAAACCACTGGAATGAGACTTAGTATCTCTTCTGTAGTTGGGAGCACACAAATCTCTGAAGCATGCAATGGATGTAACCTGCCCCAGAGCCAGCACACCTGGCCATCCCACTCCAGTGCAGGGCTCAGAAAATACAGCCATTCTGCCTGTGAGGGCCCAGGAGCAACAAGGCACTTCTATAGGGGTCTAGGAGCAACAAGGCCAGTTCTGTATGTTCAGTATGAGTTACGTGGATCTATACTGCTCCAGCTAGCCTGGCTCCATTACAATCCGTGGTGAGGCAGCCACTTTCCCAGAGCCAGAAATATGCCTCTGGGACACAAGATGGAGCATCTGGGTCATTAAGAAGTGTTTCCACAAAACCCAGTTCCCTATGCCTCCAAAACAGGACCCTGACCTGGATCAGCTTTTGGCTGAAGTGACAGGTGATGCCCATCACTGATCACTCAGTATTTATGGAGCATACTGAACAAATGGTTAACACTTCTCCTGAATGTGGGGTTAAGCTCTCACTCATTCTGGCCTACAGTGGAATTCCAGAGTGTATTCTGACTGAAGGCATAATGTCTCATTAGCAGTTACAAGCTGCTGCAGGTCCTTAGAGCAGCAAAACACTCAGTGCATTTACTCTACAACTGACAGCACTCCTATGACAAGCAAAATGATGATCCTTATTGTCCCTTCCAGTCCAAGCCACGCTACAATTCCATGACCAGGCAGAGCAGAGGTACCACATCCTGCCTCCAGGCTGAGCACCACACCAAAGGTAGCCAGGCTTTGTGGCAAGCCTTTGTCAGAGCCTCAGCTATCATGAGACAAGGTCTGCAGGGTGAGGGAAGGACTGAGAAAAGGGACAGGACTGTCAGCCTACAAGAGTATGCCTACATGAGCATTTCTATGAACACACAGCATTTTCAGATGACACAAACTTCCCTAAAGCCCTTACTACCAGTATCTTCACGAGGCTAGCTGCAAGCAGATCCCCAGATAAATCCTATGAGACATTCTCCAAGGGCTGCTGCCTTCCTGCTGTTCTTGAGAACATGCAGTACCCACCAAAGCATCCATTTCTACCCACACATGTAAATGGGCTACCACTTCAAGTTCTCTGTGATCGCAGCTCTTCCAGGACCGTGGACTGTGCCTTAAATTAACTCACAAAATAAGCCAGAAAGAAAGAACACAATTTGACAGTTTTATCCCAGGGCTAAAAGCAAAAGATTTTTTTTAAAAAAGGACAGGAAAAAAAAAGAAAAAAAAAAAGTCCAAACAAGCCAACAACTCTTTACACCAAATGAGTAATTTTATTAAGGAAATAACATCTGAACAAGACACGCTGCAAACACAAGTTCTGCAGCTGTGACCTCTCCTAGTTGATGTTTCTCTTGGTGGTACATAAGGCAGAAATAATTCAGCTCAGCCCTGGAGGGTTTGTGGTGGCTCTGCGGTCATAGCAGGCACAAAGCACGGTAAGACACTAAAAATTATAAGATGTATCATCTGCTCAGAAACTTCTGCTTTCTCCCTCTGCAGTGAACTACAGACCAGATAGGCTTTCAGAGACATGCCAGAGTTCAGCCTCAAGGGAGAGGTTCCAGATGACCAGAGAGCAGCTCTGAGCCACCACAGCCCTCCAGAGGCTGTCCTCTTCCCAGGGACAATCCCAGTGGCAAACTGCATGCAAGGAGGAAATTCTCTGCATATACACAGGGCACGCTTCCCCATGGCAGACAATTTAAATGCCCATAGTTAGAGCTACAGCCACTACAACAGCTCCACACCCACCAATTGGAGGAAAATTCCATTATGCTTCCATTCCTTTGAATTCAAAGAAGGGGACTGCGCCATACAAACAAAAAACAATAGGTACCAGCTACATCACACCATGCTTCTCTGTCAGTTTTTACCCTAAGCCCACGTGGTTTATAAAACAATAATGAAGTGCTAAATAGCAGTGAGATACACCAGACTACCTAGTGTTTGCTGAAATACACAGGAAATTTATATAGAAACAAAAGGCATCTGTGGCATTTTACATACCTGAAAGCTTCAGAAAGTTAGACCTTGCGCTCCGCTCCACACAGTCACAGCTCAAGGACTACTGATCTGATTCAGAACGAAGTCTGCCACATTCTCCTTCCCTCTGGGGACTGATGGGTAGATGCAGAAGTCAGAGGGAAGTCAGGTACTCTGGTTCCAGAATCGGGGTTAATGCTCTTTACTTCACGCCTTTTGCATGTGAAGAAAGTGATTTTCCACTAAAGACCGGGCATGAGATCCTCCTCAAAGGAAGAATTCCCTCTGCTCAAGCTTAAAGTCCATACATAGTCGTACATCTGCTAAATCACAGTGAGATCCTTCTGCACTGACACAGGTTTTCTATTTCAAGAGGATTAATAATGTGCAGGCAACATACTTTCCTGACTATGCAGAAAAATTAGGATACATAAGATATATCTTTAACACATTTCCACCTAATCTCATGCACAGAGATACATCATGCTAGATGACTAACCCTTCCGGCACAGCCATGTGAGGAACGCAATACTAAACTATGATTTTCTAAATACCATGACAATATTTAGTCACTATGTCAAAAATCATTCCAAGACTTCAGAAAAAGGTAACATAAAAGACACAAGCTCTCTCCTCATGAAAAAGCTGGAGGCACACTGCTGCAATAGATATGCAGGTCAGTGACGTGAGGAAATGAATTCACCACCTTTCTTACCCAAGTTTTACCAAAACCAGCTGGAGGTTTCCCCTCCATACCCCTGCATGAAGGGGCATCTCCTTTTTGAGCCAGGAGATGGTGCCAGAGAAACGCTCCCCGAGATGGGGGGGGGGATCAGGGCGAGGTACAGAGCCCCAGTTTCTGCTGTCGAAAGTGCAACTAGCAGTCTGTTGCTATCAGTCCATATGACATGGAAATTGACACTAATGCTTTTGGATGCAAGAAACAGCTGCATATCTCATGATGCATCTCTAAGAAAAGTTCAGATAACACCTACCTGAGCCAGCAAACACCAGCTTATCATCTTATTCAACAGCTGACAATATTTTGAAATTAAAAATGTAGGATACGTACACATTTCTAACAAATATGCTGCCCGGAGGTGTCAGAAGCGTTGTCAGGACAGAGAGGAATCAGCCTTTCTCAGCAGAGCTGCTGCTGGTCGAGGTATTACCGCACGCTATTTCTGAGCAGCACGGGGTTCAGATCGCGGACACATTCATAAAACCGAGAGTTGTGTGAGCAGCACGGCACACACACACAGAGCAGGCTGTTGTGCAACACAACACTTCGACACTTCCCATCTGCACTCCATTTCAAAGCATATTTTAGTTGTTAGCTTCATTTTGAAGGTTCCCCCCCCAGTTGGGCTGCAAGAGAGGACCCTGTCAAAATGCAGAGCTGAGCAGAAGCATTGAGTCTGTATCTCCATAAAGTAAACGTGAAGTAGGAACTAAGTATGCCTATGCCCTACATGCACAGAGCCCACTGAACACCAACAGACGTTTCTTCGCTAGAGGATCGGGAGATATTTAGAGTGCAGGATGGCTGTGGCACACGAACGCCACCAAAAGCTCTCCTAAACGAAAGCAAGAATCGCGCTGGATTTAGGAAGCGATCATTCAGCTCTATTTTCTGCATCCAATTGAAAGACAATATATTTCCCTTACGAAAAGCCTCCAGTACGAAAGCTTGCCAAAGGAAGCTCCTCTGCAAGGCTTTCAGCAGCGCTTTCATTTTAAAAATCCAGTCCTCACACGTCCCACGGGAAAGCGTTCCGTGCCTTGAGTTGCGGAGGTTATCCTCAATGGCACTGCCCGGCGCGCTGGGACACAGCCCTGTCCCCTCGGCAATGCGAGCCCCGAACGAAAGTTTCTGCCCAGCGCCGAGCCCGGAGCCCCGAGTGTCGACCCCCCAGCACCTCCCCGCCGGCCCCCCGCATCCCCGGAGCCTCCCCAGATCTCCGGCCGCCGGGCTCCGCACACCTCTCCGCGCCTCCGCCGGGCTCCGCGTCCTGGCAGCGGCCGTCCCCCGCCGCCCGCGGCTCCGCTTCATCACCTGCCGCCGAGCCGCCGCGCTGCTACCGCCGCCGAGCCGCCGCCGCCGCCGCCGCCCTCCTCCCGGGCGCGGCTGCAGGGCCCCGCTCCGCGCCCCGCCCCGCGGCTCCGAGCTCCGCGCTCCCGCAGCCCCGAGCTCCCGCCGCCGGGAGTGCGCGGCGCCGGAGCTCCGACCCCCGCCCCGCAACCTCGGCTCTGCCCGCCCAGCTCCGAGCGCGGGGCTTCTCCTGCGGGAGTGGGTACGGCCGGAGCGGTTCTCGCTGCTACGCACTCGCTCCGACCGCACCGCGCTCCCGCGTACTTTCTCCCCTTCGGAGATGTTCCCACTCGGGGCATCCAAATTAAAATTCCCCATGCAGCTCACAGGGATTGTTTTCTTCCCTGGAGTGCAGCTTGATGTGCCAAAGCCAAGTACCTTCACTGCAGGCTGTGGTTTAAAATCACGGGGACGTTTTCCAGGTGTGTGGCTGTCCCAGGAGCCGTCATCTGGTACCCAATACTGTGTCTTTTCACTCATAAAGGCTAAACTATACAATTACCTATGCAGTGAGCAGTCTGTAATCAAGACAAGGATGAAACTCTACCACCGAGTCCCACGCTGTGTTCTAGCAGCCCTCTAACTGCTCCGCTTTGTTCAGAGGAGCCCTGTCTCTCCCATACCATACCCTCTGCAGAAATCACCATCTCTCGTTTTTCAGGATTTTCAGCATGATTCTCAGCCTTCCAGGTGTTGAGAGGGAGGCAGCTTTGTTCCTTGGAGCGAAAGGCAGAGGGTGGTGTCAGTGCCCCTGCTCGCACAGAGCACAGGTTGTTAATTAGGAGTCAAAGCGGAATGCACCGATAGTTAACGTACATTGAGCCAACCTCAGGGGAAGCTTTCCATCTTCAGGATTTGCCTCTTTCTGGGGCTCAACGCTGCAAACCCAGAAATGCCTCTCTTCCAGCCGTGATTCATGGCCTGGCATCCCCTGAGAAAAAGCCTCACCAGCCCTTTCATTTAAAAGGCAGAGAAGTGCTCAGATGCTGAGCACAGCGAGGAGGCTGCAGCGCTCCATCAAGCAGGACGTGCAAAAGTGAATGCAAAATTCCAGGAGAAGAAGTTGTCCTGGGTCCCTGCCCTAAAACCGGTTTCTGTGTCATCCCCGTGACCTGGTTAACATTATGATACACAAAGCTGTGCAGCAGGATTCACACCCCAGGGTGCCTCCTTTTGTCTCCCTTACTGTTTAGTAGTCATATACAGAGAAGAGACATCAGGGGTTATTCCATGCAATCTTCTGTGAGACTGCTGGATGTGGGACAGAGACAGAGACAAGCTGCTCTGGCCCAGGCAAGGCCAAAGTGCTCTGTATGGACACACAGTCCAGTTCTCAGGCATCAGGAAAGCCCCAAAACATTGACCACTTCCCAGCCCAGTGGCAGCAGCACAAGGAGTTCATAGGTTCTATTTAGGAGCTTGCATTCCATTGAAATTTAGGGGGATTTGGCCTCACCTCTTCCCAGCTCTTATTTTGGAGGATGTTGATAGCATTTTAGGCACACACATGCAGCTGTGCACTTCAAAGCAATCTGTTGTGATATAAGCCAAAACAGTATTGGAGTCATATGTTTTCTTACAGATAAAGCATCAATTTATAAACATGTAGAGCAAGTCTATCCAACAGAAAAATGGCTTCATACATATGCAAAAAACAAGAAATACTTAAAGCAGCTCATCAAATTCCTTTCTGATGGAGAAACTGGAAAAACTACAGCATGAAGATGCTGTTCCCCACTGCAGTCAGAAGGAAAATGCAGAATGATGAGTTTGGTGCTTAGCACGTGAAGCTGCAGTTGCAGCCCATGTCACTGCACAGGGAAAATGCCACTTGTCACCTTGGGGAGTGCTGTGATTTTTTGTTCTTTATCTCTCATCTTCTTTGAGTACAAAGCTCTTGATTCACATTCAGAAAAGCAACAGCAAAATTATCTTAAAGCTCCATTCAAGCAAACCATCACTGAGGTCGGTTCCATTAATGTATTAATATCAGAAGTTAACAAGGAAGCAACTGTGATGATTTCATCAGCCTAGTGTCCGCTCTGGAGCATCTAAAATCCCACTGTATTTAAGTCCTATCCCAAATATCACCTTCAGGAGTATTTGTTCTTTACTACAGGCACAGACATTTCCTTTCTTCCGACACTGCAATGTGCTGGGCACCAGATGTCTGCTGCCCCTGACACAACACACATAAGGTCAATTACATGCTACGTGTTCTCAAGATCTGAGATGTTTGTGGAGCTGATGGGTAGCAAAACGAATATACGTATTTACATGAAATTCCTTTGAGAACACAGTAAGCATCTATCCAAGCATCCATCCAAGACCGCATATAACCCAGAACAAAAATACGATGTTCAATTTTTTCCTAAAATAAAGCTACAAATTTCAGAATTCAGCCAGAAACCACAGAAAAGACACAAAAGAGGGTTAAAACTGAATAGAAGTCCAGCAAGCCAAGAACTGCAAAGGCCACATTCTGCTCCCAGCTATGCCAGTGTAAATACAAAAATCACTCTGCTGACCTCCCTGCTTTGCTAGGTCGGCTGTATACATGCAGACACTGAGCTGCCCAAGTCTCTGCAAACACCAGCTTAAAAAAAACATTTCTGCACCACACATTGTGATGAATGCCACAGAGAAAACTTCACCCTTAGTGTTTCTTCCATGCATGAGAACAACAAAAGCCCTTTAAAGCCCCCCCCCCCCCCCCCCCCCCCTCTCACATCTCTCACACACACTTACTATAAACAGCTCTTGAGAGCTAAGTGCCAGCCCCCCCCGGGCT
>JAPSGF010000003.1:31825677-31847882 GCA_035772895.1 Perdix hodgsoniae | reverse complement strand
CCCCCCCCCCCCCAACGTGTAAGTTTAATAGCTCTGACACACAATTACTATAAACAGCTCTTGAGAGCTAAGTGCCAGCCCCCCCCGGGCTCCTGGAGGAGTTCCACCCTCATCCATTCCTGCTGGCTGCAAAACCACCACTAGTTTGTGGGGTCTTCAGAAAAAATGCCAATGACCAAAAGAATTCCAACCAGCTTCAGGTTGGGTTGAAAACTCTGCAGAGCTTAATCTGTGGTGGGTTTCTAAATGCAAACTGCAGACAGGCCCTCGCAAGAGCTATGCTAGTAAACACTCACTTATTCCTCCCACCATACAAACAGTAGGAAATGAAATGTTTTCCAGCCGTTTCTTTGGGGGATCTGAAGTCTTGTCCCTGCAAGCCAGGAAGTCCTCCAGCCGCACTCCTCAGTTACATAGGCTATATCAGAGGTGTTTTCTCCTATGATAGAAGGACTGGTTTCTTGGGCAAAATATGAAAATTGTAAGAAATAGAACTGGAAACTGCTGGGAAATGTAACATCACAATATTACTAATAAATTAATTTATTCACAGTTATTATTTTTGTAGCACTCAAAATACAGCCTTAATTTGTAAGGCAAATATGGATACACTGCTCTTGTCCCAGAGAGCTTACACTGTAACTTGCTATATTAGGCTAATTAACATTGAAAATATGAAAGTTCACTAGCCCTCATAACTGAAATTGTGTGAAAAAATCTCTCTGCTATGCTGTTTGTTTCAGTTTGCTGGAATGTTTCATTGGAGGATGAGGTGAGGCCGCATGCACAGAGCACTCTGACTGCTCCCTTCAGGCCTGCTCCTAGGATACGTCTTCCAAACACAGAATTGTAGGGGCTGGAAGGGACCTCTGGACGTCCCCTAGTCCACCTTCTGCTAATGCAAGTTCACTCCCTAGAGTACACTGCACAGAGCAGTGTTCAGGAGGTCCTGAGCATCTCCATCAACCAGAGGTAAAGGTGTGTGGACAGAGAGCTAGCTGTTTGTGAACCTTCGTAGTGTTCGGACACTGTTAGAGCTGACTTCATGCATCTGCAGTGTATTTACAGGTTGCTCATTTAAAAAATCAATTATATGTGAAAAAATTCCCCACTTTAACAGGATGTTCTGTAAAAATCCCAAGTGTGAGGCAAAGTATCCATATTTTACTGCTCTGAAGTCATTTTTATTTACTTCTTTACGTGGTCATAGAATTTATTTAGAGGTCACTACAAATCTACAGGGAATAAAACCTTCTTACATAGGCTTTTCTCTTACTCAGTATGGACTTCACAACAGAGTAATACTCCTATCAATTAGTGCACAACAGAAGAGATAAATGTGTTGAGTATGTTGCTTCAATCTTCAAAACACAAAGCAGCAACTGAAGTCTGGATAGAATAAAACAGGAAGGTGTAATGGTACCACTGAAACGGGATAATGGCAATGCAGAAATCACACAGTTAAACCCATTTGCCTACCTGCTACTTCTAACATCTGCCACAGTTAAGTGGCAAGAGTCACTGAGCTGTCTTTCATCTCTCAACCCTTATTTACCATTTGCATTGCTCTTAGCAGTGCCCTCTGTTTAATCTTTACTTCTGTGCACATAATACATTCACTTGTTTATGGGGCATGGCCCGGGTTTGGACTCTACGTGCAATGTGTATTTGATCAAAGCAATCTGCAATTTTGCTTTCCAAGATGGAAACACTTATCTATGCTTGTTTTTAGAAAAGATAACTTGAGGGCCAAGTTTGGAATTGACATTACCCTTTCAGAACAGAAAAAGAGAATGGCCAGGTTCTACCCTCCCTTGAATTCAAAGCCGACTCCAAGCAAGATCTCCAAGCGCTACACAGAGCCAGTCATCTTCTCCCAGATAATCTTTCAGGCATCAAAAGAAAAATATTTCACAATGATATCTCAAAATATGTACTCACCCTTAGATTTCTATTTAAATTCCATTCTTTTCCCTCCCAAAGGTGATGCCAATTTGCTCTTAACCTTTCTCCCTTATTACGCAACTAAGACAAACTTTTATCGCAGGGTCTGAGACTTTTCTGGGTTTTTTTTACCAAGTTTGGTCCAAAGGTTGGCATTTCACAAAGTATCCTAAGGACATTTTCGCTCCCAAGAAATATTCTGACAAGAAGATTATTTTTAACTCTGCTAAGCTCTGATGAGTGCAAAATGTGACACGGGGTGCTCAGCAGCCTTAGGGAAAACACCAGTCAACAGGGTTTGTGCTCTTCACAACCTGAACCTTTCAGCAGCAAGACTCTGTGCACGCAGTACGCGATGTACATCTCATTGGAAAGCCAAAGGATCACCAGATAGGTGAAAAATGTGCTTAAAGCCTGCCAGCAGCTAACTAGAGACAGCAAGGTGCTGCCTGGGGTTGGGTGGGCTCTGCACACTCGGCCTCATGCCCGCGTTCCCATGGTGGAGATGTGGCCAACAGAACACCCAGCCTCTAGTGATGCTGCAGGCAGCCTGCTCCACAATGGCAGCTCCAGGTTCTCTCCCTGGCAGTGTTGGAAGTGACAGGACAAGAAATGGGACAAGACCACTCATGATCCTGTAATATATCCTAGAAAAATCGTGAGAGAGATAAGGGGAAGACAAGAAAAGAAAAGGCCAGGAGTTGGCTGCTAGGAGCACATGGGCCCTAGAAAAACACCTCCACAGAAGCAATGCAAGCTCTGGCATGGCACTTCTGCAGAGCAGCCAAGGGAGTACACTGCCTCTCTGCAAACACCCAACATGGTGTTTTAGCAGTTTTCCCTGCCTGCACCCAGATAGTGGGGCTCAGGTAGCAGGCATGGTTGCAGGAGCTCTCTGCTCAGGAGTTAACTCCCCATTTGCAAACATACCGTTCCTGTTCACTGGGATTTCCTATCAAAGTAACATTACTCCCTTCTCCTCCTCTACAAACCACTGTAGGATACAGCAGAGGCTGCCCCCTCCAGCAGCACATGTTCTACTCTGGAGGCATTTTATATTACTTCTCCCAGTGTCCTAAAACCAAGACCACAGAGACTGTTCCAAAAGTGGCTTTTATTTTACACTAGAATAGCTTCCTTTAATGCAATAAACTCTATGATATCCAAAGTGGAAGCCCAGATCCTGTTTGCTTTTTAAACATCACCAGCCATCATGCACTTTATCTTCACATACTTCCCAGCGCATGTCTGAATGTGCCATTCACCCACCACTTATTAATGTTTCAAGAGTCTTCCTTAAAACATACATGAGATTTAGGAAGGATTTTGCTCCAGAAGCCTTCTGACCATTCTGTGCAAGCAGAGGGCATACTTCTATTTCACAAACTGGGTTTAATCTACAGAAACACACTGCATCTGTTTCCAAATACTCCTTCTTAAAACCGTTATGAAAAGCAGTCCTCGTTTCTCTTTAAGGAGGAAATATAATTTGGATTTCTCAATCCAGATCACCTTAGCACCCAGGCTCAATTTTGTTTGCTAAAGCAACCTACAGGTTCCAAGTAATATAAATTTAATCTAAAAGCTTCTCGCTCGGGCTGGATGGGACCAGCATGTCTGTGTTACAGACTCCACACAGAGTGTCAGCAGCATCTGGTGCGAACAGCAGGATCTCAGGCTTGATGCTCATGTCATTCCATTGGGCGCATTTCTTGACTTTCAGGTCTGGATTGGATTTTTCACTAGGATATCTTTGTATCTCAATGGATCAGAGATTTATGGCTGGCCCACGATTTTGTCTTAATATTTTGGAGCTGCAGTGGTTTCTTATGGAACAGCTTGTGAAAGCCTGATGTTTGACTACTGCAATAGGTGTGATACTACACATCTATTTCTCCGTCTGCATTGTTATAAACCAAGAGTTGCCTCTCTAGTTAACCAAATTGTTCTGGGACAATACTTACACATATGAAAGTCAGAAAACACTCCTATGTCATCTAGGATTTGGGATTCACCTCCTTCATCCCCAGTGATGGCTAAAAATGTGTAACTTCTTTTTTTCTAAGTCATAAAAAATAATCTGCCTTTTGATTCTACCCAAAGAAAAGGATTATTAAGAACAACAAACAATTTTTCTTAGTTTCAGGATTTACTCTGGTAAAGTTCTAAGCCCTCATATGTGCCAGGAGGGGATTTTGCCTTCAGTAAAAAAAAGAAAAATAGTCAGGCCTCAGTATTTATACAGGAACATTTTGATGGTCGGCACAATCTAGACATTAAATGTCCCAGTAGGCACCTGACCCAGGGAAAAATAACAGTGATGCTAAGTTTAAAGTTTAAATATTCAATCAGATCAATGAATCAATTTCTCCAGGGTGCAACTTTTAGGTTAATTTGCTGAAGGAGGAGCAGGTGGCAAAAAGTGACTCAGATTGAAACCCTCAGCCTTTACACTACGTTTGCTTTTTCATCCCATTTTGTTCATGCACTTAGTCCTCAGAACAGGTTTCTAGCAAAGCCCAGGAAAAGAATTCAGTAGGTACATCAGGAACAGCAGCACAAATCTCTGTTCATGTCCATGCCTGGAACTCCCAGACCACATCAAGGACCTGTGGGCTGCAGAACTGCAGACTGTGAGATAAGTGAACTTAGGTGAAACGAGCATAAGAGGGAGGATGCTGCAGATCAGAGCAGTGGGATGTCCCCAGTGCTGCCAGACTGCCTCACCACATCAACACACAACTGTGAGTTTCATTACAACAGCTATATTTAATCGTATTTTTCTCCTTCTTGCATTCTTATCTTGATACCAGTGGTACTTCCTCCTCGGCTCAGTTGTTTTCCAAGGACCCTGTTTCAACTTGCAGAGAGGTTCTCAACATAATGATAACTGCACTGAACAAAAAATTGCTTTGTCACATTTTCCCAAAGTCCTAGTGGCTCCTTCTTCCCCTACAGATCCACTCATGGAGCCACCCTGCTGGGCATCTGCACTGTTTCTGTTCTAAAAGATAACCTGGTGGGGGGAGGATGCACAAAGTTCCATACAACTGCATAATCTCTTGTTGAGGAGCACTCCAAGCAGAAAGCTTAAGTAGGCTTGGCCTTGGAGTTTCTCACTTCACAGCAAACCTCAAATATCTATGTGGAAATCGAACCTCAGCTGTGCGTTGGCTGGAGCACCACAACAGAAACAAGCCTTTTCTCAAAACCTGTACTCAGCACACAAATGAATGGCGTTCTGGCTTAGAGGCCTTGGAACAACAGAAGTTCAGTTTTTCCATTCTGTCATTATTCCAGCAAAATCCTTCAGGTAAATAGGCCTCACTTGTTTGTGCTGATGCTTCACGGAGACACTCAGGAAGTCTGAATAACGCCTAAATTCATAGCCTGCCAGGTATGTCACAAGGTAGGTTGTTTGTATTGCTCAAGCATATGTCTGAAGTAACAGATACTTCCAAGAATTTTACTTATTTTATAACCCTCCAGCAGGGCAGGTACCTGGAAGGAAACACTCCACAGTAAAACACAGCAGTTAATAAACTGCTTTTCCCCCAGAGAACTCAAGCACCTGCAGAAAGCAAGCTGAGGTCATCACCACCCTGTCACCGAGCTGTGACTTGTTCACAGCAGGGAGAGAAGGTTTGACCGGGACACCAACAGTTCTTCAACCCACACGTGATATCCATTACGCTGCAAGGCCTTGACAGCAGTTTGATGCATAGCTTTAAGTCACACAAGGTTTAATGCAAGCATAAATTACAAGTAGATGATTTAAAACAGAAACATCCAGATGAGAAATGGAATGTAAAGTGAGCATGGGCTCACCACGGACAGAAACACAACCTACAAGCAAGAAGCAAATGCCACTCCAAAAGGAGCAGAACTTTGTCTGAAATTTGTGCTGATTACATTGGCTGCATGCTGGATTTACTTTGAGTGATGTGCTGGGTTTACACTGGGTGCGTGCTGGATTCTTACACCAGTTCTGCTTTCGGTGTAGTACAAAGGACGTGGCATTTTTCTAATCTAAAGGAGATCCTGACTTGGTTTCATCATGACTAGTGTGACTGCTCAAATGTAGTACAAAGCCAGTGGTCCCAAGCGTGTTGAAGGTTATATGAAAAGAAAGAATATACCTCCTCCTGTTTTTTAATACTATTAATGACACAATCATTAAATGAGAGAATACCCTCAAGGCTGGAAAATCCCTGGGGAGTGGAGTACAGGAGCTGACATCCGGACATGGGATTAGTTTCCTTGGTTATTGGAACAGGCTGAACTGTTTTAACAGACATAGGTATCTAATTTAATTACATATTAGACAAAACACTTTTGATTACTATTCAGCCAGCCAGAATTAATGAATTTCTAAGTCCTACTTCCATCATAAAATGTCTACCCTCTAGCCTTTTTATCTTTTGTTTTCCAAGCTCCTCTGCAAACCACCTCTCTCAAGACAGATGTTTACTGCTGTACTAACTTGCATTACTTTTTTATGATGATGATGCCCCTTAAACTCATTTCTACAGTTTATGATTTGATTCTTGGGTCACCAGGGAAAGCTTCTGAGTCACAAAAAAGACTAATAAAGCACCAGGATTCTGATTTTCTCATACACTATTTAAAACAGAGTCCATTTAAAAGCAGAGCCTTGAATAAACCTCTGTTGACTTTGAATTCCACGTGCCAGACATTAGCTTGTGATCCATCTGGCATCTGCACACTTTTTTAACCACTGTTTTTCCACAGCATAACTGACAAATTCATAGAATCACAAAATGGGCTGGGTTGAAAAGGACCACAAACATCATCACGTTTCACCCCCCCTGCTATGTGCAGGGTCACCAACCACCAGACCAGGCTGCCCAGAGCCACATCCAGCCTGGCCTTGAATGCCTCCAGGGATGGGGCATCCACAGCCTCCTTGGGCAACCTGTTCCAGTGTGTCAACACCCTCTGCGTGAAATTACTCAAATCTGAATTATTTTAACCACACAGTTTAACCTGATGCAATTGGCTAATTTACTAAATCATCTTCTGTTGTATATATCCCTCATTTTCTGAATTGAAGAAATGACTTAAAAGCAGATCGCAGGTTCCTGGGTCAGATATTGAGTAGCAGGAGGAAGTTCAGAAAGCAGGGTTTCTCAGTTTCCACAGAGACAAACTTGAAGCAATTCTACTGAGTCCCACAGAGTTACATTATTGTCAGAGATTGTTTTTCTGTGCAATAAAGCCACTCTTCAGATCATGCTGCAGCAAGCGAGACAGGAGGAGATGAAGTTATGAACCCTTATCAGTGTGTTCGGTACCTGCAGCCATGCAAGGATGACATTTTCAAGGCTACACAGGTACTTTTATCCCAGGGATATCCCAGCTCAGAGCAATCCAATCTCTCCGCACACCTACAGCCCCAAATATAGCTCCTGCCATCTGAAGGCAGCAATTAATCCCTGAGATTGAGCATTAAAGTGCCAGATTCTTCCAGTCAGTGTGATGTACACATGAACCCTGCACCAATGTGCTGTTGAATACACAGGCCAAACCCAAAGGTATTAATTCAGTCCATAGATCTTGAGAAATGAAACTAGGAATACTTAGTTACCACTGGCTTTTTTTAAAAACGGGCTTATATCCTTCCCTTCTCCCTGCAACTCAAGTATAACATCATTCTTATCAAATTTCTGTTTTACAAAAGATTTGAACCATTTGAAAGGTGTGCTTGGACAGCAGCAGTAATTGAAAAAAGCCATTCTCACCTATTTAACTCATGAATGCTATAGAAGAGCAGTGTTCTCATATTTTCTTAGAACTCCTGTAACTCAAAAGTAGAGAGAAAGTCCTACTTTGCTGCCTAATGACTGCTGGCTTTGAAGTCAGTGCAAGCACTGCTCTTTTTCATTCACAAACTCTTTTTTTCAAATAGAGCACTTTTGGGAATGAGTGTTTTACTTGAATTAATTGCTTTTCCTGTTTGGGGAAAAACAAACAAACAGGTTTATTCATTTAGAGGATTTGGCAACTGCAGATCGCCAGTTACTTTTCTGGAATAGGTATTTAACAAAGAATGTCAATCCATAAATTCAGTAAACATTTGGGATTTGCATATTAATCCAATACGGCCATTATGCTGATGCTCCAGACGTCTAGTCACCATGAAGAGGAGAAAGGACACCAATTCTAAAAGGATTTCCCAAAAGTCATTTTCACGTTCAGAAGTCAAGAGCAAATTTCCCCTTTAGTAGTGTTGGTTTGGGAGAGACTGTTAAGATAACAAGAGGCAACAGAAATCTGTGCCCATGATAGCATGTTCCAAATCACACATCAGAGCTTTAAGAAAAACAAAACAGCCTTTATCCAGATTCACTGTTATTCTACACTACAGTGACTGAAAATAGGAGACAGTATCCCTTAAGATTGAGTACTAAGAGCCAGTGTGACCATCCCTGACTCATACTAATTTCCAGCAGTAGTTCATAGGGACGCCTAGCTCCAAAAATGGGCTGCTGATAACACCCCTCAATCAATTAATGTAATTAATGAATTGGCAATACACAAATTCTTGTGGAAATAAGTGGTAACACAAAATCCTTCTCTTCCCTAGGTTGTATCAACCATGCTGATCTGGTATTTACATTTATTCTCTGCATCTCTGTCCTACCATCTACCCTGTTCCAACTACCAACTGTAGTTGTAAACTACAGCAAATGGTCACATCACTCTCAATGGACTGGATTATAATCTCTTTTACAGGACTTTAAGTAAGGAGTAGCTCTTGAGGGTTGCTGAAACTGCACAAGTAAAAGAAAAGAGCCAGATCTTCACGTGTAGCTCCCTCTCTGCATTCCAGCACAGGCACATCTGCCCAAAATGCAAACATATTTCTTGTGCTCCTTAAAGGAATTAGCTACTGAACTTTCAGTTCAGTACAGTGGTTATTATTGCGTATATATATACATCCTACAGAAACATCCTAAAAATTATCTGGAGAAACATTTTTCACTGCTGCCTTATGAATTCTTAGATAAGGCAGGCTAAATTCCTGGTTGACACAACCCAAAAAATGCTTAAAATATTTATATGACATTGCCCTCTAGAGGAAACTGAGAAAAACCTACGTTTTAGCAGCACTTTTTTACAGGTGAAAATAGGAAGCACAGTTTTCAACAGAATAACTAGCATGTTAGAAATCATCTTCAGTGAGAACTTCACACCCACTGGTTTGACTCTATTTTCAATGAGCTTTTGAGAGGGAATTCCCAACCGCTTGCTTATGTTTCCCATCTGGCCTCAGTGTTTAAAAAGTACCACAAAATTTACTGATTTCAAAGCATTTCTGCTTATTCCTTCAATATCAGAACAAAAATAGGCCAGGCAGGCTGCAGAATATCTGCAGCACTTAGTTCCCTCAGACAGTTACTCTGTTGGTCTGAAGCAATCCAATGACAAAGTAATGAACCAGGAAAACATAGTCAAAATCATTGCTCTATTTATCAACTCTTAATTTTACTAAGGAAAAATGGAAAAACAAACAAGCAAACAAAAAGAAAAAACAACAAGAGACTTCAGCATCATTCTAAGCAATGAAGGAAAGTCTTAGTCATCACAAGAAACAACAGCCTCCTTTGATCAAATTTCAACAATTTTACTGCATTTCGAAAAAGCCCAAACCTGCATTTCACCTATACCTCACTTCTCACAGATACTCTTACTGAGGTCATCATCCTGGCTAGCCTTCCTGAGTCTTGGATGCTTTAGTGTGACGTTCACTGCTAACAACATTTCCTCTAACTCTTCTCCTGTCTCCATAGGTACGAATTGATCTTCTAGATATGCCCCAAACTTTGTCACAGTGCAAATACTCCCTGTCATGCCTACCACCTTATCTTTTTACTGGTACCAGTCTGTTAAAATATCTTTGGAGGCCTGGGCAATATTTTTGAGCATCACACATTTCATCCAGAGTAAGCCACAAGAATGATGAGTGATCCTACAAAGCCTGCAACTTATAGCCCTTCCCATCTTAGCCTACATCTAATAGAAAGGAGACAGAAAAAATAAGTTTCAAGGAGCATGAAATATTGGTCTGTGCCTGCAGGCAAGTATCACATCAGATAAGAAGAGCAATAAGTTTTCTACAGGAGGAAAAAAAAAAAAGAACAGACAAAAGCCAATCATGGCAGCAGCTGTCCCTAGCATTCCACATCCACCTTTCTTCCAGTCATACCTGTATCTCCTATACCTGTTCTCTCACCCGTGCCCACAGATGGCAGGCTCCCGTTGATGCTGAGCACAGCCTCTGCTCGTGTAACCATCTCCTGTTCATCATCCTTTAGCTGTCCCTGCTCCTCTCCAGGCCCAGCTAGGCCTGATTCCCAGTGAGATGGGATTTAAGCTGTGTGTTCTCAGCTGCCAACCACTGTTCTTGCTCCTAGCTCTGAAGTGTCACAGCTCAGCCCTAGCGCACCTGGTGGGATTGCAACTGTCACACCCAAAGGTACATGATTTTGTCAAGGCAGGACTGCATCCTCCTTGCAGACCAAAAATTTTCTGAGAATAAGAGTGCTGCTCTTCTTACTCCTGTGCCATGAGATATCTTTCAGCGGACACTGGAGAAGATGTGCCCTTCCAGGGTTTATGGCGCAACACTCAATGTGGGTGGAAGAGGAAAACAGTCAGCCTCATGGACATCATTCTCCAGCACACAGCCTGCTATTTGCAAAATTGTGGACTTCCAGAACATGAAGAGCAGTTCACATTTACAGATTCAAAGAGACACTGTGAATGACTGACTGCACATTGCAAATTGGTGTGTAAGGGCACGAGCATTATAAGAAGAGCAAGAATAATGGGCACAAAATGTTTCTTGCTCATGTTTTTGAACATCTATCTTCTTAATTATTGATGACTGAAGCACTGTACTGTGCCAGCAAATGCACTGCTGAGGAGGCTGTGAAAATATCCTTCTGTGGCTGAAGGCCTCACCTGCTCCCTGCCTGGGTGGTGGAGAAAAGTGACCTTGTTTTGTACATTACAGCAGTTCGCCAGTTAGTGAGTTCTGCTGCATCCTGACTGTTTATATGACTTCAGAGCATCAGATGCCTGCTGCATGCAGGGCTGGAAGCCCACTCGAGATGGAAAAGGGCTCTTGTTCTCACTTCGGTGTCAGGGACAAATGACAGGAACCCAAGGAGGCTGTTCCCACAGCAGACCAGTTGGGAGGACAGAGCTCTGTCCTAAGCAGTGATCTTCTGCTCTTGTAATTATGGCATGGCCAGAACATCAAATTAGAAGGAGATGCACAGTCCTACACTTGGCAAAGGGTACAGCCTTCTAAGCAGAGGTTTCATAGCTCGCTGAAAGAAAACAAAAATATCCCCCCAAAACACTCAAGACAACCCATTCTGTCAATCTCTGTAGGTTTTCCACCTCCTAAGGTAACAGCACCAACCTCTGTGTGAGAATTTTCAAGCCTGATGCAAACCCTCTTAAATCAAAGTGCAGAAAGCAGCAGCTGGGGAGCATTTGCTGCAGATGGACCTGGGGATGTTGCCTAACTCTTCACATATTCCCTCTGTATCACAGTTCCTACAGAATTAGGTGAGATCTGTTTTCAGGGGCAGCAGTGTGTAGAAGACTCCCAAAATTCTGAAGCAAACACATGAATGTATGTAGGACAGGAGCTATTTGAACCAGTCTCACCATCATCTTTTAGGGTTGCTAGCTAAAACTGATCTGAGGGAAAAGACAAACATGATGCAAAGTAGAAGGGTTTGGAAAGTTTGCTGAGGAGGTTATAGTGTTGGTATGCTGCAGAAGAACATCACTACAAGAGTGAAAGTCCACTACTCCACAGAGGCTGGAGTCATTGTGGAGAGGTTGAGAGAGGTAGGAACCAGAGGGTTGGAAAGGAAGCAGGGCGAACCCACACACAGATTAACACAGCAAAGACGACAAACAAGCTAAATGATCTCTGCTGAGTCTGGGGATTAGTGACCTTCTGCTTAAGTCTCTTGCGCTTGAGAGAGGATTTAGGATAAAGCTCATTTCTGCACAGCAATTTGTTTCTCAACATGTGTGGCTGAGTCTGCTCGTAACTGTCTTTCTTGAAGACTTAAAGGAAGGGAAGAACAACATCTCTTTCTTTGTTTCTTAGTTGTGTCATATTTTAAGAGTATTTGGTATTGGAACAAAGCACAGCAGCCATGCCTCAGAGATGGCTCCACCCTCTAACATACAAATCTTTCACAGCTCAGCAAGACTCCTGAGAACCAAAATTCACAGGTTTCTTCCCATTTTGCACAGGTTGAGTGCACACATTCACTATCTCCTTGCTCACAGAAGCTCAACAGGAGGAGAAACCCTCCAGCCAAGAGCCCTGTGTGCTGCTTATTTTCCATTTGCGGGTTCAGAGGGCACATAAGCCTATACTGTCTATCCGTGCCCCTGACAATGAGCCCCAGGTCCCAGACTCTGCGCCCCAATCCATCACTTTGCAGCATGAAAATTGTTAATACGATAAAAATAAAAAATAAAGGAAACAAATTCAACCCCACAATAGACTGGGGGCATTTTTTAGGTCAGTTACAATAAATCTATTCTCTGAGATTGCATTTGGAGGCTGTGCTCTCCAGGACCACTGTGCTTGTTTTTCTCTGTGCAGTCAGTGCTGTTAATATTTTAACAAGGAGCTCCCGCTTAAATGTTTGCCCCTTGGCCAAGGGCAAAGGGCCAGGATACATTTCCATTTGTTTTTCTATTAAAACAAAAATATTTTCTTATGAACATAACCAGGAGAAGGCCCTACTAACACCAGGCAGTACAGCTGCTTACACTGAGCGGCACTTTGTGTTGGCAGCACTTTTGTTTTGGGAATGAGGTGAGGAAACAAAGCAAAACAGAGCGATTGATCTGTGCAACCTGACATGCCCAGGGGGTGGGAGGGTGGTGACAGAAAGCATTCTGTGATGACCAGAGGAATTTTCTTGGGATGGTTTCTCCCTGAGAAGATGGATGTATAAAGGAGACCGCTCTGCTGAGCAGCACGTAAATCCACAATAACTTCCAGAAAAAAAAAAAGTTTATCACAGGCAGAGAAACCTACAAAATTCCTCTTCCTTCATAATACAAGCTTTCATATGCCCTAACTCCTGACCCTATCTAAGAATGGATTTATTGCCAAAAGCTTCAACCGAGGGCCACAGCCGATGAGCAAAGGGAGCACAACCCAGGACATGGTTTGTCTCACCACACATCAAATCAGGAGGAAATGACTACAGCCCACAGGGCATCATTTAAACTAAACCTTGCTCACCATCCCCACACACCAGCCAGAGCATCTGGCAGTGATCTGAGCACCACATTGAGTAACATGGTGCTGCAAAATTCTGCAGATGCTCCAATGACAACCATGGCTTCCAAAATGGCTACAGTGAGAGCTGCAGCAGCAGCATCTCACCATAGCACAGCTGGAAGCAGCCCCCCATAGAAAATATGAAATTGGAGCACTGCACTTTGATAACAAAGAGTGACTACAGTCAGGGAGTTTTTCATCCTGACAAGGAAAACTGTTGTGAGGATAAGTGCAAAGCAGGTTATGATAGAAAAGTCTTTCAGTTCAAACTCCTGGGGAAGGAGTCCAATAAAAAGTGCACTGAAATACAACTTTTCAAGGTACAGCATCAAATTTTTGAGGAGTCCTGCTCAGATGCAACAAAGGTCTCCATTCTCCACTCCCATTCCCTCTTCATCTCCTTGTACCCACAGCTCCCAGCAAGAGGTCAAAGAAGAAGAGCACTCTCCTGAAGACCTCTTTTCAAGCTGAACTGGCTTTGAATACAGCCAGGGCCTGCCTATTGCATTTCCAGCACCAGCAAAGACCGTTTTGATAGACAATCCAATGTTTCATCCACGTGCACATACAGCCCAGTACTGTTACAGACTGCTGCAGGCCAGCAGCACAAAGTGCTTGTCCATTTTGACATCTGTAATTTGGTTAGAAGCTCAGAATCACACTTTGTAATCAGCTGCTAACACAGAGAAATGGGACTGTGTTTAGGATGTCTGTGTATTGTGCATCTACTGAGAACAGCACTGACCTGTTAGGAGGACCAGGACATTGCCTTCATACTCCCAGTTGTCGTGGAGCACACAGATGTGACATACAGAGCAGCAAGCCCTCCGGAGAGACCTCTGCCGAAAACCCCTAACTTAGGTAAGGTCAAAGCTTTGCCCTCAGCGCAGACACTTTAAAGCTCATTCTCTATTCTGCTGCATGTCTGATTTCTGAAAATCTTTCTCAGCATCTTCAGAAATAAACTGATTCCCCCTGACATTCGGCATGCCATATCTCATGCCAGGGAGGAGTCTGTGCAAGTCCCCGAGGACACTGAGGAGGAGAGACTATGAAAAGGCCACACAAAGTTATGGCTGTCAAAACATTTATCAGTTCATTTTCTAGAAGCTACTCCAGATTGTGGAGTAAGAAGGCAGGCACTTATCTGACTGCATTGCCACACATGGCAATGTTTGGCCATTTCTGGAGATGGGGAATGTGGCAGTTTGAAGCACTGGTTGGGTTTTCTCAATGACAAAATAATAATCGTATCTCGTGCTTATACCACGCTGTCATCAGCTGGAATGTATCTTATTTTGCTTTCTTTCAAAAACAGCTGGAATTTGGAAATCTAGGAAGCAGTGATTTTAAAGATTAGATGTACATAATAGCCCTGTCCAAGCATTGCAACTATACTTGATGAGAGTCATAACCAAATATTTCAAAGTGAATGATATTCATGACGAAATAATTCTTTTGCAGTCCTCCCCGGACTTTCTCAATGAAGGCCTATTCAGTCATGCTCAAGAAAGGAAGGATTCATCTGTCATCTGCAGGAATATGAACAGCCTCCCTCCAGTGAATGAGTGATTGCCCAAAATGAGAGTAGTAGTTCCAAAAATACTTAGGCAGTTGTTATCTGGGGAAAAATAACCCGTGTGTTTTGGAGATACAGCTCTATAGACAGAAGATACATAAGGTTTTGACTAACCTTTATTCAGTACTTCAATACAGCTCATTTCCCTGCAATTGCATCTGATAGACACAATTTGCTAACTCCTAAGACAACAATAATTTTCCTTCAGTCTCTAACCACAAAAACACACCACCTACACCATTCCTTTCTAATATAATAATACCCTGTTAAGAAAAGACCTGTGATAATTATATTACTGCAGTGTTTCCCTAAGTGAAAACAGACAAAATAAAAAGAAACAAGCTCAGCAATTATCAACTTGTTTCTGCTGTTTTCACGTCCATCAGTTGGAATTTAAATAAATAATAGTTATTTTAAAAAGTCAAACCCGATTTGACTTCCCAAGCAGAGGGTGACAGATGAGAGGTGCCCTACGAGGCTCTTCACACTGCTCTGCTGCACAGTGCCTGACCCTGTCACTGCTTCAGGAACCGAGGACTGCAGACACAGGACCTGCCCCAGTCAGTGCTGAAAGAGCCCCACACCAGGAACAGTTTGTGCCTTCCCTACGCAGCAACTGTAGAACAGAGGCTAGCTGTAGTGCAAAGCAATTACTGACTGTGGAAGGAAAAAAAAAAAGTTTGATTCTAAAGTTCAAGTTGATGGAATGCAAAAAAATATACATGTTATTTTTGGGGGGATTTTTTAAACCAATCTGTCCAAGGCTACCCAGTCAGCTGCAGCTCCCTTCATCTCTTCCGCATCCTCTAGAGAATGACTGCATCCACTGGATGGTCAGCAAGAAGGGAAAACACAACCCTACTTCTCCTCTCCCACTGTCCAGCATACTGGCTTAGCCCTTTGGCACATGGCAAGATGGGGCTGGAAGACCCAAAGACTGTGTATATGCTCGTATTTCTGCCAGCCCTGCTCACATTCCTGCTCAATTCCCAAGAAAGAGGAAGAGCTGTGAGACCCTCTGCAATTTCAGTGAACACGGTTTTAACTCTGCTGAGCGCAGAGAGGCTACATGAAGTATACCACACTGCAAACCACAGCACTCATACACTTTCATCTCAACCTGCAAGAGTTTTCACCCATTCAGGGAGTGATTAGGCAGACAAAACCGAGCCGGGATGACTCTGGGTATCTCCATGCAGTTCTGCCCTGGCAGCTTGAAGAAGCGCATGGAAAAGCTTCCATGACAGCAGCAATAGAGAATACTCAAGGACAGCTGCTGCTTCAAAACAGGCTTTCCAAAAAACAAGCTGATGTTGCTAATTACAAACCAATGCAGAGTTGTCTCTGAGTCCCTCAGTGGAGAAACTCGAAAGCATTCTGGAGTAGACCAGAGGAACAAGATGGAACATGGTATTGAAGCTACCAGCCCACTCCTGGAGAAGTAAAATCAAACCCTCCAAACCAAGAACATCCATAAAGTCCCAAACTGTTATCCGTCAACAGAACTTTTGTCAAAGACCAGTTGACTAAATTGAACATGGATGCTTTAGATGCTGAAAATAAATCATGTTTGAGTAAGAAATGCCCTAAATTTTGGCCTAAATTGGGCATGGAAGACTCTAAAACAGTATTGTAAGAGCAAGGACGCTGGCCCATATCACAAAAAAGTAGGAAGTCTGTCTTCATAATGGCAAAAAAAAATCAGCTAGGGAAAATGGAGCACATGGTTCTCATTAGCAACAGCCGTATCTTGCTGGTTTAATAACAGTTTTCAGAAAGGAAAAAACCCCAAATAAAGCCCTGAGGGATAGCATAATAAGAACAGATATCTAAACACTTTGCACTCCATTGGGCATTGTCTCTCTTCTTGCATTAACAACAAGATAACATTATTGCTGGCCTCTGCAGACGATTCCTTTGCATTTTAGGAACAGAGACATCTGGCAAAGGGGAAGCAGCATACTATTTTTTGCCACAAAAATCTTACAAATCCGGGAGTGCGAGTGATCAGCTCGTTTGCAGTCACAGTGCCAATCTTTATACATTCACTGAATTGCAGGCTCACACTTACAGAAGACTGTTATCACATCTGCAAATCCATGGCTGGATTCACCTTCTGAGCACTCATAAATGGAGAGGTCATTGCTTCTATTCTGCCACATGGCAGGACCAGGTGCAGTGGCCGGCCTTAATCACAGCCACAGACCCACTTGCAGAACTGAGGGAAGCTCACTGTCCATTGGGAGCAAAGGCTGTGCATTTTGCAGGGTTTTCACTTGGAAGCATTGCCAAAGCTGTTGTGGCTTTGCAAGCCTGACAACTGAAGCAGCAGATAAATAACCAGTGAGTCTTGTCACTGTCAGTGAGTCTAGCAGCCCACAAAGAGAAAAGCTGGTCCACAACAGATTTTACAGCATAAAGAAATTGAAAGGTAACAAAGAAGGAATAATCTGTATCATTGCAAGAACCTTCATATTTGATTTGAACTCCTGAAGGTTGCAGGTTTTCTGGGACAGGAGACAGCAAAAGAGAGCAAATGAAATAAAATCAAAGGGAATTTATTAAAATGAAGTTGTTTCAATCTGGAAAACACAAAATCGCATGCTTTGAAAAGTCTCAGACAACATTTAGCTGTCAAAAAACCTTTCCTCCAGTCAAACGATTCAAGAAAAATAAGATGTACCCATAAAAAAAAACTTCCAGTGCTGCTGATTCGTTTTTACTTTAAAAAAAAAATTAAAAATTATCCAAACTCAGGAAGAATCCTTCTTTAGTGAAGGCTCTCCGATGCATACAATGCACTTCTTTTTGACACAACGACCTCTCAAACATTTCCACCAGACATGGAAGTAGGAGATGTATGCTAATTATTGATGTGTTTTTGTTACTTGATTTTTTCAGACTCCTAAAAAGGAGTCCGCTGCTCTCCTAGGAGCTGGAAAGCAAAGGTCAAAACCTCTGGTCTCAGCTTCACATCAGCACCAAGTGTGACCTGCACCACATGCAGCTTCTCCAGCCTTACCTCGCACCAGTGACGTCCACGCCAACCATGAGCTGTCCATTTAGGGAGAGGATTTCGTCCTTCAGCCGCACCCTCCCGCACTTCCCAGCTGGGCTGTTCTTCTTCAGGTCCGTCACCCAGATGCACCCTACATCGAGCACTGGCCCCTTATGCCCTTTCCTCTTCTTTCCTCCTCGCCGCTTCTCCCCACAGTCCCCCAGTGCAGGGATGTTCCCGAAGCTCAGACCCAGAACCTCTGTTTTCCGTATCTCCTGAGCCAGGTAGACAGTGCAGATCTCCGTATCTGAAGCCCCGCAGCTCCCTGCCTGCAGTTTGCTCTCATCCACTGAGAAGTTGAGCTGGATGTACTCACTCAGCTTTTGGACAGCTGCATGGCACAGCTTCTGCTCGGTCCCCTCAGCCCCCTCCCGCTGGCTGTTCTGCAGCCATTGCCATAGGAGGGGCAGGAAGACCCCCGCGTTGTCCTGCGTGATGGGCATTGCCGTCTCCAGGTACCCCCTCATTGGCTCTCCAGCTCCCAGTTTGGCTGCCTGTGGCAGCCCCCTGTGCCCCTACGGGCCATGCTGGAGCAGGGACAGATGCCCAAAGCAGGCCCCATCTGATCTCGCAGGGACGGTGTTGGGGCGCTCTCTTATCACAGGCACAGCTGAGGCAGAACGCTTCTTGCAGACGCGCCACGGGTGTTGGTGGATGAAGCAGTGCTAAACTGTTCTGTCATCTACACCTTGCCGTCAGGATCTCCGCTCCACCAGGAACGACGTCTTCTTCCCACCACAGACACCGTGCCTGCAAGGAGAAACTGCACAGTTAGGAAGGCCGTGCGCTGCGGTGCCCACCAGCCCCAACACCCCGCCCGGGGCAGCACCCGCAGCGGCTTCCGCGGCCGAATCCGCTCTCCTGCGATTTGCCACTTGAGGGCACCAACTGCTCTTTTCAGCAAGGGAATAAAAGGTCACCTTCAGCGCCCGACCCTTCCGACAAGGCAGCCGACCGACCGTCCTACACACAGCACAGCACAACCTGCTGCACCGAGGGGACGCTGTGCGACGCCCCTCACACCATCACCTGAAGCTGGCTGATGCTGAAGGACAGGCAGGGACTGGCTCACAGACAGCTACACCACACCTGCAAATAAGACGTGTAAGGGATGTGGCCACCCAGTTTCCCTGTGACAAGAAGAGCTGTGTGGGTAAACTCTTCACTTTACATCACAGCCTGGAGGCACACAGGCAGCCACAGCTGGATACTAGCAAGTAAGAGGGTGAGAAAGGTGTCCTCTAGAATGATTAGGATCTAAGAAATAAGGAAAAATCCTGATATGAGTGGAGTCTGTTGACTGGCTTCTTTTCAAGATAGGTTTTCTAGCAATATATGCAGCTCAATGAGTTGTGCTCATGGCAGGCAGAAGAAAGCAAGAACCCCAAGCAGGACACAGGTCTCACAGGTAAAACTGCCACTGCATCAGACAGAACAGCTTGTAGCTATGGTCTACAACCACGAGAGCATGAATAATCACAGAAACACAGAATATTCCAAGTTGGAAAGGATCTGTAAGGATCACTGTGTCCAACCCCAGCTCCAAACAGGACCACCCAAACCCAACGAATGTTCTCCAAAAGCTCTGTGAGCTCTGGCAGCTCAGTGCCGTGCCCGCTGCCCTGGGCAGGCTGTTCCATGCCCACGGCCCTCTGGTGCAGAGCCTTTCCCCAACCCCCGGCCCTCCCCTGGCACAGCTCCATGCCGTTCCCTGTCGCTGTCACACAGAGCAGAGCTCAGCGCTGCCCTCTGCTCCCAGCCGCCATCAGGCTCCCCTCAGCTCCTCTGCTCTGGCCTAGCACACCCAGGGCCCTCAGCTGCCCTGCACATGCCTTGCCCTCCAGGGCCTACCACTGTAGCAGCACTTCTTTGGACAAATAATAAAGGCAGACTTACAAGATGCCGCAGTCCAAAATTTGCATGCAAAGTTTCTGAGAATAGCTCTAAAAAGCAGGAGTGATCATACAGCCATATATGTACCAGGAAACATAGTTAAGCACTTTGATATCTTAGATGCCTACAGCAGCATTGGTGAATCTCTTGCCTTCAGAACAGGACTTACATTTTAGTTAAAATCTCAGATTTAATTTAAGACTAAGCTGGGTGCAATAAATCCACGGAATCTACAAGGCTGAATGGGTCAGGCTGCCTGATAATAACTGACACTACAGTAATGGGAGAACACAAGCACAAGATATCTGCAAGGGAAGCAGAACAGCAGAAGACAGAGCATCCCGGAGCTTTGGAGCAATATTCTCGCATAACTGATAGGTCAAATAATCAGTGGGGAAGCACCTGCAGAAAAGGATCTGTTGGGGATAAGAAAGTGGAAGGAAATGTGTTTAGAAGTGGCTGTGAAATGATGAAATCTGCCATAAACTAGGGATTGGGAACAGCAAAACAGAAATGCCTGGCTTCTATACATACAGAAAACAGCAAAAAAATAAAAAACCTACTAGGCAAGACTTCATGCAGTGAAGCTTAAAGAAAAAAAATCAAGGTGAGATGTAGTTTCTCAAAGAAGTAATATTTTGTGCTCAAAAGGCACGAACACAATAACATTCCAATGCAAAATAAGGATCAGAAGGCTTAGCAGCATCACAAGCTCTACATTTGCCTCAAAGACAAGAATAAAGACACTAAAAGGTTACCGAGTAGGAATTAAAAAATAGCATGAACATTCAGGCAGAAATATGAGAAATATCAGGGAAAAAAAAAATTGCAAAAGATTGAAAAAGAATAGATTTTATTATCCTTCTTATGTGTATCAATACGAAAAGGCAGTACTAAGAAACAGTGTTGTTAAAACAGAGGGAAAGTTATTGAAAAGTGACAGCAAAAAAGGCAACGTTGGTTTGATTTTGCCTTGGTACTTGTTACATTCCCCTGCTAAGCACAAGGGGTTGGCACAGTTAGCACTATGACATACTGTCACTGCAGAGATGCACTGTCTTCTCCCTGTTCCATGGTGAGATCAGCACTGTGCCACAGCCAGATATTTCGGACCACATGAGACAAACCCTCAAGGACCAATTGAAGAAATCTCAGACAACTCCCTTCCTGTCACCTGTGACCTCCCCTCTGGTCACCTGTGACAGCTCAGACAGGTATGGAGCCAAAACTCAGGAAAAAGGCAAACACAGTGCCTGTCTTGAAGGGCAGAAGGAGAAGCAGCAAAAAGATGCCTTATCAGTCAATTTAGCCTCATTCCGTTAAAGAACTCCAAAACAATCAAAGAAACAGTTTGCTTGCCTGTGGAAGATAATAAAAATATGAGCAGTAGCAGCGGAGACAAGAAAAAAAATACTCATCAAACCAAATTAATTTCTTTTCATAATAGAGAAGTTGTTAGATGTCATTTATCTGGGTTTTATTATAGCTTTTGACATCGACTCAAACAACTTTTCTGTAAATAAACTACAGAAACATGATTAAATGACACCACTATAAAGCCATACCCAGGGAGTAGTTATTAATGGTATGCTGTGAAAACAGAGGGACACTGTGAGAGGAGCTCTGCTGGATCTATATAGTCGCATTCTGCTCAGCATATTCATTAGTGACCTGGACGATAAAAGACAGTATACTTATTAAATCTGCAGATTACATGAAGCTAGCAGTGTCTGCAGACATGCTGGAGAACAGGATTAGAATCCAAAATGATCTTGGAAAAAAATTTTAAAAGAAAAGTTCTGTGAAAATTGGGCTAAAGTTCAAGAGAAAGCAAGCACTACTGCAAAGTATCAGAAAGGGAAAACTGCACACAGAGTCAGGTAGGCAGCAAATCTTTGGGAAGAGATGCAGTTTATTGTTAATCATGTGTGTCAATGCAGACTGGCTGTTGTAGTGGATAAAAAATGGTCACTGTCCCAAGGCTTGCCTGTCAGGTGCCCAAAAATGTCCCAAAACTACAAGGGGAAAAACAGCAGTCTGTTCTCTTTGTCCACAATGGAATAATGGATATGAATGACAACAGGGTGTAAGTAGGTTACTGCTTAGATAAGGAATGCCAAGACGTCAGACACTGCCTGAGTGTCTCCTGTGACTCCACCACTCCTGGTCCCTGTGGCAGGTTACAAAAATGCCAGGAACAGGGAATAGCAGTAATGCTGTCTTGTGCTCTAGGAGTTCTTTGCTCAGGAGTTGGTGACACACTGGAACAGGCTGCCCAAGCAGGCTGTGGATGCCCCATCCCTGGAGGCATTCAAGGCCAGGCTGGAGGTGGCTCTGGGCAGCCTGGTCTGGTGGTTGGTGACCCTGCACATAGT
>JAPSGF010000003.1:31799198-31825577 GCA_035772895.1 Perdix hodgsoniae | reverse complement strand
GGGGGGGGGGGGGGGGTGATCATTGTGCTCCTTTTCAACCCAGGCCAACCTATGATTCTTTGATTCTCTAGGACTCAGTCTCCCCTACATTCTTCCCTTCAGCATCACCTTTTACTTTAGTGATGGCAGCATGAAAGTTCATATAATTGGTAACATCCAGCAAGTTGTAACAACAACATCCAAATAATTGCTTCAACCACAAACATCAGTATGGCTACCAGTAGCCATACAGGGTTCAAAGTCATTACAGTTCTAGAGGTGATTCGACCAGCATCCCTTTCGGTCTAATAATTTAAGAAGATTCCCTCTTAACTGGTTAATTTTGAGTGAACATGCTATGGGTTGCTTTTTGCAGATTGTCCTCTGAGCAAAGGCACTGTCCTGGTGTCTGCAGAACTGGGGACCTTTTGAAAGCAGTTTTAGTTTCAGATTCTCCAAAACCCCTTGGTATACACAGAGCATTCAGGGGTATTCTGCATCCCACACAGAGCTCATCCAGTGGCACTGCTGGGGGACCCTCCCTACACACTCCTCCTGAGATGGACAGTGAGGTAAACAAGGATCTGCTCTGCCACTCCAGAGATTAGTAGCCTTCAGAACACCGTTCCTCCACCCCACTGGAAAAACCACACTGTGGGTTGCCTGTCAATGCCTGTATACACAGTATCAGACGTGATAATCATGCAGACAATTACGAAGTACTTTCCAGGGATTTCATTATCTCAAATAAAACCTTTTGGTTTGGGGAAGAAAAAAAAAACAAAAAACTCCATGAAGTCAGGTTTGCTGTGCTACCAAACACGTCTGCTGGTGAGGAGAGCAACTCCAGTGCCAGAGGAAGTGAAAATACAATGGTGGCAAATTGGTCTTCAAGGGAGAAAACAGATGAAAACAGCAAACTCATAGCTAAGATGAAATTGATTTTTGCTCTTCTGCAGAGCACACATGAAATTTGTGTCTTTTCACAGGAGTTAGCACCACCTTGCTTGCTTTCTGTAGATTACAGGCCTGCCAACCTCTCTCACTGCATCACACAATTTACATACAGAATATTGCCTTTATGCCCCTCCTGCCATTGATAATTAGCTGGAGTAAATCAGGCTAGTGCCAAGATGGCCAGCTCTGTGGAGACCAAGTCCCCTGTGCTGTGGACAGGAGCCCCTCTTCAGGGTATAATTCTCCATGAAATAAGACTTAGTCATTCTTGCTTTGAATCCCTCTGGAGCCACCAGAGGGCCACTCTCTGGATGGTGATTCAGTCTCACAGCCTACCTGGCTTTCAGTAACTGTAGTCTGGTGAGACATTATTTTGTTTGCATTTTAGAAGTTGAGGTAAACTGACCAAGATTTTGCAGACATTCTACTTACAGGCTAAGAACGTCTCAACTGGAAGGGTACTGGGACAGGGGAAATCCCACTTAATTTTCTGTCTGCAATATGGAAATAATTTCAGTCCTGTTCAAATTGCAGGGTCTTGATGGTGCTGCGACAGAATGACCGCTCATTTCCAGGAGGACCTGTCTCTGGAGGTGTTCAAGGTCAGATTGGATGGGGCCCTGGGCAGCCTGGGCTGGTATTAAATGTGGAGGTTGGTGGCAGGGGGGTTGGGGATTCATGATCTTTGAGGTCCCTTCCAACCCTGGCCATTCTGTGATTCTGTGATTCTGTGACCCTTGAGGGATGACTCCCTCACGAGCAGTCAGTTTAACAAGACTTCCCACACTGAACACTGGTTGGAAACTATGGATGGGCTCTCTTTGGCTACAGTGGAGGAGCCTGGTCTCTCTGCACCAGCTGCCAGCCACAGGGGATCTGCCTGGACATCATCAAATCCAGGCATCAGCTATCATAGCAATTCTCACCCTCCTTGCAATAAAGCTACTAAAATCTTAACTTCAAGTAATGAGGTTTTATGCCTCTGTTATCTCGCTGAGAAGGTGTCCCACCACGCTATGTGGTTGAAAATGATATATAATTTAGCTTTAGTCTATTCATAATCAGTTTATATCCACAGACATGCAGTTTATATAGCTCTCTGCTCTTCTATGTGTTCAACAGTTCATCTCACCTACATGTCCAGTAAATTTTCAGCCTGAAAGATCAGCCTTTACCTACCTTCTTCCACCCACTCAAGACATGCTCTCAAGGGTTGAAATGCCACTCACGTAAATGAACTGAATATGTAATTCTCCGAGAAGTTTTAGCTCTGACTCAGGAAGTAATATCCTTTTTTTCTTAAGCCACAGCTTTTGAGGTTCAAGGCACTGAGTTAAACATGGGTGACTGAAGTGAAAGGGAGTTGCTTTATTTTAGGCTTTCTTAGGGAAGGGCCATCTTAAATCACTGATTATTGAAGAATATTTTCTTTAAGAGAGTTGACACTGGAATTGTTAAATAGCATTTCTGGATATTTAGGGCAAACACACAACTGTTGTTTTTTTTTTATGACAAGCTGAGCTGTTTCTTCCTACACCACTGTTCTCACAGGAGCGATGTAAAGAGCCGCAATAATCACTTTCTCACAGGGGGCAATGGAAATAAAGAGGGTCATTAAAATGTCCCTTTACTACTTTTAAAAGGTGATTTGTGTAAATGGCCAACACATGATCCTCCAGGATGACACCTCTGGTATATCTAGCCTAGCCTACAGTTCCAGAAAAACATACATTCAGTTATTTTTAAAATTCCTCTTATCCCCTGAGTGGTATCACTTTATAATTGCTTTAAAGGTTATATTTGACAGATACTAGTTAGTTTTTAATTTGTAGATAAAGGCATTGTACTTGTTTTCTCGAAGTCATCCAGGCATTTCAGCACCAGAGAAATAAATCAATTACCAGCAAAAGACATTCCTTTATTAATTTCAGCTCAAGCGTAGCTTTCATTTCTTCTTCTTTTTAGTTAGTAGCTAATAGGAAATTATGTAACAATGGGGGAAAAAATCACCTAGGAACAGAATAGAGCTGTTGCACTAAAAGAAGTGCCACTGTTGGAAGAGAGTTTTATTATAACTGTCCTTCACTCTGACAATACTGAACATATTTTATTCTGGATTACCCTGTGGTACAAATCAGATACAGGCACGCTGTTATATTTCTGCTGAATTAGCCAGAGTGCACAGCTACAGGTCAGCTTTATGCCAGCCATGGGAAGACTACTGATATTTGACCTGGCATAAAAATTTAAATCTTACACTGGCAGGCTTTTAGAGATTCTGAGCAAATTTGAATTGACAGTGAGTTTTATAGCAGTCAGCATGCTGTGTCTCATGGCCTCAATGCGTTGCACCCAGCCATAAGAGCCCTAAGGCTGGATTTACTGTACAGTCAAACCAGCCTCCAGTTTGACTTCAACACCAGTAACCAACAGGAACACAGAGATAGGAAAACTCAGATTTCTGTTCTGTAACATCAGCTGAATGCCCATCTGAGTATGTCACTGTGGGCTCTCTTTCTGGCCACTGAAGAGAAACAGGTACTCTTAGGAAATGCAGATCAGACCTGCGGTAGATGTTTACCTTCAGACTAGATGCGTGTTGTTTTTTAGGTGCACTTTCTTCTCTACTGACTGAAAGCAATGGTCGGCTAAGTCATACAGAGATATGTGAATATGATCAGGTGGATTCTACTCTGAAACATGCACAAAGAAAAGCTGGGTGTAGAAAAGTCTAGTACAGTACAGCTCATGAATGTGGTGTTAAACTTTTTGTCAACTCTTGCAGAAAGGTCTCCCACAATGCCTTCCTTACTGCCTTTCAAGTGTTTATGTTGACTAAATCAAAAATCAAAAGACCTATGCAAACATCCAGACTTCCTAAATCAACCCTGGTAATTGTCAGGATGTTTACAGTATTAGCCCAAGCTCTCAGAACAAAGAACAGTTCACAAAGAGGACACTGACATAGGGAAATATATAATTGTAAAACTTGTGCAGAAAATGTTACAGAGGCCAAAAAAAGGGCCGAAAAGTTAGTTAAATACCTCACCATGTACTGAGCTTTAGTAGCAGCACTCAGGAGAAGCTGCCTCGGCTCCTAGAGAACCCATCACTGCCCCCTGGCAGAAGCTGCTTGCTACTCCTGGAGCCCTAAAGATCTTTATTTCTTCTTTATTTCCACGTCCATACAATTCTTCATCACTGTTCTCTCAGAGTCTTTCTCCCCACACAATACCCAAAGACGCTTTAGACTCAGAAGTGTCCACAAGTCTTTAACCACAGCTTTACACAGATACTAAATATAAGCATCTCTACAAGGGGGCTTTTATGGAGAGACACATTTCCAAAACATACCAACCACTGAGAAATTGCAGACGCTGAACACGAGCAGAATTAACACAGCATTCAAATGGCTACCAGGCCAGTGAAATTATACCATCATTCAGCGTCCAGGCTACTTTGGAAAGACTGAACTGGGAACATGACAGGATTTCACTGATACTACTTTTGGGTTTTTGGGATGGTGAGCAATCATACCAGCAGCCTCAAATCTAGAATCAAAGAAAACCAAATCCAGATGTGTTGCACATGGTAAGAAAACACTGAGCTGAGGCCATGACAATGCAGCTTCATTGGCTGGATTTTATGTGTTAAACAACAACTGGGTTGTTTGACTTCCTCAGCTTGGCAAGGAGACCTTCAGAACATACTTATCAACCTACCAAAACTGCTGTGGTGTGAGAGCAGATTCAGGGACTAACACAGTGAGCTTTTAAGCTGGAGAGACAGCCTGGCTCGAGCCAAAGAACTGTATTTTCCATGATCATTCAGATGAATTAAAAAGAAGACAGCAAGGGAGGAAGCATCCGTCTGGCCATCCATTATTAATGAGAGGATCAAATCTAAAACTCTTTCTGACACTGATACAGAAGCGCTTTAGTATGATCAAATTATTCTCTTCAGTCCTCACCCTCTTTTTACATACACTGTCTCCAGCCAGCGTCTTCTCCAAGCCCAGATCAGGTGGAAGAGTGGAAAAGCTTTGCAAGTCCTTAATGTCTTTTTAAATCTTTCCCATATTCTGTTAAGCTGAAGTTACTTTGAATATTAAAGAAAGATAGGTTTGTTCTTTTGCATTCATTCAAACCAGAATGAAAGAACTTATTTCAAAGGCAAGGCTTAAAATCGTCTAATTTTCACATAATCCAATGTCCCAGATTATGTCAAAGCAAGAGTCTATAGCTGTCAGATACTGAAAAACATCTGTTTGTAGATCTTCAAATACGACTACATTTAGTAGCAGAACAGAAAAAGTTTGCTTAGGTAATCAAGTAATTGCAAGCTTGTTGAATGATAGAAGAGCTGTATTTAAAGAGTTAAGAGAAGAATGGTACCCATACCACCTTCCATTTCAGCATCCTCTGTACACCAACATGCCTCATCATCCTTTGGATCTCTTCCATTTGCTGAACTATGCAGAGATGGTGCTGGGAAGCTCCACTGTGAGTTTTCAGAGTATTCAGAATTCGTTTCTGACATCATTTATAGAAGCAAAAAACTAGAGTACCGTAATTAAAGTCAGCCATGCTTTTCTGGATTTACTTTACAGTTGTGCAACCACAAAAGAAAACTAATTTTAAGTATGCAGATTCCTAGAAACATCCGCTTACCAAGTTTAAAATAGCATGGCTCTCTTACACACATACACACTGAAAATGAGCCAAAACTACAGCCATAAAATATAAACAACAGAGCTAGACTTTTAAAATTACATTTAGCCATGTAAAAAACTGACCCACTTTTTTAAAAGCCCTCATAATGTCACCCACTTCTATATCTTCTATATCTTGAAATAAGTGTGCGTCCACATCTCAATACTCACAAGCCAAACCCCTCATTTGTGAGGCTCTCTGAGGAAAAGGGCAGAGCTGCCACATAAAATACTGAACGCTCTTATTGGACTTTACTGCACACAGTAATTCTTTCTGAAAACAACGCACTAAGACAAAAAACGTTCTGTGTATCTGTAATTATTTTTAAATGCTTCCACTTTTCTCAAGACCTTCCTGTGGGAAAGACTTCTGCAATAATTATCCATAAAACAGGAAAATGCAAATAACATGTTCATTTTGGACCACATTGTCTGCAGGAGTCATGAATCCAGAATTACAAACAAACCACAAACATCTCATGTTCTAATACTGTGACTATATACAAAACCAAATGTGCCTAACAATTTTTTTTAAATTGAATTTTGATAAGCACCAAGAAAACATAAAGCTTAAAACCCTGTAAACTGAAAAACTAAATGCAAGTTGGAAGATGGACTGCTGTGGTTTTATTATGTTACTGGAAAGGTCAGAATTAAAAAAATAAAAATAAAAATAAATATTAAAAAAAAAAGTTCATAATACAATACATAAAACATAAAGTTTTGTATTATCTCTTAACTCTGAATTAAGACAAGCAAAACTATTTCCAGATTTAACAAGACAGATTTCCATATCACTATTTCCAAAATCCATTAATCAACTCTAACCTGATCTCAGCACTGGAAATAATTAAACATCAGCCTGCTGTGAGTGTTCTCAGGCACTTGTGCCAAGCAGAGCTTAAGAAGGGGTTTTCCAAGAAGATCTTTCCTGCCTGGGCTCTGTAGGATGTTGTAATACTGCTCCTTTACTAATTATCACCAGGGATGCCTTGCTTCCCGGTTAACTGCACCTCCTTTAAACTTAAGGATGTTCAGATAGTAATTTACATCTATACTTCTGAGCAACGCAGACACCTTCCTGGAAGCAGTAAACACATCTGCCTTCAATACTAGATAGTCAGACTGCACTCATCCACCACGAGGGGTCAATTCAGCCATGTGAAGCCCCTCAGTGCATTGGTAGAACCCAGCCTCCATCCTCACAATCCTGCCTGGCAAGCGAGAGCCCACATGAAGCCCACTACCCATCACAATTCTAGGGTGTGCATCTCTGAAACCAGGGCATCTGCTTGATCCCAGCCAGTAGTCTGCTGCACCCTAAGTGCAGGATTTTCACAGCTGGAGGGTGAGTTACAGCTTTGCTCCTGTTCCCACCGTCAAGTCAGTGCAGAGGTTTTTGAGACAACAAAGGTGACCTCTGATGGACACAAGCAGGTGAACCATAACCCTGTCCTCTTAACCTCCAGCTGAACTACAGCAGCCTCCCAGAGCACTGCACGCCAGACTGCATTTTTCTTTCACTAGCTGAGGGTTAACCCTGCTGGTAGGAACTCACAGGAGGCAGCAAGCTGTCACCTCAGATGCTGCTGATGCTAACTCTGACCACAGTGCATCCACCTCCCCTCTCAGAGCAGGAATGTGGGAGCTTCTTCAATGAAGGTCACTGAGGCAGTTTGTGTGGCACCTGTCTGAGCCTCCTCTGACCATTCTTAGGCAATGTACGATTGTGGCTTTGGAGGTGGCCAAAGTTAAAGGCTGCCTCAGAGGTTTCACACACAGCCACAGGTTCCAGGCATAGCTGGGCAGAGTGAAATATTGCAGTCTTTGGTCTTGTTGCTCTCAGATGATTTTTTTCACTGATTGAAAATTATCTATTCAGAAAAAATGGAGGGGAGAGCACAGAGTAGAAACAGGAAATTTTTTTGTGTGTGTTGAAAAACTAGTTTTCTCCATGCAAGTTATTTTCTGCCAGGACTTTAGGACATGCACCCAATCATTCAAGCCTGTGCTCTCAGAACCTCAGGAGATGCTTATCTCCTGGAATTCCCCCCACAGGCTTCAGCAGAGCACAGATGCCACAACCTGGAACACACTGTGCAGACAGCTACGAAACTGTGCTCCTCTTATCAGTGAGCAGTGGTTAGGAAACTCAGCGTTTACCCATTTATACTAACTGACTACTTGCCCAACTTGCCCAGAGAGCTGTGGTGCCCCATGCCCACAGGTGCTCAAAGCTGGGCTGGATGAGGCCCTGGGCACCCTGAGCTGCTGGGGGCAACCGGCCCATGGCAGGGGGTTTGGATGGGTTGGGCTTTGAGGTCCCTTCTAACCCCACCATTCCATGATGCTGCAATTCTACAGAATCTCACAAGATCTTCACACAGTCTGGGGCAGAGGTTTCCAACACAGAAGCAGTTGGCACAGTAGCGCTCGTGTTCCTTTGGTGCTTTAAAGTACTTAATATATGATATGAATAAAGCTCCAATTAAAAATGCATAAATAAATGTTATGGTCTATAAGTAATGATTCACTGCTTTACCCAATCACGTTTTTATGCAGTCATCAACTCTGCAGAGATGTGGAGAAAAGCCTGGAAAGCAAAGCCTTGCCTTCGGGCATTTTAAATATTCAAGTATCTGAGCCAATGCTCTTACTAGGCTAAAAGAACATAGGAGCAGGTCCACTTGGAGCAAACATACATAATAATGGTTACCATGCCAAACACTACTGCTATTAACTTAAAGAGACATCATATGCACTTTCATGTATTATGCTGTTCAGATGCATGTAACAGCAGGTTATATTTAAATGAAGTCAGATGGGTTTTCTGAGGCATGGCAAAGATGTAAGTACACCCAACAAGCAGACAGTCCCACATAAGCCTTCACCATAATCATTCTCTGTAGTATGATACAGCCATTAAAAGAAAAGACACAAAACACAACCACTACACACCCACCTTCCCCCAAACCTTTTACCGTTAAGCTTGAGCCTCAGCCAGCCATTAACCACTAAGTCTCACTTAAACAAAACAGACTTTACAAAGCTAAAAAAGTGCTTCTGCAATGTTGGACCCAAGTGTTATAAGTTAAATACACATTTGTGTTTTCTTGTTTTAAGAAAAATGCTTTGTAGTACAAAAAAGTCCAGATAAAACTGAATTCATATTCCTCCAAATTCATTTAAGCAATATTGCTTATATCAGCAAATTACTATGGGATCAGGAGTTAAAAAAATGTATATCTTGTCACCAAAATGCTTCCAGACACTGCTAAATCTATATGTACTCAATACTTAACATGTAATTCAGCATAAGAAAATCCATGCTATGCCTTTGTTTTTGAAAACACTTCTCCTAAATTATTTCACCTTCAGAATCATCTCCAGAAACAGCAGCTCAGGCAGGACATGAAGAGGATGCTGATAAGAGAGATTTGACAGCCAGATCCCTGCACTATGCATCTGAGCAAAAACGTACATTTTTAGTGCACTGATGACAAACATTTCACCATGAGCAACCCCCAGGCAGGGAAGACCCAGTGCCAAGAACAAAAAATAGAAGCAAATACACTAAAACTCTTTCCAGGCAGGAAGGCTCAGGGGGAGCTGGATGCTGAGATCCCGGCAGTCAGGGAAGCTGGAGCATGATGAAGGAAGGGTTGCTCTTTTCACCACTCAATGGACAAAGCTAGCACATGCTCTCATGCCTTGCAAGCCTCATGTTCTCCTGGCAAAAGCAAGGAGTGCAGGAGACATTCCTTGGCTGCACTGTGTAGAGGAGCAGGGGCACATCCTGAATAACTCCAGTCTTAAATAATTTTTTAGGAAAACATGCTAAGTGGGAGCACAATTTCTCCCTGCTCTTATTACCTGGAAATGGGAATTATCTTCAGCTCTTGTATGAACTCCTTTATGTTGTTGCAACACATAAAAACTATTCAGTTGTCTTCAGATCACCTGGAAAATAGCAATTCTGCAGCCTTGTAACTTAGGGCTTTATAAGGTGAACTGACTAGGTATTATAGCATCTTCCTCATATATTATCTCACTTTGTATCTTTGGTTTCATTTTCTTTGTTCTGTCCCATGATAAAACACCAGGCAAGTATGTATATGTCAGCATGGCACTTTGTTTCTAAAAGCTAATTAAAAATACATTATTTTAAAAGGAAATATATGAAAGTGACTTTGGAGGCCTAGATTTTAAGACGCTTTTTTTTTTTTTTTCTTTTTTTTTTTTTTTAACATCTGTTTGCTGAGTGCATGTAATTTCTTCTTTGAATTATTTAAATATCCCAGCACTTTTCTCAGAAAAGGAAAGCTGAAGTCAGATGCCCAGTCTCAAGATGGAAAATCCTAAAAATGCTACCAGATGGAGTTAGACAAAAATTGGAATTTTCATCCCCTGGGAAAATCTAGTACTGTAAAGAGCTATCTTCACTGGAAATTCAGCTGAAAACCCCTGTATAAACCTGAAATTTCCAAGAATTTTCATTATAAGAAATCTCAGATTATTTCCTTCTCTTTTGCCTTTCTCTTTAACCATGCACCACCATAGGAACCTGAGGAGTTTCAGTTCCTCTCTTACAGATATGGCTGCAGAACATCCTCACTGCTGCTCCTCAATGGAATAGGAAGAGCCCTCCATGCATCACAAGAGGTAAACTGAATAGGAGGGACTGCCTTTCGTGAGGATCCACACTTCACACCAAGTACCCCTGAAGGCTTTACTACTAGGAATATCATGCATTATGGAGGGGCTCTGAGCACCTGGCTGAGCCGCAGGCATCCCTGCTTGTTGCAGGGCAGCTGGACCAGATGTCCTTTAAAGGTCTCTTCCAACTAAGATGATTCTATGATTCTACAACTCTGTTTTCTCCTATGACAAAATACTGACAGAAAATTTGTCACTGCCTATACCTAAAGCATGCAAGTGCAAACCATAACAGAAATCCAATATGGAAGGAAGGAGAATTAAAACAGGACTTCTTGAAACCACATTCTGCCAAGCGATACTGCTTTTGTTTGGGTAGTTCTCATATAGCAGGTAGCAATATTTAAATGTAAATAAATGAATAAACCACTGCAATTATATCAGAGTTACTCACCCTTGGAATTTCCAGCCTTGCAGCCCTACTGGGATCTGCTGGGCTCCTGCACTGCAGCAACACACATGTACATCTGTGTCTTAAAAGTGTTCATTTTTCGCTAAAAATTCATTTTATTTCACCAAAAAATAAAAATAAAGAAAAGAGTAAGTAAATAAATAAATAAATATAACAAAGATGCAAGCAAGCTTCCTGGATTGTCAGATGAGAGGGATAAAAATAAAGCAGACCAGTTTCAGAAGCATTACAACACTTCAGAGAAAGAGGGGAAAATGCTGAAAATAAGGTTGCCCGGATACGTTATGTTGCAGTTCATCATGTTAAGAAGGAAGTAGATGCTCAAGGCTGGGTTTTAGCCTCATTCTCCACTACGTTCCATCACATCCATACACACACCCCATCTCACCACAAGTCCAATCTGAAGGGCCAGCACCTGCTCTCCAGAAATGCTGGTGGGAGCCTGAAATCTCCATAGGCAAATTCTTGTCCAAGTGTGCTGACTATCCTCAACCCTCAGCTTGGCAATTCAAAAAGCAGGAACAGAGAAGGGATTTGTAGCACTCAGTGACCAAACAGATGGCAGGAGGAGGACAGCATCTGTGCTCACATTTGCTTTACCCAGGATGGTCTCACTGCATCTCCAAACTGTTTTGGTCTCTTCTCACAGGACTCAGAAGCTCATTTTGGTGCCAGATCCGCTACAGCAATCAAGAAGGACCACAGAACACTGAACCTACTCTCAAGCCTGCCTCAAACCTGTGTAGACGTGACAGAATCTTTCTAGGATGAGCTGGACCAACCATTACTGCTGCTTTCCACTTTCCCTCACTTTTCTGACTTTTCTCATCTTTGTTCCCATATGGCTGCTTCAGGGAAACTTAGAACTGCAGCACAGTAAGAGCAGAGCACAGGGCAGTACCATTTGGCTCGTGCACATCTCATCCAACTTCACTGCAAGAGAAGGAGCCCTGCTGCCTGCTGGGAATGGAGCAGACAATGTTCTCCAGGTCTTTGCCTCCTTAGTTCTGGGTTCCACATGCATGTCCAGAGAAGCACAGTGAAGTTGTGAAGGGTGTGGAGCACAAGTCTTTTGCAAACCATCCGAAGGAACTGGGGCTGTTTCATCCAGAGAATGGGAGGCTCAGGGGGAGACCTTATGATTGCTCCCTATAACTCTCTGAAAGGAGGTTGTAGTGAGGTGGAGGTGGGCCTCTTCCCCCAGGAAACAGTGATAGAACTAGAGGTGATGGCCTCAAGTCGTACCAGGGGAGGTTCAGATTGGATATTAGGAAAAATATTTTCTCAGAAAGGACGGTGAGGCACTGGCACAGGTTGCCCAGGAAGGTGGTGGAGTCACCGTTCCTGGAAGTTTTCAAGAAATATGGAGATGTGGCACATGGTTTAATGGGCATGGTAGGGATAGGTTGGGGTTGGACTAGATGATCCTAGTAGTCTTTTCCAACATTAATGATTCTGTGATTTTAATCTCATCCCTATGGGAGCCCAAATAAGGGACAGCAGCTTGGTCACAGCCCAAAATAGCATCCATACCAAAACACTGCAGTGCATCTTCACGAAGATGAAGAGAGTGGACAGCAGCCTACCTCTGCTACAGACACCTTTGTGAACGGTGCAATGCTGATCTTTACAGTTAATGCAGTAAAGGCTTCAAAGAGCAAAGGTAAAAGCAGACAGAAAGCAGACAGAAATCCAGCCAGGGTGCCCTTTTCAGCCACCACACAGTGAATTGAGCACAGGACCATGCCCTCAGTGAGTGAAATTCCCTTCCATCCTTCAGCAAACAGGTCACCACCTCCTATCCACGCACACCAACACAGCTTCCTGACCATTTCCCCACTTCCCACTCCAAATGTTATGAGATATTTTGTTAATCCTACAGTAATGCCTGCATGGACCCAACAGTTTGAATCACCAAAGCTGCTTTAAGGATGAAGGCAGGGTCTTCGATACCCTTGAAAGGGCATTTTGTACCCATCTCTCACTTTAAAAAGCAATGGTTTTCTAAAAATCACAGGTAGTTCCAGCAAGCTTCAGACATATTCTGGAAGTCACTAGACTAGAAAGCAAACCTCTCTGGCACTAGGATGCGAATTTAATTATATTTATATTTTAATCTTGGAGGCTACACAAAACATTTGTCATCAGTGTGGTGAGAAAATGAAAATTCAAAAGCTGACATTCTAGCTACAGAAAGTTCGAAGTCCAGCACAGTCTGAAGCTCAGAACGGCTGAGGTTAAAGGGATCTCTTGGAATCATGTGGCTCAACATCTGCTCAAGCAGGGACACCCAGAACAGGGTGCTCACATCCACGTGGCTTTTGAAGATCTCCAAAGAGGAGACTCCACAGCCTTTTCGCAACCTGTTCCAACAGGACATCATGTCTCAGCAAACTCCTTGCTGTCACTCTGTCAGTCTTGATGTCCTCACATGTGCTCTCTCATCCCATGGTTGCAGATGGTGAAAGGGCTGGGACAGTCCCCTCTCCCTGCTTTGGGGAAGGAGGGCTGGTGTGCACACAGGGCTAGGCAGGATGAAGACCTGGTCATGCAAGCATAGTGCCTGATAAAGGTAAGATGCAAGAACACAACCTGCAGTTATCAGGACAGTAGGCCTCTAATTTGTCATGTCTTAGGTTGTCAGAGGCAATCACTAGGCTCCAGTTATCACAGCTCAGCTGCAATGCACAAACTGTTATCCAGTGCAAACTCCACTGTGTGATGGAGTCTGAATTTCCACTCCAAACATATGATAGTGGCTTGCCTGCAAGTCACCTCTAATTTTTATTGTCTGCTACAAACCAGGTTTCATCCAGTGCTGTGAGCCATCTGTTGGAGATGTCTGGTTTCAGGTCTGGCTAAACAACGTTCTATTGAATTATCAGAAAAAAAAAAAATCATCCTTAGTTTTACTTCTGAATAGAGCAATGTTTGAACATGAGCAACAGAGCAGTGCAGGGAAACTCCTCACTTATGGATGTGTACAAACATCCACAGCCAGGTGCCAAAGAGAACCTCAGAAATCATCCCCGTCTGGGAAAGAAGAGATATCTTAGGCACTAACAAAAAGAAAATATTCCTGAAGGACCAAAGATGAATCTTTTGGACTCCATGGAAATAATGTCTTACAAGTTTAAGAAAAAAAGCTATTCAGACATCATAAGAAAGCATTCAGTTTTCGAAGCTTGGGACCCAGTTTGGTATTTTACTTGAACTGTATATGTGCTATCATTATTACTACATACATTACTACATTACATTACTACATACATTACTAGCAATATTCAGCAGGAAAATACAAGATGAATCTCAAGACTTGCCAGCTTTAGATCTCCCATTCGCCAAAAAGCCCTCAGGGCAGAGAACTTGCTGCTAAGAAACCCAAAGGTCTGGAAAAAAATCAAAGCGACTTTTTGCAGCCATGGGGATCTGGACCTTATTCTGTTCCGGCTGTACATAATTTTTTAATGTCAAATATTCTTCGCATTAACATGTTTTCCTGTCTTTGGCAAGGACAAAGGGAGATAAGTCCTCAGATTTCTTGACTTTAACCTACTACAAGTGCCTTCCTTCAGCAGTTGACTGTCCTTGTTCTGTCAGAGAAAGCACACTAACCTATTTCACAAGTATCTCAGCGGGCCTCTGCTTATCTCCCTGTTTGAAATAGTGTTGAACATATCCAGCACATCCCTGCAAATTCTTCCTCAGTAATTTCTTTTTAATCTCCACTGATGAACATTCTTCAGCCTCTCTACGTAACTTGTTCCAACAGCTTACAACTTCACAGTCAGAATTTTTGTCTCTAATGTCTGGACTTCGTTTGAGCAAAGTTCTCCTTTGCTGCAAGCCTATATCCAGGTGCCATTTTCTATAAGGTGTTAGAAGAAAAAGGGATATGGCTATCAGTGCCTCTTCCATTTTCAAAATTCTTAGAAAATCACAGGCACAAACCAAAGGGGAGAGAGAGACAGAGAGAGAGGACTGAGAATTATGGGCAGAATTCCTGTGTTAGTTTTACTCTCACATTAGACAAATTTGTCATTTTTGTTTTACTCTAAATGCTAATGTGTGGCAACACCAGCTGCCAATTTAGAGAGACATACTTGGCATGCCAAGATTTATGTCCCTATGATTTGCCTCCCATACACAATCCTTCTAACAGTCACCAACACTTCCAGAAAGACAGATTTACTTGGCACTCTTGAAAAAAACACTTACTTGATGAGTGATGCTACCTCAAATCACAAGCCTCCCAAACTCAGAGCTCTTTGTCTAATGAAAACTATTACTGCTTTTTAATAACTTCTTCAGCATTTAAAAATAGCACTCCTAATTTCCTGCTCCACCGAGCACCACCTTGACTTCAAGTCAAATTATTCACAACCTCTTCTCCACCAGCCCTGGGGGATACGAGCCTTGCATTTTGGGGCTAAGTACTTCTCTCAACAGCTGTGAGCATCTCTCCAAGGCAGCAAGGAGCGATGAGCTCCTAACAGTATCTGACATCAAAGTAAGCCACCATTTTTTTTTCCTACTATTTACTCCAAATGTTGACAAGCAGCATCACCAGTAAGGCTTCTTTGAAGCACCTTATACTTGACCACATTATTCTGAGAGAGTATTTATTAAAAGGTCTGCCAAAAAATGATTAACTTAACCAGATGAGTCAGATTTAACAGTTTTAACTTGTTTTAGTTCTTGCCACATTCCTCCCAGGAAAGTACCAGAGACAAAACACTCACCTGCAAAACAAACCAGAGCAAAGCACATGGTGTGCCACAGTGTATCATGAGCCTTAGTGCTGATTCTGAAAAGTAGAACTGTACCTAGGTCTTGCACAGAGCCCTGTGGAGCACATTGGGTCTGCTTGTGTAGGGGTCAATCAAAAGATATGGGCTTAAAAGTGCTGCAGGAACTTCCATCAGTTTTCACATAGGTCCAACATCCCTCGGGGCATGAGCAGGGCTGATTGCACCTGGAGGGCTTGTACAGAGACCAAAGATGGGCTATGCCCAGCATCGTGGTCTTCATATTCTGTTTCCTCCTTCAAAAGTCATCATTAAACACTTGTTCCACTATTACCTAAATTTTTCAAACCTCCAAATCCACTAAATTTCTTTGCACGTTATGGTAAATTACTTTTTGGATTAGCTTATTGTTTCTTGCTGACATCTCATGCATTTAAAATTCAAGAGCTGAATCTCTTAAAGTCCTGCTCCTTTCCAACCACCCAGCTTCCTGTGAACCTGATTTTCATTAAATGCTTTTATAAATCTATCTCCAAACTGTTTCATTGAAAAGTGTCTTCCTATGATTACATTTTTGTTTGCAAAACACACAAAAAGAGTGCAACCCAGTGTGCCCTGTTTTTGTGTACAACTAGGAAAAAAGTTTTTGACAAACATAGGAAATAAATTCTGCACAATCATTAGCTTTAGATTTAAACAGAATTCCTCTAAGCACTTGATGGAAAACTGTTTTCTGACAAAACATCTTGGTCAAATGGCAAATACTGAACACTAGGAGAGCCCACCTAGCTTTGTCCTCATGGTCCTCTTACATTATTTTTAATACTGCAATATGCAACAGAAGAAGAAAACACTCAAGCACAAACCACCCAAATTTTGAGTTTCAGTTATTCAAGTTCTCCAGAAAGAACTGGAGCTCTGATGCTGCAGACCTTTACAAAACAAATGCAAGCAAGTTCTTTCTCTGCAAAGTCTCAGCTTGGTTTGGGCTGCTGACCAGCACAGGTCAGGCAAATTGCTTTCCATGAGCATGCAAGTTGTTATCTCGAAGGAAGAAAAAATAAAACGCAAACCAAACACTACTTTGCCATATAGATAAAGCTCAAGCTGACTCCAAAGGAACGATCTGCAGTGGTTGCAAGTACAAAGGTTAAACAATATCCAGACAACACTGCAGAAAGAGAGCACACAAACAATGTGGCAACAAACATAAAGCACAAAAAGGTTCTTTTGGCATATTTAATTCTGACCCTCAAAATACTGTAAAATGCCCACTAGAAGTTTTTATTCTGAAAGTTAAAGAAAATGTGTCCATCACATAAAGCAGCAGCATTTGCTGCTACCTCCATCCCTGGAGGAATTCAAGGCCAGCTAGATGTGGCTCTGGGCAGCCTGGTCTGGTGGTTGGTGACCCTGCCCATGGCAGCTAGGTTGAAACTAGATGATCATTGTGATCCTTTTCAATCCAGGCCATTCTATGATTCTATGATTTATCCAAAGAGTGGCTTCTCCAGAATTTTCTCATCTGCTAACACACACATGGCTTTCCAGCACATCTCATGCTTTGCTAAGGATAGAAACGTTGCAAATATGAAACAAGTTCCTGTAAAACAAACGGGACATGAGCCTACAACACCACACACGTGGCAAGTCCTGCCTTGGCCTTCCATGTCACAAACCTCTGAGGATCGTTTTTCTTCTTGGCTGAATGTAGTCTCACTGGACACATCCTATTTCTGTTGAAAAAACAGGATATTCCTATTTTCCTTCAGATATTTCCTCAGTACATTTTTCTTTTGGTAGACAGGTGGATTTGGGAACGGGAAAATATTCTAAGAGCAGCAAGAAGGAACAGCTCCAGGCAGTCACTTAGAAAACAGACTTGAGACAGTGTGTCTACATATATGTTTTTTTTAATGTACAGAAAGAGAAAACACAAACAGGACAAAACAAAAAGAACTAATGGTTTCCAAACAAGGCTAAAATTATGAACGTAGGACAATTATTTTGTTAATAGCACCGCTTGAGAAACGGCTTCTAATAATTATCACAGGTACGTGAACTCCTTAGGCACACAGCATATTCCCCAACTTTCTACACTAGCACCGCCTTGGCCTTATTATATATGCAAAACAACCTGGACTGTGGCCACAGAGCATTTTTGCAGTGCCTTTAACCACAGCTCTCTGAAATCAATCGCATCCATATGCTCCACTGCGCCGTGCTGCTCCTCCGGGGTCAGGGAAGAGGCCCAGCGTAATATGCACTTAATTCAATTAAGAGCTACACAGAAACAGACTCCAGTAAATTTTAACCTTTCCTCCTTGCACCATTTACTAACCTGCCATTAATTAAAATGCAGTTATTAAATGAGCGTGTTTATAATTGCTGTGTTTTCCATGAATGAACAAAAGCTGTTTGTGAGATCCAACCAAAGAGCATCGTTCATTCGCAGCGCGGGGCCGAGCGCGGCCGCCTGAAGCCAGCTGGCACTTGGACAGCACAAACAGCAGTCAATAGGCGCACAGAGGCAGGTCAGTGCAAATATGCTCTGCCCAGAAGAAAACACCACACTGGAATATTTAACATTCCTGCTTTGAGCATTTACAGCTGAAAAAGGCACCACTTTCAGGTGTTTGATTGCCCAGAGGAGCCAGAGCGTTAATGAGCCCAACTTGCAGGTAGAACTGTTCTCCAGATCCAGCAGGTTGCAATCCATCATCTTGGTAAGCGCATGGGCAATAGCTCTAAATCTTGGCACAAACGGCAATTAGATGGGAGAAAATATTAAACACCAGTGTTCCCACCACCCTTGAACATCTGCGTCCCATCAGACAGACTCTGGCAGGAGTGGGCTGGGTGGTGAGCAATGAAAGGACGTGGCCACAGATGGCTGGACGACAGCTCCTCCGTGTAACCAACAGCATCACGTCATGAGACACCCAAACCTGTGCAAGTGGGTGTGGATACAGGATGTGCGCCCCACACCTTCCCAACGAACCATGTTTTGCACCTTCACTTAAAGAAATTACAGCTCTCCAGATGAAGCACTGGCTCGCTCGGTGCACAGCTCTGACACTACGCATGGTGTGAGGCAGCAGCAGCCTTACAGGTCCGTCACCACGCATTATCAGATTTAAACAAATTCATCAAGTGACAGCAAAGCCAGAGCAACAGAGGATTTTTCACTTATACCACAAATCCAGAAATGTGAAGTAAACCTGCGAAAAGCCACAGTAGATATGAAGTTAAAAAAGTAGTTCTTTCGTCTTTCTTTGCCAAAATAAAATGCTAAGAAGTTTTGTGCATGTGGTTTTTCATTCATGAGTAAGTATCTGACCCAATGAAAACACACTGTTTCTCTCTGGGAATGATTTTAGCATAAGCAGAGCAATGGGAAAGGAAGACTGAATTTAGACACATAATTCACAAAATCAGCAAGAAAATCCCCAGTCCTTCATGTACAAGCTTAGCAAATAGAGCCATTATCAAGCTGTGGTAGGACATTTGTCATACTGGCTTTAAATCCTGCACAGGGAGGTGCAATTACACCTTGGCCACCCCTTGGACAGAGCCCATGAGCAACTTCCATGTTCCATGAGGTGCCTTCAGTACTCAGCACCAGCAGCTCCACAAAGCAAGCAAGAACTGGGACCCAGATCCCTGCTGCTCTCAGTGCTGAAGCACAGTTTAAAAGTATGCCAGCACTGAGAGAAGCATCCTCATTCTGCTGGGGTGGTGGTGTCCTTCTCCTCTTGGGTGGGAGAGGTCCTGCGTGGAAGGGAGGAAGCTCTCAGCAGTGGGAGAGAGATGACCTGATTGCAGATTCTACTGCCTGGATCCAATAGGATGGCACGGCAATCTGAGGGGCAGCTTTTGTCCCAAAGTCACAATTTACAATGGATAAACAACTTGCTGATAAGCTGCAGGAAGGGAACGACATGGGACGTAAGACCACTGTGACCTGAACACATGCTACAGTCCCTTGTTTTGTACAGGGGAATAGTTTGGGAGCGATGAAAAAGAGAGGTCTGAAAAGAAGCATAAAAACTTTCTAATTATTCCTGTTTTTTAAATTACTACAAAACCTTTTTTCTAATTCTGCCTTGTCAGCAGCATCAAAAAGCCCTCACAGGTGTTCCTAATAGCATTTCTACACAGTCCCTACCCACTGCACACATTTGCAGCTCAGGAGCAATTACCCATGCAGCACACCTCGTTTTGGCCTGCTCATTTGTCTCATAACTATTGTTCTGCTTTCCAAATGACAAACTCCTCCCCTCACACAAGCAGATGGGGAAATGTCATTTCCCATTCATTGAGGAGCCTCTGACCAACATTCTGACTTCGGCATTAAATAGAGCAGAAGTCTGCAGAGCTACCTATGCTGGATGGCATTTTTTTATGCATGAGCACTGCTGTCAACAACGTCAGCAGGAATATGCATGATTTTACACACGGTGTTTGTCAGCTGGTCGTTTACTATGCAGCAAGGGCCTGAGAGCGGCGAAGAGCAGAAAATCAGAGCGCCCTTCATTTAAATTTATAATCTGCAAAATCAGGACAAGGAATGAAAATAGCAGAACTTGGCCCACGTAGTAAGATTTAGGCCAAAACTGAAAATAGTGAAGGTGCAGGAATGCTGGGGAGCCCCGGCAGTACTCTCACCCTGTTAAAACATACGGGATTGCAGAGAGGGGACTCAAATAGAAGAGCCTGAAGGAAGCCTGCCCTAGGACCAGGTGAGGATAAAAGCAGCTGAACAACAAGCACAGTGAAAGAGACAAGTCTGCTTAGCAGAGGCCACAGCAAGATGAGTGGCAGCACGGGAAGCTTGCTCCTGGGGACTCCCAGTAGGGATGTCCCCATTCAGCGGGGTCCGTGCAGGGATGTGCCGGGCACCATTCATAGCGTGGCTGCAGATGACAGCAGCCTCCAAACCCAGGAACACAATGGCACTTTATTGCAGCCAACAGCTGGCAGTGTTTGCTGCACAGTAAGGTCACAAATCAGATTGCGTTACGCTCTCCTGGGTCTGCATGCTCTTGGCATCTTACCTCCAGAGAAAGATCTGCCACTGCTTGTTTATGAAGCTGAGGAAAAAGAAATAGGTTGCACAAAACAAACAAACAAACAAACAAACAACCCTTCACTTTTGTATTGTGGTTGAAGATGACTAGGAAAAGTACAATTAACAAAAATAACTGCACTTCAGCTGAGCAATTTCCCCTGAAACCTGAGCAAGGAAAGATCCTCCATGAGGAAGAGAATCAGTGACTGTCCTGGTAGGCACCAAACAGAGCAGCTGTGACAGAAGACATGTTTATACATACCTCAGATAACTCTCAAAAGCAAGATGTAGCAAGAAATGCAAGCACAAGAAGAACTTTCTTAATCATGCAGTTCTTTGAGCTCACAACATTTTTAATTCTAAGCTGCCCTCTATAACCAAGCTGTTATCTATAACCAAGCTTACCAGCACTGCTGAAGCAGCAGCAGCAGTGGAAACCTACTCACTGTTTTTTTCTGTGGAATTCAGGTACTAAGGCCTGAACTGTAGAACTTGAACAAAAGCTGACATCTAGATGAATCTCACAACCCAGTGTTATCTATCATCAGTATCTGATCATTAGCAAAATACGTATCTTGGACAAAACGTCTCATTAGCAACAGATGTAGCTTAGATGAAGCATTATGAGAATGTATTAACCTTTCCTTGTTTAGAAGCATAGTGTCAAGGCCTACTAGTACACAAACTTCCTTGGTTCCTCCTTGAGCCCTGGCCAGGCTTGAGGTGGAATCCAAAGGGAGAATGAAACCAGATGTTTCCGTTTAACTGTGGCGTAAACTTGTTTATTCAGCAATATAAAAGCTGGACCTTCTTGTAGCAAGACTGGAGACCTCACCTACAAGTGGACACACTGGTATAGAAAGGAAAGCTCTCCAAATCCTCAGTGCAGCCGGGGCTCCCTAGCAACTGCAGATCTGAATGATAGTGAAATATTAGGTCAACAGATGATGTATCTTTTTTAATCACTATCACAGTCCTCATGTAGTACTGGCTAGGTGCACTGACTTGTTCTGTATTATTCTTGCTGTATCATTTCACTGATTACCTCATTGCTCTGAACTTAAGATAAATGCACTTCTTTCACTTGTTGTCTCTGACCTTTGTGCTGACTCAGTCCACTGGCAAAACAAGAATATCTGTTGGTAATTTCCACTCAATTTATACATCTGTAGGAGAAAGAAACACACACAGTGGAGTAGCTAGATTTAGGTCCAAATTTTGTATATCTGCAACCTTTCCTCTTCCTAATTATCTGCTAAATATTTACATCATAAACTCTATACATCAGCAGGCAAACTGTGCTTCCAGACCAGACTGTTCTTGCTTAGAACTTTAGCTATCCCACTTATAGCTGGGATGGGTTTTTAAATTTTTACACTTAGCAACAATGTATTATACTATAGTGTCGTGCCCTTCCATTTATTCCCTTCTTTTCCACAGTGTAAGGCTGGAAGGCTCCAAGAGGCAAGAAAAGCTTTCCATGCACAATTAAGTTGGGAAAGTCATTACCACAGGATGTTGTGCATCCCAAATCTATGAAGTAGGCTCAAAATCACAGTTAAACAAATTCAGGAGCAAAAATGTTGTTGGCAGCTTTCAAAATAAGCCTCAGGCTTAAGTAAGACTGCTGAGCCCAGAGCAGGAAGGGAGCACAGCAGAAGTTATCACAAAATATACACCCAGTTTGGCCACTCTTTTCCAACTACAACTACAACTACAACTACTGGTCAATTCCTTCCTGCACTGTCCCAGAAGAAATCTGAGAGATTAAACATGGAGTGCACAGCAATTGGCCAGCAGGGTTTTTTTAAGGAGACCTCTCAATGAAGTACTTTGGTTCTCAACTGTGACTACAGCAAATGTAAAAGAAATGGTTAAATACAAAGTAATTATGGACAATAACAACCAAAGGCTGCAGTTGAAGATGCAGCTATAGACACATCTTTTAACCACTGCCTGACTGGCAAAACAGGTGCTTAGAAAAAGCACAAGGAGTTATAAATGGCAAGGAACTTGGACTCTGTGTCTTCTCTTGTTTCCACGAGGAAGCAAAGCCCTGCTGTCATGGTTTGCTTAGTTCTCTAGTGCATATTCGTTATTTATAGGATGAGAGATTATAGCCTTAACTTGTACCAGGGGAAGATCAGGTTGGAAAAATTAGTAAAAATTTCTTTTCAGAAAGAGGGATGACAAATCAGAATAGGCTGCTCAGGGAGGTGATGAAGTCACTATCCCTGAAGATGATCAAGAACTGTGAAGATGTGGCACTGAGGGACATGGATTAGTGGGCATGGTGAACATGGGCTGGAGTTGGCCTACATGATCTTAGTGGTGTTTTCCATCTTAAATGATCGCATGTTTTTTCCTTTGAGCTGTTCCTGAAGCAGAACTGTTCTCCTTTGCAGGCATTTAGGGTCAAAGGAGGTTAGACTTCGCCATTCTGGAAGAGGTCAGAAGTCTGGGTGAAAGCTTGCCTTTTTCCTGCTCTCTTCTGAGGTTTCAGGGTCTAATTATGAAATGATTTCTCCCCCTTGCTTCCAGCTCTCCATTCAGGGGCAACTTATAGACATCCTCACAACCTTCCTGCACAGCCAGGCAGGCAGGAAGGAGAGAAACATCCTTACCAGCAGCCACCAGACACTGCAGTGCTCAGCTGCATCATGGGACTGCACCCAAAAGCCCAACTTGACCCAGGGGATGTTGCCAAAAAATCTCTCACAGCAGACTGTGAGAGGCTGTTTGAAAAGCTTATAAGCCCTCTCATTCCCAAAGAGTTTAGAGCGTAAAAGATATTCTTCTGTCAGACAAGAGCAAGAGACTCCGTAGACAGGTTGGAGAGACAGATAGAGACTTAATTTGCAAAGTTAAGCCGTTTCATTCATGGAGCACTTGCAGTATTGACATGAGCAGACAGTAATTGCCAGGATTGTTTTCTGCTGAGCTCTCACTTTCCAAAAAGTCATTACCCAATCAGTATGGAAAGTCATTAGCTAATCCCCTTAGGATCACACTGCTAACAGAATTTGTTGAACTGCCTGGACACTGGCCGAAAACATAATATATGAACATACAAATGAAGGAAACATCTTAAGCATTACTCAGCAGGGTCCTCAGATGCACTGGACAAAACTCTGTGCTCACAGACTGGGTGCTTTCCTGTGCCAGGTTCTGCCCAGCAGATTTCCCAAAACAATATGGGAAAGTTTCTGAACTGTCCCAAATTCCATCAGTGTGTAATGCCCCCAGTTGCTGCAGCATTCCTAGCAGCATGTCCCCTGTGACAAAGAGAAAGAGCTGCAGAGGTGGCTGCGCGCCTCACCGGTAGAGAAGACAACTGTCAGTGGGCACCTCAGAGCTGGGACACGGTGTGCAAGAGGGCTGTGCTTTTACAGGCTGCTAGGGAACATGGGCATAAAATACATGCTTATGCAGCAGAAGTAACAGCATGCCCACTCTTGATCCAAGTTAAAATTATACTGCAAGATAAACCAGTCAAGTGCAGAGCCCCCAGTAACTAATGTGGGACCACAGGTTAAAGGAAAAACAGCCTCATGATTAAACGCTAAGGAAGGACATAGGGAATTTGATGAAGCGCAGGGAAGACATAACAAAGGATGTCAAGGATCACTGGGATTTAGCAAAATCAGGGAAACTAGGAAAAGAGGAAATTGCAATCCGAGATGAGGTTGTAGAAGACTTTCTAAGAAAATAAATTTGAGGCAGAGTCTCGGGTTCTGGTGGGAGGCTGAGAAGTGATTGCCAGCCAGGACAAAGGGTTCAAAGCCTGGGTGCCCATTAAATATTAAGTAAAAGAAAAGCAGGAAAACAGCTTCCCTAGAAGCAGTGATTAAGTTAAGGCATGACTTTCTCTAAATGGACAACAGCTGTTTTTTTATCAGTTATATCTCCATAAAAATTTGCCACCATATGAAAGACAATGATTTGTACTGAGCTTGTTGACAGAAACTGGTGGTTACCATGGGAGAGAAAACAAACTTAATTCCCATTAGATCTTTCCTAAACAAGCTGCATGTGTGCAAAACGTCTGGTTTGGGCCCTTGATAAAGAGGAACGTGCACTGATGCGCCGGGATATAATGGCTATTTGCTGATTACCTGGTGGCATCCCTGAAACAAAGCTGGCAGTGAGAGGATAAAAAGAGAGAAAAAAAAATGATAAAGTAGAATTTTAGCATTTCTAAAGAGGTAGGAATGCAAACTTAAGATGCAGGTAGGCTATTCTCTGCATATGACCTGTTGTAAAGGCATCAGTGTCGGGCAAAGCAGCATCTGTCCATCTTAAAAGCAATGAAGCAGTGAAGAGATCCTGCCTCCTACAAATATACACGCTCGGCTTAGGCCTCACTTCAGGCCCAGCTGCCCTGGGCATGGTATCTTAGCTGGAAGATTGGATCTGCCTGTTCATACTTCGCAAGATGCAAAATCAGGGCCATTGCTTTTCCTCACAGGGCATCTCCATCCCATTGGCACAGAAACCCACAACGCAAATGGCTTGTCCCCCCCAGCAGTGCCCAGATCCACTCTGTGGAGGAAGGGCAGCAGCTTATGCTCTGCCTGCTGTGTAGTATTCATGCCAATAGCTCAAGGTTTGGGGTGTATAGCATGGGAAGTCAATCACAAGGCCAGGCTAGGCAGCCACAGCATCACACTTGCAATTAGTTTTGATTGTCTATAATTTGAAAAGGGGATGCGCCATACCACATCACAAAGCACAAGCATCTCTCCATTTGGTCCAATTGCTCTTTTTATAAACTAAGTACCAGTTTCTGCTGCAACATTTCTCCCAAGAAATCACAGCAGAGTGCAAAGCTTGAAAAGTGCTGTTTTTGAATTTAAGGGTTGTCGGGACAGTTACATCACAACAGCTTTAGTGAAATATTAATTGCAGATCTGTGGCACTGCCTCCTTTCCTTGCTGGAAATATGAAAGAGGTAGACTGTATCCATGTATGGGAGATACAGTCTCTTGAATAAATCCGGAACTAGAATTTACTAGTGTTTTGTTTTTTTTTTCCTCTTTCTTGTCATTGCTTTTAGAAGAAGAGGGACTAAACAGAAAACCCCTACACCCCAATATTTAGCTGCAGGCAGGTAGCTTGAAGTCATTCAGATCCACAAAGCAATGCCAGCTCTTGTTGCACCAACACTCAGAATGCTGCCCTCTATTATTACAGAAGATGAATAATTTCTGTAGGGTGATTCAAAGAAAAAAGGAAGGAGAAATCTCTATTCCATGATATTTGCATTTTAAACTTCAAAAGGAAGAAAGTAGAATTTTAATTCCTACTGCACAAAAAGGATCATCAGTGAAGTTTTGTCTCAGAGATATTTTTTTCTTACATATCTAGTAAAGTCATCCTTTAAGAGTTTCAGAATAAAGAAACTGCTTAGAAATAAAAATTGCTATCACAAATTATAATAAGCATTTTTCTCCATGAGTGAAATCCACTGTATACTATAAGAAAGTTCCCAAGACATCTCAGGTGACCAACAGAAATATTCCACATTTTGGACATTCTTCTTCAAGGCTGTGGTCCCTTTGAGGGAGGCTAGAAGTATAAGTTTGTTCTCAGAAAGGAAGGTCTGTACACAGTGACAGTCTTCAAAGATGCATAAGGTTATAAAAAGGACAGCAGTCAATTGTACTCTATGTCCACTGAGAGTAAAACAAAAATTAATCAGCTTAATTTCCAGCAAAGACTATTCAGGTTATAACATCAGGAAAAAAAGAAAAAGAAAAAGAAAAAGAAAAAGAAAAAGAAAAAG
>JAPSGF010000003.1:31720224-31799098 GCA_035772895.1 Perdix hodgsoniae | reverse complement strand
AAAAAGAAAAAGAAAAAGAAAAAGAAAAAGAAAAAGAAAAAGAAAAAGAAAAAGAAAAAGAAAAAGAAAAAGAAAAAGAAAAAGAAAAAGAAAAAGAAAAAGGAGAAAAAAGAAAAAAAAAAAACCTGCAAGGACAAGGAATATAGGCACAAGCAACCAAAAGATGTTGTGCAATGTCCTTCCCTTAGGCTTTTAAAAGAACAGACTAAGTAAGCCAGGATCTGCCAGCGATGGCCTAACTGTATTGGTCCTGCTCCAAGATGAGAAGCTGGATCACACAGTTCCCAGTTTCAATCTGGTAATACATTTTATTAACTTTCTGGTCCATATGCCTCCTTGGAGCAAAAATAGATATCCAGTAGAAAACAGACACAATTCACCCCAATGGCTAAGCGCACTATTATTGACTGCTATGTCCTCAACAAGAACACAGGCATTTATTTTCTGTACTGACCCCAATGCAGAAAGGCTGCCATTAATGTAAGCACACTCAATACCCTCTAACTGAAGCTGAGCACTGGTAAACAAAAACCAGTCCAAAAATGTGCTGCAAGAGCAAGGCTGGTATTTACAAACCCCAAGCAAGTGGCTATGAGTGACACTACCTCCATTAAAGACCCTCTCCAAGTCTGAATCACTTGCAGTAGTTATGAACCAGAGATGCTGACTAAAATGCAGCCCTACATCTCCAAACCAAGTGGGAAGATCTTCCAGCTTCTTGAGCTCTCAGGGGATACAAGCACTACCTCACTTTCCTTAAGTTTCTGCAGTTTGTACAGCAGCAGACTGCACCAAAAGGGTGAGCATTTTCAAAGAAATTCCCAGACGCAAAGAAAACATCTGTCACCCCCCCTACAAAGTCTTCCCTGCCACCCACACATGGGCTGGACACCATATTGTGCTGTCAAAAACCTTGGTCTGTTTTTAATAACTAAGCAGAAACATTTCTGGCAAAATGAAGCTTAGCCTAAATGTTCATTTTCCAAATGATGCTGCTCCTTTCTGTCTACATTTCTGGGGGGAGGAAATACATGAGCTAAGAAAGCAAATGAAGAACTCACCATTGACTCACACCTCAGAAGGTCTGAGAAAAATGGCTTTCAAGGGCTAAATCAGACCATTAATGATTATAACATGGGGTTTTATAAGATCTCAAAAAAACCTAATCTCCTCCCTGTCTTGGTTTTAACTGATCGACAGCTTACGAACTTCCCATGTAAGATGCCAGCAGGCCTGGGCAAGATGAAAAGAACCCCAAGCAGCATCCGTCCCAGGGATGCAAACACACACAGTGATGATAGCATTGTATTTCCAGTCAAGCCTCAGACATCAGGAGGATAAGTGGTTTTTACCCTAAACAAGCGCATGTCAAAAGCCAAGAAGTCTTGAATCACAACCAGATTTTAATTTACAGCACTGCACTCAGTGAGCCAGAGTTTAAAGCAGAGACTTCTTTTTCCTCACTGCTGGGGAAAGTCAGCTAATTTGCAAAGAAAAGCTTTCAACACCTTTGAGGACACAATGGTTTTGGAGTGCTGGCCAGATTGATGGAGTTTTGTCAAGGCTAAGCACTAATTACTCCTTGCAGTCTTTTACTGCAACTCCATGCAATACCTTTTCTATGCCTGCAAGCTGCAACTGTCATCAGATCCAACTGCACACAGCCATGTATTCCTGGGGCAGATAGTTGGATGGGAACAACTATCACTTACTGCATCTCCTTCGAGCTTCTTCTAGCGATGTACTGCTGTGAGGATGCATAGTTGAACCTTCCCCCCTCCCCTATTTCTTCTCCAAACACCAACATTGCTCTTGGCTTCAACTCTTGTTAAGCCTCTGCTTTCAGTTTCACAACTGACACGTACTTCCCTATGATACTTAAGAAAAATAATATGGAGACCCTGTGCAGTATAGCCCTGTTGCTACAGTACACTCCTTGCCAAAAAAGAATGCAGGACTGCAGCACGCCACCTTCAAAAGCATGTAGGCATCCTAGTTCAAATTTAGGATTCTCCAGAGGAAACCAGACTGGTTCAGAGAGATGATGTGACACCCATCCTTTCTAAGTATCTGAAATACATTATCATTATTAAGTATCAAAAAGACATTAACAGAAGAAAAAAATACATGCTTTTGGTAGTCAGACAGCAGCTCACAAATATTTAAATATCTGCTTTTCCTTCTGTCATATCTACGTGATAGTGATACGTGGACAAGTATGAAAAGTGAGGCCAGTGCACCAAACCTGCTGTCCATGAAGGTGTATGTTAGCAACAGGCATATGGAATCAATCCAAGGGTTAACTTCCACATCAAATAGCTGGGTAAAAACACGTTCATAAATAACATCACAAATAGTTACAAAATCTCATAATTCCCGATAAAGTCAACCCCAGCCGTAAGATTTCCTGTACCTCAGACAGGGATCTCTGTACGTCTGACTCCGCAAATACGACCCAATACTGCAGATCTTTACATTAATTCCCTGTTACTGAAAGGACTTGACATTTTTAATCTTTACATCCATTCAGTTTCACATCCCTTTGCTGACAAATACTTTTAAGACAAAATAATTCAAAAATAACTACATTAAATCCTTTGTGATGGTTTCCATTCAAAAAATAATAAAAATCAAAGCTATGAAAAAGAGGCAGACATTAATTAATAAACATATTCAGAAAGCAAGCTGTAAGCCTCTAACAAGACTTTGCCAGAAATACTCAATAGCTTGGAGTTTCTGATGAAAGCTGCACTAAGTTGGCTTGTAAATCAGCTCTAGCTTTTTCCTCTGTAACTCTAAAGAAAGTCCTGAGTACTTACAGCAATTACAGAACTTGAAGAAAGGGAGGCCAAGAACATGAAAAAAAGGAGTCTCACTGGATTTCAGCTTGGAGTTGTCACAAGTCTATCATCATTTAGCTTAAAACCCCTTCACAATATAGGCAAACTCAACAACAATCATTGGTATCACCACTCCTTTTGCAGGAGAGCAGCTTGTCAAGGCAAAGAGAAATGGACGGTTTGCTCATGGCTATCAACAAGCCTTTTTGAGTCTGAAAAGGTCAAGGTGGGGCCACTGTATCAGCCACCGTGTTCCCCTGGCTTGATCAGCTGTTTGGAGTTAGTGATACCAAGGAACCCCATGCACCTCCAGGTGAATATTTTGGCTAAATAAATTCAACTTCAACTCTAACCCTCACTATTTCAGCCAGCAGGATCTCAGTGTGCCCCCACTGGGTGCCACCAACAGCAGTCCCTGTCCTCTGGAGTGAGGGAGAGATTTCCAACAGACCAAAGCATCAAAGTGACATACCTCTAGTGCTGTTAAAATGGGAGCGGAGTCTTCAAAGCAAGGAGAGAAGAGATTATTTCACAGAGGTTGATTTGGTTAGACAAAGAAAAAAGTTTCTCTTTTATTGATATTATAAGCTTAAAATCAGTTCATACCCTTCCATCCCGCTTTCCCTTCTCATGTTAACAACATTTCTGTAGATACCGTCTCTGGTTAAAAATAACAGACTTAACTGTCCTGCTACATGCTCAGCCTTTAAGACCAACACTTCATTGTACCAAAGCAGATAATACAGTTTATATATAGTTACTTAAGAAATCATCCAGCTTACACAGGCTTTCTTCAATTATGATCAACTACATAAGCGATGCATTGGCAGTTACAGATGTGTGTATGGGCCTAATGGCCAAAACATTTCAAGATCAAATGAGAAGCTGAAAGCAGACTACAATATTTATCATCTTGCTGAACACCACGTTCAGGAAGTCTTCACCATGGCCATAGGCTGTACAAGTACAGAACAAACTGCTCCTGCCCAAAAAGCTTAGAGAAGAAGCAAAGGCCAGGAAACAGATCCAGGCAGGCGGAACAAGCTGAGGATGAATGAACACATCAACACCTCACTCTTTAATCTCAGTGTATTAAAAAAGGTATACTTAAATCTCTATCACTTCATCTTGCTGCCTCTGTCATCATGTACCAATTATGTAACACAATATAATTAAAAATAAACTTTTCACTTCCCAACAACAGTTATGCAATAACTTTTAATTAGCTGAGATCCTTTACGTTTAAGAAAATATTTAAGGGGTTTAAATTATAACTCATTGCCTTTCTTCATAGCATCATATTCAATCCTCCAACAAGACGTTTCTGCATCTTCCTTCTCATCTCTCCAGCACAAAGATGGTTTGTCAGGTTTTATTTGGTTTTATCTGCTCACAAGATGTTGTCTTGGGGTCCTAAAAATGCAGAGACATATTTTATGCAATCTGTCAGCAACCGTCTTCAGATGCAAGGCTATGGGGAGTTGATGAGCTCTTTTCTTATCAGAATGAGTCACAAAAATGGATTATCCACACTTAATCCCCCTCACACTAGTGAATTTCCTGATTTTCTGTTCAATTAAAAACAAAAAAAAGAAAATTGGCCTGATTAAACATTGTAAGAACAGTTTTACCACAGAGTGTCCTTGCAGAAGGGAAGCGTCACTCTGCAATTTTAGGTGACCACAGAGCTCAGTCTTCCTATTTTCAGCGTACATTCCCAGCAATACAGATGGATTCCCCCTGCCCTTTTATTTCAGTCCCATCATATGTCCCCACAGCCTTATTTAAGGGCTGTGTTCTGGAGGTTATTTTGCTTTATTTGCAAAGTCCTTATCTCTCCACAGGCTAAACAGATAAGAAATTGTTCAACCTGTTTCCTTCACAAAACGTTTTCACTGTAGAGGTCTTACTACTATTATTTCCTTCAAGTGCAGGTGTTTATTTTTTTACAAAATTGTTTCATTAATTTCATGAAAGCAAATATCTCATACAATCAAAATGGACACTCTCAGATAAATCACAAAATGACAAAACTTGGGCTTGGACAATCCCCCTTCCATTTTGAACAGGGATTTAGAAAAATAAGTGGGAGTTTCGCTGCTATTTACTAATCCCAGCACAGAGAAAAAGAAATCTAAACTGCCTGAAAGCTCATCCCTGAAAATAAAGTGATTTTCCTATACGATTAAATGTGTCTATTCACAGATTCAAGCTTAAAGAGGAAAAAAAAAAGAAGCTTCATACTTCTAACATATGGTCCACAGCCAACTTTTAGTGCAAAGCTGTCCCATCAGGCAGTGAGCGCACAGGCAGAATGGAAACCGGGGCTTCATCTTTACGGTTATTTCCCTGCTTATTGGATTTGGGTTTTCAGCTTCACTCTGAAATGCTGCCATGCTACATTTAGCACGTAGTAGCTGGCATCACTTTAAAGGCCCCAGCAGAACTCAGTCAGCAAACCAGATTAGTTATACTATGCAGGAAGGGGGACTCGTGCATTTTGGGGAGTGACGGTGACACAGGAAGACATCCCACTGTGGTGGCAAAATAACAGACTGAGAGAGAGGGAAGAAAAACAGGCTGTTCTTATATTCAACTTTCATCTTAGACACTGTGCTCTACTTAACCTCACCTGGCACTACTGAACTGTCCTAGGAGACTTTCCCACAGACTGCTCTGCACGTGAACAGCATCGCCAGTGGAGCAGAAGCGTGCGTCTTGTCATGCCACATCAAATTTCAGGTTGTTGCACTCTGTCAGGGCTGTGGAGCAACACGATCAGTGCCTGCATCAGTGCAGCCAGCTCCCTTCGGGTGACACAGGAGGACGGAGGTGGGTGAGCATCCTGAGCAAGCTGGCGGCGTAGGTTTAGCAGAGCTGGCTAGCATCGCTTCTTCTCAAAAAGAGGGCTCTGCCTTTCAAGGTTTTGTTTACTCTCCCACCAATACAATGGCAGCTGCAGTGGGATCCACCTCCATCTGTCCCTGCAGTACCTGATCTGCCAGTCACTCTGAAGATGGTTTGGGGCCAAGTGCTTCCTGTAAATTACTCCTCTGCGAAACCTGCTTAATGGAATTAAAGTGAGGGATCAATTTGGCCCATGGAGTACGTGAAGTATGGAATTAGATTTTATCTCATTCCATTACAGAAAGTTCAAGATTGGAGGAAAAAAAAAATCATTCGTAGGCTGACAACAGGTATTATTGAAACACACCACAAAAATAGGAAGGTCTTTTATTTCTACACAAATCATTTTAAAATATATCATTTATTCAAAGCATGTACATCATTAAAGAGTTACAGGTGACAGCTACAGAGAAAGTGAATAAGGAGAGAAGTTTAATTATTTTTATAATTCCTTTTTCAGTTTTCCAACCAGACAAGAAAATCATTAAAGTAGAATTATAAAGATTACTCTGCAAAGAGAAAAAAAGCAACTTAAGGCACAAAACGAAGTTAAACACATATTTGACAATCTTCATTAAAATGCAACCTTGGTTAATCCCTCTGGGCTTAAGAATTTCCAAAATGTATTGGTAATGTCAAGTTGAGGTACCATATTTTTCCCTCTATCCTGTTACTTTTTTTGTGTATGTCAGCATTTCTTCCTCTAATACTAGAGAAGGAATGTTTTTTATCATTTTGGACCTACCCTTTGGAAACCCTGCTTCCTCAGCAGTCTGATTTTGCTTTGGGCGCAACTCCCTTCCCTATCAGAGAAGCACACCCTGGAGTGCTAATGCCCATATGGCTAATCTTTTTGGGAGAAGATAAAATAGCAAAACAGTTGCTTAAAATATTATTAATGTCTGGGAATTACACTACCTTATCAATAAGTGAATAGAATGGAAAGAGATAAAAACATATTAGCTCATGCTTTGGGCATCAGCCACTGGTAGGTTTGCCTCCAAGCTTTGGCTATGAAATCTCTGACAGGTCTTGTTACCCTCACTGCTGTCATTCAAGGGCTGTGTATCAGTATTCACGTGCACTATTGTCAACACTGGATTCTTCCCTCTTTGCCTTCCTAGAAAAAGAAGGTATTTATATTGTAAAGACGGTCTCTTGTAGCTGCAGTATTAGTTTGATTTACACAGAGAGTGTCATCTTGGGACAAGTGAGGATTAAGTCATTTAGGTATTTTGTCACACCTATAGTATGACAAACTACAGATTGAAATAATTTCACCTCACATCTATTTCCTATGTTATATATCTGCATTTTAGCTGGCAGAGAAAAGCTGGGTTTGTAAGGAGCAATTCATTAGAATTTTACAGACAACTACTTGATGGCTATCTGAGCAGCCCCAGAGCACTGCCAGTTTTTTATGAACAGCACTCAAGAGCATTAGCTCTGAAAGCACATGTATTTGTTCCAATGAGCACAGATCTGCACACCTGTACACTGATTAAATTAACAAGAACATGGAAAACACACCCTGCAATAAATTTGGCTCCGATTTCCAAGAAATCAGCCACTGCTAAAGAAAAAAAAAAACAACTCTACAGTCAGTTCTTGGAGAAATTACTAAAAATTAAACCACTATGTTATTGACATAAACACTGAGCTCTGTTCCTATTGTTTTGTTCTTGCTGCAGAAACACAGCAAGGAACCCCAGTACCACGAGCTGTGCCCCGCTGGCCACATCTAGCCTCCATCATTCAGCATTAGCACCACATGCAAGCATGAACTCTCAAACCAGCATCCAAAAAACATGCACAGGCCACTGACAAACCCACAAACACAGCAACGTGATGGTTTCCAGCGTCTGTGCCTAACCCAAAGGAGCATGACAATTCAGAAATAACTGTCCAATGTCAGCATAAGGCAGCTTTTGAACAGCAATGGAGAAACATATACTTTTTCCTCAGGGGCAGGAAGACTTAGTAAGTCTTTTAACGTTCTTCCCATGATTTACTACCAATAGATACAATTTGTACTGATTTTAGAAGCTACTTGTTTTCTTCAGCAAATCTGAAAGTCAGCGGAAGAAGCAAGCAACGGTATTCAGAGGAAAAAGATGTTTAGGGCTAATAGTAAAAGACATACAAGGAGAAAAGGAATAAACAACATGAGAAATTAATTAAAAAAAAAAAAAAAAAAGCCCTTTCAATGGAACAGATATTGAACCAATTTCTGCTTCACATACAGGCATCTCCTGCAGGACAAAACCTGCATGCAACTGTCCTCATGCAGGGGCAGACGAGCAAAACACATTTGTGGGAAGTACTCTCAAGTCAGAGCAAACTGGTCTCTACCTGCCAGCCAGCAGGCAGATAATCCACAGATCCACTGTCCTGTGCCTTTCATAGAATCAATGAATTATAGAATCATAGAATTGCTTAGGTTGAGATGGCTTATTCCAATCTCTCCTGCCATGGACTGCTTGCCCCCACCAGTTCAGGCTACACAGGGCTGGATCCAACCCGGTCTTGAGCACTTCCAGGAATGGGGCGCATAAAGAGTTGTTCTCTGCAACCAATTCCAGCGCCCTACCATGCTCTGAGTGAAAAATTTCCTCCTAATGTTTAATCTGTATCTCCCTTCCTTCTCTATAGAATTGAATGGTTGCAGCTAACATAGCCCTTGGGAGAAGGAGGAATGGGACGTGAACACCTCTTCCCTGCACTGGGGTCATACAAACACCCCAAGCAGATGCATGAGAAGGCTGAGACCTCACATACCAGCACTGGGCTTCGAGGACTCTGGGTGACCTCGCCCTGGCATGGCTGAACTTACTATGCAAACACCATAAGTTCAGCAATGAAACACAAGATGCCATCTCCTGCACCAGTGGGCTGAGGGGCTGTTCAAGGCTGGCTTTGCTGCTGCAGCACAGAGCAATTTTGTGCAGACACAGAGGCCTCTGACACTCCAAAGCACATCTGTGTAGGTGATTCACCCAGGTAAAAATAAATCTGGATGTTAAACAAAATTATTGTTCTTGATTAAATTGACATTGAAGGAAATAAAAGCGATTTGTACTAAAAGCCCCCGAAGGCCAACTGATAGGGGATGCACTACTAGCAGCACCTCCAAACACGGGTCTCAAGTGTCCCTGCACCAGGGATTTCTGACCAGGAAGGAAATCGCCAAACGCTTACAAAATGAACAAAAACACACTGCCTTACATTTCAGACTTGTGGAGAACCTTGTGGCAGAGTCGGCACCAAGCAGCACGGTAGATCACTTACTAAACTTTTCAGAGGGTTGCAGAGAGACAGTCATGTGGAACCATAAGGAGCACAACATGGGTCACCAGAAGGGGAGAGGACACAAGGGCTAAGCTTGAGTGCGGTGGGAGGCAGGGAAAGGCCCAGTAAGCCAGGAACTGCTAGTCTCACCTTCCAGAACTGCAGAAAGGGAACAGTGCCCCCCAAATCTGTCCTGAAATGCATGGGATACATGTGGAGCTGGAGAGAGTAGGAGACTATACAGGCGTCCCTCCAGCTCCCCACAGCAGTCTGTCTAAGGCCATCTCCTCCAGTCACTGCATTCTGACTAAAATCAAGTGAGACAATTTTACTCCATGCAAATTTAAGACTCTTCCCAAGCCCCGCAGTCAGCTCTCACAACTTCTTCCCCAGTGCCTGAAAAAACCCAGAGGTTATGGAGGTGCCTCCAAAAGCTAATGCTCCCAGTTCATGTCACATCTTATGGAAGCAATTAGAAACAGTGCTAAGCAGGACAAACAGCAGACCGTGAGAAGGAAACTTTTTTTTTTCCCCCTATTTCTCCAACTGAGACTTCTGACCTTGAGGTAAAACAAGCCAAAACCACTCCTGCATCTGTTGGTGGAACACAGCAGATGGACTTGGGTTTGCAAAGCTCCAGAGTGAGGTGTGCCCTCACAAAGCTCCCAGTTGACACTGTTATAGGTGGAATTACGCTAGAAAAGTGGAAGAGTTTTCTCACACTGTGAGCCTTGACAAGGGCCAGTAAAGACATGCAAAGGTACTGCACAGCCTGCAACAGCTGAGAGCTCTTGTGGGGACCAAAAGACTGACGTCTTTCAGAAGCAGGTGACAGTGGCTAATAGAGAACTTGCCGGTGCCTCATAAAAATAAGAACTACGCATACTTGTTCCTGAATCCTGCCACAAATCAGACCTTGTTTTGACAGAACATCTTTCCTAGTCGCATCACTGGAAGCCGAGCAGATTTTTCTCCACAGATGCCAAATGAACCAGCTCAGATCACACCGTCAGATCTGCAGATCCACTAGTGTGGTCTGTGGACCCACACAATGCCTTCACACCCTTGTCCTGACCTCCGGCTCCAGGGTGGGCTATAGATTCGCTTATGAAAATATCAGCTTAAGAAATAACATCAACAAGGGATGGGTGGGGATAACATTCCCCACAAAAAGGAATCCCAGCTCCCTAATTATACATATCCCATCTAGATACTGTTGCAAAGACCACTGCCTACGTAAGGAATAGGAAATCTGATCTAATAAGCAAACAAAAATCAGAAATCTCTCCTGCCAGCCATGGGAAAGGCTATCAATAATTCATTTTAACAAAAAAGAACATCAAAGAAAAATGCTATGTTGGTTTGACATTTTGATATGTTGGTTCAGGAATCTTCTTTAATGTAATAAGTAACAAACAGCAGAGTTCATCTATAAATGCCAGACACGCTTGTATGCTGTGGAATATAGCAGTTCCTATTAATATTCACTTAGGCTTTTTTAATTAATTCACTCTGATTGCCTTTACAGCTATTTTACTACCTTCATCTACTGGTTCTAGGTCAAGCAAAGCTCTCAGAAACAGGACAAAGGGTTTCCAAAACTAAAGTTTCTAACTTTTAACTGTATTTCCACCTATTTCCTCAAGGTCCTTGCTACATAGCCTAGCATCCAGTCCAATGTGCCTAGTTTGCTGTGAACTGCTTAAGACAAATGTCCAGTTGAGACACAGAACAAAGTGCTTGTACTCTAAATCAACCATCTGTGCAAGTTCACCCTTATACAGAGTGGTTTAATTTCATTTACAATTTCCATAGGCACATTTGGTGGCGTGGATGAAGTATATTATACTCCAGAAAGCACAGGTTGCAATCCATAGATTTCAGTGTTGTGTTGCAAGATGTATTTATTGCAGCAGAGAACTGTTGGCAAATTTAACATATATTACTCAAGCTCAGTCTGTGTTCCCTTCAGTGCACGGGAGACATAAGCGAGCTCATGTCTTCTAAGTTTAGGAAGATAGGGAAGATTTTTCCAAGCCAAAATCTTTAAAGTTGTAAACTATGTGACTTACCAGTTCTGGGGTTGAGTGGAAAAGTAAATGCTCCTGTTGTTACATCACTTTAAGTATTCTCTTTAAAGTACATTTTTATGCAATAATCAGACAGTTCATTAAAAATCTGTTTTCTGGAGGAAAGTTCCTGATGGTACCAACCTTCTTTAGAGGCTGGCACTGCACATGCTACTGCTGGAAGAAAAGAATCTGTCACTCAGGTCCTAAGTCTGGCTGCTTCCCACAGGTTCTTGGCCATAGATGTGTAGATCCTTAGGTTTTCTATGAATTAAAGGTTTAAAATTGCTATTTATACTACCGCAGCTAGAAAAGAACTATTCAGCTACAGTTTGATGAGGGGTAACAGTTACTGAATGTGATGACAGTCCAGATGGTAAAGCTGTTATCTAATCCAGATGATAAAGTCATACCATCTCGGTTGAATTCAGTCAATTGTAAACAGAATGAGTCAAAAAGGAGAGAAAGATATAGATATAGATGTATTATACCAACTGTTAGCAGATCGCAGTGCCAACAGTTGCATATACTTGAATTTTACAGCTCTGCCAGCTGTAGAAAAATAGTATCCACAGAGATGCACCCTTCAGTGCTCCCACCCACACTGGCTAACACAAGAAATCATCTTTCCCCATCAGGAAGTGAACTGCCTCTGCGGAGCCTTTTCCACACACAGCCACTACAAATCTCATCCCCAAAATCCTGTCTTCGTGCTGCCTCTGAGGAAGATGCTCCAAGGAAAAGATTTTCATCCGTGGGCCATGTGCACCCTCCTTCCCTCACAGCTGTCTCTTGGGCATCCCAAAACCACACAGGCATTGCATTGCATTGCACTGGCCCAAATGCCAAGGACAGTAACCTCTGGTCATGCTTGCAGATGGCATCCCTGCAGGTGGGAACACTGCTCCCAGAGGTGGCCTTGGGTCCTCCCTTAATCGCATGGGGAACACACACACAGATGAGATAAAATGTTCCAGCTAAAAACAGACCTTGAATCCCTTTTAAAATCCAATAAGATTTCAGTCTTTTTCTTTTTCTTTTTTTTTTTTACCACAAATGACAGAGAATTTGTGAAATCACTTGGATGCTTCCAAAAACTTCAGGCACTGTTGGAATAATCCCAAAAGAAAAGGAAAAAAAAAAAAAAAGAAGGAAAAAAAAAAGGAGCCACTGCCACTCACTCAAAGACTACAATGCAAACTGCCTGTTTCTGAGACCTGTTTTAAAAAGCCACTGCCATAGCCAGGGGCTTTGGAGCCCAAGACCTCACTTTGCATAAGCCTACCCCTTCTCAGATCTTTAGTTATATCATAGAAACCATAAGGGGGAAAAAAAAATATTTCCCTGACACGCAGTAGGAATATAAACACGCGATTATTTGAAAGGCTGTACAAAGGTTAAGCCCTTAATCCTTTTAATCCCGGCGACAAACAAACAAAGCCCCATCCCAGGCTGCGGAGCACTGCCGAGTGCGCCAGGTGCCCGGTGGGGGCTCTCCCCGCTCAATGCCACAGAAATGCAAGAGCCTCCAGCTACAGAGTTGCTGCGGAAGTAATAGAGACATGCATGCTTTGACTCCCCGTTCTTTAAAGCTTATTAGGGGTGATTCGGCAGGCTAGCTTCACATCTCGGTGAGAAGGGTTTAACTCTCAGTCTGTAAAAGCAAGGTTACCGGATTTCCAGGTCTGATGGCTGAGCCTGCAGTGCTGCCCTCTGATCAGCAGCACGGGTCCCAGGGATTCCTCTTACCTGTCACTGGTGTCTCCCAGTCCAAGGTTCACCACAAGAGACCTGCAGGCCCAGAACTAATTAACTCCTTGCACACCAGCACTTGTCAACTGTCGCTGTGTCTTCTAGAAGACGCTTTGCGATGCACAGAGAAAATGCAGTTGCTCCTCATTAAGAGTTCGAGGCAGGGAAGTAATCACGCAGTAGCAGCAAGCAGCATCAGAATAGAAACTGCAGAGCATCTGGGGCCCAAGAGAGCTCCTCGTTCGGAACACCCTGCGGAAAGCACTTGGCTTGGTGCGGTGCGTGCCCGCATCTGCACCACCCTCACAATGTGTTACCAAGGTAAGGACACCACAACGCAAGGTTAAATAGACTTAGGACCTGAACTGGGTTTATCAGAATAACGGGAAATTCTTCCACCTATTTCAATGGGAATTGGGTCATGCTGCAACCACGCGTCTTAAATGAGCTGCAGGAAGAGTGCCACTGATTTTAGCAGTATTATTCATGCGATTCAAATTAGATGTGCGGTTAAGTACCTTCTGGAATCAAGTCTAAGTGAAAAGGATAGCCCATCCACATAAGGAGAACATATAAAGCACCATTCTCCTTTCCACCGTACACCTGACCACAAAACGGTGGGCCACCACTTTATTTGCACATTCCCTCAAAGACAGCTAGCTACCACAGGTGAGGTGCTATAATTAAAATCCACATTTCCTCTCAACGTTTTTCTCACTTTTTCTGTACTTGCCTTGTGGTATAAGCCACTTAGTGCAAATTCTGTCAGTTTTGTCAAGAGTTGCTGACCACGATATAAACTATTTCAGCAGTGCACAGATAAGCCAACAGAAGTGTTAACAGCCTTGATGAAGCCCAGCCCTCGGCAAGAATTTGTGACAGTCTTTTTGGAACCAAGCAGTACCCTCTCTCCTCTTCCTCAGATGCTCTCCAGGATGTGGCAACAGCTCCCTCACCCTCACCCTGGTCTGCTACAAGGTGGACTGGACCTCAGCTCCCGCTCCAAGCAGAAGACAGGCTGGAGTAACAGTGGCAGAGCAGTGAGGCACATGAAAGCTGCTGGGCTATGGGATGTCCTCTGGTAATTAGAGTAGTTGCTCTGGTGCATATCACACACACAAATAATTCTCACAGTGGTGCAGGGTATCACTGTCACCCTGCTGCCTGCATCCCTGCAACAACCAGTGCAGCAGATCACACATGGAGAGGAGAATGTAAAAAGCAATGGAAAGATGCAGACAGAAATGACATTAATCAGCCAACACACCTCAGTGCACGAGGACAGAAAATGAACACAAAGGCTCCCACCCTGCTCATGGGACCAACACTGAGCAAATTCAAAGGGATATGAGGTGGCACAGGGAGCTGCTGCACAAGTCTCATCTTTCTCTGGTCTCAGCAAATTCTGCTTTAGCATGTTATCAGTTTGAGATGATATGAGCAACAAAAAGAAAAACTAGATGAGAGGAGAAAAAATGCACAACACACATCCTCAATCATAATATGGCCCTGAGTTACTGTCAGTATAGTGCTTCCTCTGCCAAGGGGACGGCAGGCATCTGATCTCATTCTGCAAAACAGCAAAGGTCACAGCAAAATTACAGCTCACTTTGGGGTCAGCTAAAGATAAAATAAAAAATATAGGGCCAATGAAGATCCTTTCGGAAGCAACTGCCCCTATCCCAGACCCGGCACGGAAATATCATCTCCCCAGTTTTCATCCCAACTCCATCGCACCTAAGAGCTGTCTGTTACATGCATCAGAATAAGAGCGGCTGTAAAATCAAGAGAAGACGGGGAATGGCTGAAGCTGACAGGAAAGGGTGCAAAGAACTCTAGAGGCCAAGAAAACCCCTTATTTAGACATTCTACATGAAGACCAAGAGTGCCACATGCTTGCCAGAGTGCTGACAGCATTTCTATCCCTGGCAGCTCGCAGGGTCGCGGTCCTTGGGGCCACGTCATTTTACTTCCCACCCTGCCTTCCCTCAGCCCCATAAATTTCAGCTCCATTCTGGCAACCAGTAGCTCAAGAATATGACAATTAAAGATTAATGCTATAAATGCATGGAAAGTTGAAAAATCCAGATTTCTGAATGTCATGCCAGACATATTCATTTTTAAACTTTACCCTTGTGGTTTAAGACACCAGGCCAGGAGTGTCACTTTTCCCCAGCAGACTACAAATGCTTTCTTCCTTTCAGCTGCCAGCTAGCTCTGTGGGCTTCTATATTTTTCTTTATTTAATTATTCACTGTAATACATGAAACATTAAGCAGCTTCTTTCCACGGAGAAATGCGCGCTGCTTCCCTATGACAACATGCTAAGTAGCCTTAATAGTGGGAATAAGGAAATGAGCTTAGTAGGACAAAAGGGAAAAGAGCAGGAAGAATGAGAGAGAAGCTAGAAGCACCTAGGATTTACTGTTGCAAAAAGCCAAGACTTCGTTTTGAACAAAATAGTCACTATCGGCTGACCTGGGAAATAAAGGAAAGAGACTTTTAAAGCAGAGTATGTTTTCTGATAGGGCTTTTGGACTAGAATATTCTTTTTTCCCAATGTTTACAGAGATCAGCGAGTACAGAGGAAGCCACAGACGCAGTGCTGAGATACGTAATACTGAGTTGTGCTTTCTTGATTGCTGTAAGAAACTTCTGTTCTCCAGGAGCACTGGAGTTAAAGGCTGAAGTCATTAGTGAAAGGCAGTCCAAGCCACAGTTTTTCCTGTGAAAACCGGGCTGCATAGACAACTTACAGCTTACGCTCCTCTCACTTAATGTCTTCAGCAGCAGCAAAGAGATGGTCTCATCAGGTTACAGCACAGCCCCATCTCCTGCCAGCACCTCACGACTGTATCTCACCATCAACCCAGACAGAACGACCTTGGTGACCTTGCCACTGTCGCTGGTGAAACCTTTTACCCTGCCCTTGAAAATCTAGGTAGGATTGCAGGGGTGAGAGGATTTTCCTGACTTTGCTTTTTATTTGTTGGGTCACAGAGGTAAAATCATCTCTGTTTGATTATTTAAAGCTGTTGGCTGTGAGGATAATCTGTGCATTAGCATCTGTGTGGCGGGTTGTACAGCTACCAGCAAATTCATAGCTGGAAGCAAAGAAGTCACTTTGCAGAGCACTTCAGAGCCTAGGAACGAATGTACAGGACAAACAGCCTCATGCTGAAGCTGCTTTCTGCAATAATAAATCCTTTCATCGGGATGGGTGAGCCCCAGCCGTGTCCTCCTGCTGCTCCCCCCACATCACTGCAAGTAGACAGAGATCCTAAGCAAAGGCCAGTGTGTTAACTCCTGCTGTCATAACATCTCCTTCTGCCTTCCCCAGTGGAGACAGCCAGAAGCACAGCTCAAACCAGTGGGTTCCAGGAACTCCACTTGGGAGCTGCAAACCTGCTGTCAATAACCAAATAATGTTAGTTAGCCTTGGGTATGGGGGGCTGAAAGCCCCTGCCGGGCAGCCACAGCTCCAGGAAAGGTGAACAATGGACCTTGTCACCATGGACAAACATCTGGAGTACAAACACTGATGGAGACAACTCTATCTAAGCTCTTCATCTGCAAATTCTCTAAGCAGAAACTCTCTGCCCACTTGCATGCAGACCAGAGACATAGCAAGCCACTCCTTTCTGAGCAAGGACAGTTTATGTCTGCAGATTTTACTTTTGGGATTTTCCCTCCTCCTACATTTTTTTTTCTCTCTGACTGCAGCTGTTGAGCTTCAGTACTGGCCCAGAGGTCACCGGCCACGATGTTGGAGTCAGCACAGCACTGGATGAATTTCAGGCTGGGAGGTTTATACAGAACAGACATCAACATCAAACAGCAGGAAACTGAGAGAGGATAGCGAAGGATGCAAGACATCTCAGAAATGGGAGTGACAAGAAGCAGAGACACACAATACTTTTCTTGCCAAAAATCTGCATCTGGGAGCAGAGGGGAGCATCATCACACACAACAGACCTTCACCATGCTATCTCTCCCTTTTTGTTTGGCCTAAGAAGGAACAGAGGCACGCAGCTTTCATGATACCACTTAAAATGTAATTTAGAGATAGCTTATCTAATAGTTTTGCTATTACCATATATGCAAGTGCTTTAGTGTATTACATGACTGCACACACACTGGCAACATCCACATGACCATAACTGCATGAAAGATCTTTAGGCACAATTGATAATATCTGGAACACATTAAAAAAAAAAAAAAGGAATATATAGTTCCCTCAGCAGCTGTACTACTTTTCTCAGTCTTTACTAATTAACATACATTAAGGAGGCACCAACAATCACAGACCCAAGGTCATGTTTAGCTTCCTTTTTAACCAAGGCACAGAATAGTATCTTCAGCATCGACAACACGGCAGTCTCAAGTGTCATACAGCTAAAACTTCAAAGAGTTTCTTTGCCATAAGCCTTTTTTAAAAAAAAAAAATTGCAGTGTTAATGAACATGGCACCTTTACAGAGTGATCTTCTCTAATCTCTGCTTCCTCTGTTATCCCTCAGCCCTTCTTGAGTCCGGGAGGTGCCAACCCAAGTCCTTCCTCACCCCAGTGCCTCCCTGCTCTCTGTTTCAAGCCCTCAAAAACCAAGCAGGCTGTTGACTCTCTTCCTTCACTTGCACTGCTAATAGAGTGATAATTTGCATTACAAAATACACTAAAGTTTTGCTCCCAAAGGCAAGGAATAAAAACCACTCTGTGGCACCCCCAACATTCCTGTTGCCATCCTCCCCACGCTTTAAAAGCCATCTCTGCTGCGCAGTTAGTTTTTATATCTTCCAGTAAATCATTTAAGACAGCTCTTTCTACACATTACCTTAAAGAGTTAAAGATTACAAGGTTTGTATTGTCTCATGATGAGAAAAGAGACAGACAAGGCAAATGTTTTATTTACGCTTTAAATTAGATGCAGAAAGATTCATAAACGGATTAATTTTAATTAGTGTCCTCATTTCATTAAAGAAAAAAAAAAAAACTAAACTAAAAAGCATGCCTTAAAATTAATGCACTGCTACCATGCATCGTAGCAAAAATGTCAAGTCTCTGCTTGTTTTAAAGCTCTTTTGTTGATTAGAAGGTTTTTTTATTATATATCAAAAGCAACCCTGGGACAGTTATTTTAAGAAACTGTGCTGGAATAAAGCACGAGATAAATATTTCCTCATGTTCTTTAACAAGGCTGCCCCCAAAATCGTTATCCTGGAGGGTTGATGTTTGTGCCATGGCCCTCGTGCACTATCTTGCAGCACCATGAGGTCAGGCTCTCCCTCCAATCTCAGTCCAAAGAAACTCACTGCCCTTCATCAAGTCAAAGCTAGGTATCAGCTCCAAACCAGAAGCATTTGAATAATGGTTTAGCATTTGTCTGTCCTTGAACTGTTTCTCTAGTGGCTGCAGAAATTAGATTCCTCGCAGATAAAGAGCAGGTGCAGTACCCAAGAAGATTTTTAAAAGACCACATTTGATGTCTTGACATTTGCGTTATATTTCATTAGAGCACGAAGCAGAAGTGGAATCACTAAAACCCATCAAGTGCAAGAAATACTGATCTTACTCTTCTGGAGCTCAGTATTCCAGACACTGGACGCTTGAATTGCAGGTGCCAGCGCCCCAGACAGGAGAGTTACGACCACCCACCTTCGTCCCCATTTCTCCATGCTGCCCTGCACAAACAGCAAGGTGTCAGAGGCTCTACACAGCGCGCAAACCATGTGAGAGACTCTCAAGTGGCCCGTTATCTCCAGGATCCCAAGAGTCAGGCCAACTCCTTATAAACCAGCATGCTTCCTGCCTCTTAACATTGTTGACATTTTATGGCTACCTCTGTATACACACTCTTCCCCAAACACAGCCTCCAGCTCTCATATGGGTTGTTTCTTCCTGCCTACCTTCACAGGCTGGGTGTTAGGAAAGGGATCTCGATCACAGAAGCCTACCTGCCTGCCATTTCCTAATCAAGCCCCCATAGTTTCCTGTGCCAGGAATGGAGTTGAGAGGAGCTTCCTCCAAATGTTCCCAGAGCTCCCACGCCAACGCTCACTACATCCACCAGTTGGTGCCAATGCCCACATCATCTGCAGCGGACCAACAGCAGACATACTGTCACACTTTGAGGCAATTGCAGAGGGAGGACAGGGTCTATAGGTATCACCACGTGATGAAGATCACCTCCTTTTCCACCCTCCTCCTGCAAGCACCTTGTCCTGTCACTGAGAATAAGTTACTCTCCAGCTCCTGACAAATTTATTTCATCCTTCCATCCTTCTACTCCAGCAAGCATGCATACAGTCTGGGTAGGCAGGCACTACATAAACCCATGGCCATTTCAAAGGCTGTGTTATTGTGACACCAACAGAACCTGAACAAATACTTCAGGATATCAGAGCTGTGAATGATAGACTTGTGTAGGTTGCAGCCTGTGCGTTGGGACAAAGAGAAGTGACAATTTCCCTCTCAGCTTGATGAAAGCAAAATCTGAAGGGGGCAGCAAGGGGAGAAACAAGCTGGGCACTAAGCCCCTTATTAATTAATGCATGTTTTGAAAAAGAAATGCAACTGTGCACTCATTTCTGCTGGTTTCCAGGAGATTTTGTGACCTTAATAATTCATGTTTATGCAAGCTATTTATAATTTTAAGCAGTTGTTTCATGTAGATTTCGTCCATTGCATTTAACTGAGATGAATATATCTAACTGTGAAATGAGGTTGGTCATAATACTCAAAGAGAAGCTTTCCGCCCTCAAAGTAACAGTGGTTTTATAAGGACAAACAAGATACACAGCTTTGTCCGAACTAATTTTCCATCAACTACTAACACAGACAATGTAAGAAAAGAAAAAAAAAAAACTATTTTTTTTTTTTCCCAGAGTCATCCTTTCCCTTTCCTTTTCATGTTTTGTCAGCTTTGGTATATTTCCTATACCATAAACTTTCATTGTTTCCCAAGCACGTAATTGGTGTGTCCTGCCTGTTGTGCTTTTCTTTGTAGCAACAGGAGATTAAGAGGAACGAGGGGGGGAATTGCAAACACAAAAGTGATGAGGAAAACCGAGAGGCAGGTAGAGCTCCCAAGACCACCTTCTCATTCACGCTTGGGGTAGCTCCCGTAGTGCTTCGGCTCCCGTAGTGCTCCCGTAGTGCAGGGGGAAGGCTCTCTTCCATGCCCATCACTGTAGGGCACACAGTCCTTCAGGGCATCACTTCAGGTGGTTGCCCTGACCGAGCGGTAGCTTATCACTGACTCAACAGGAAGCCCAAAGAAAGCATGCCAGAATCTGGAAAAAGCAGTTGTCTGCAGGATCAAATGTTTTCATAACCTTTCCTGATACATCCAGTCAGTCTATCCCCATCCTTCCCTTCAAACAAACAAACAAGTCTTAGAAATTCTACATTTACTTTGCGTCAACACAAGCTTGACCACTTTTCTCAACTTTGCTTCAGAAATTTGGACAGAGTTAAGGGAACTGAGAATCTGCTCTTTCTGGCCAGCACTGGGAAACAGACAAGGACATCATTGTGAAAGGTCACCTCTCCCAAATGCTGGCAACTTGTGTATGTCACCATGCCAAGTATAGACTGGATGCTCTTCTGTAAAGACTCTTGGTTTTTAGCCTGATTCCATTTAAAGAAGTTCTTATTTAAGAAAATCAGCACCTCATTTCAACTGGAATTACAATTTGCCCCTCGATTAAACTGCCAAATACAGGTTGCAGCTGTACCTCTATACCTCCCAGCAAACAGAAAGTTTCCATCTGTGGCAGAAGAAGAGTAAACCATCCCTGCAATGCCAGCAGCTTAACAAAATAAACAGAAGAGAACTGAAAGAAAAAAGAAGGCTGTAACAGCCACAGGCTCCTTGTGCCAGGTTTGCTCTGGCATTAGCAGAAATAGGCCCCAATGGGTCATTTTTTCCATAAATAAGGGATGTGGACACTTGATACAAGCTACACAAGTGTCAGTTCCCACAGCACCAACTCAACAAACCAGCTGCTTCCCTGGTCCATGCTGCCAGATGGGCTCAGGCAATCATAGACCAAAGTGAAACCAGGCATTTGCAAGTCCAGTCTTCCATAGCAGAACTTAAGTTCAGTTTGAAAGAGTCATTTCTGTTGTGCTTCCAGCATTCTTCAAATTAATGTTTCAACTGACAGTTAAAAGAATAGTAATGTAATTGGTCTTAGCAGCTTACATTAAGTCTTAGTACAAGTTAGAACCCTTTCCTTCCTCACGTGGTATCACTTCCAGGACCTAAAATAGAGTCCACGATCTTGACTATCAAATAATACTTAAAGTTCAAAAAAGTCTCCTAACTTTTTTCTGTGTTTCTTTCTGTGCTTTAGGATCCAAACTGATAGTTTTAATCAGCGTGCATTAGGCACACAGAAGAATCAACACTTAATCCAAGATCCATCGGATTTAAGGGCATCCCTAATCCTAAAGACTATTCCCACTGAACATGGAGGGGGGACGTTCACAGACATCATGTCGTATCTCCCAAGCCATAATGCTCCCTGCATTCCATTACAGTGATTATCTCGGAGCTATCATCCATCTACAGGAGGTATTAAAAGGCTGCAGATAAAATCATTAATCACAAAGCCAGCTATTTCAAAGAAAGAAGCAGACTCCATTTTTCCAAAGTCCCTGTACAGAGAAAAGCCACTATTATATCAGAGGAGCACTCCAAAGAAAAAAAATCGGTCCTCAATTTCTCAGGCTGACCCATCATTTCTGATACTTGCCACAAAAGAAGCACACAGGAAGTACAGAGTTTAAGACTAATGAGCAAACTTCAAGAAATAAGATTATCTGGCAAAAATGCAGTTGTGATATGCAAACCTTCAACTACCTCACATTCCAAGACGTGCATTGCAAGAGGTCTTCAGGCAGTGCACCTGCCTCTCAGAACACAACTGGGGATTTCACACACTCAGACTGCAGCACTCAAGCAGCGTCCACACCGAGGGCACCATGGTTTGCTCTATGGCTCTTTACTACAGCTATCACTACCTTTCATTTAGAATACCTTTAGCTGTAGAATCACAGAATCACTGAGGTTGAAAAAGACCTCCATGATCATGCAGTCCAACCATCCAACTACCACCAGTACTTCCCCACTAAACCACGTCTCTTGGTACAACATCTAAATCTTTCACAAACACTCCCAGTTCCATTTCTTCCACAGTTTTCCAGCCTCTGTGCCCCAAGCCTGTAGCATTGCCTGGGGTGGTTGTGGCCAAAGTGCAGGACCTGGCTCTTAGTCTTGTTGAAATTCATCCCATTGGCCTCAGCCCAGCAATTCAGCCTGCCCACAACCCTCTGGCAGACTGACAGTTCCTCCCAGCTTGGTGTCATCTGCAAACTTACTAAAGGTGCACTCAATCCCCTTGTCTGGGTATTCCATAAAGATAGGGAATAGGGCAGGCCCCAGTACCACCCACCCTTTTGGGAACGCCACTCAGTTATAGAAGCATGAAGTATCAAACGATTTAAGAGAGAGTACTCCAGACAAATAGGAGTAAGTCATTCTGAAGAATCAAAATTAATTGGAGGAGGAGGAATATTTTCATTCATATATCTCTAGACTGTAAAGTGGCACTTGAGTGACAGGCAATTACACATCAAGCAGCTTCTGCTGTACCACATACAGCAGCACGAATACAGCAAGAAGGAGAAAAACAAGCCTAAATTCACCACAAAATAAAATTTATGTGCGCTGCCCATATGATCAATGTAAATAACCACAAATATTTGCATTAAAATAATGCAGTAAATAATCACCCCACAGCTGAGACGTTTACAGCCGCATCAGTAAATACAATTCTGCTTTTTCAGAGAGGATGGTGATTCATTAAACCACCCAAACAAGACATCTTGCAATCAGCAGTGATGCTTTAGTTAGGAAGGATCCTACTGAAAGCAAAGCAAAAGGCTAGATGACCCAGCAGGCCCTTCCCATACCTGGTTATCTGGGAGCTGTCATTCACCATCCTTGTGACTATGAACTTCATGGAAGTTCAAATCCTTTGACGAACATGCTGGCATGGACTGAAAGAAGAGGCTGTAGGCCAAGGAAAGCTCACTACACCCAGCTCCCCATAGCCCCACAACTGTCGGGAGTAACAGAACACCAACTAGAATAACCTATCTGTGCCACCCACTTGTTAATTTATTTCCTTCTGCATGAGCTAAGGGACAGAAATTGTGCATGGGATACAGCTTTATTCAGAGGAGAAGAGGAAAATGTTACTCCATGCAAGAAGTAAGGTGGATTGCTAATGGAGCAGGATGTGCCACATCTCATCCCGCAGCCCAAGCCCCATCATACCAGCAAAGATACATCCTCATCACAAGTGGAAGATTCAAATGCAGTGAGTATGGAGGAAGGTTGCTCCTTGTGTGGATGAAATGCTTTGTTTGTCTGCTGCAAAGCCTAGAAGAGTGAAGGGCAGGACAGATAATGGAAGGAAAAGTAATATAATCTCTGCTGCTGGGCCTGGAGGGCAAACTGAAAGTTGGCCTGAAGTTAGCTCACCTACATGACTGTACTGCTAGATAAACTTGGCAAGCATGTTCCCAGCAGAAAGAATTATGGATGCTCGAGAGCTGAAAACTGCACATTTGGGATACAGATGACCATATGATAGCTAATCACTCATGGAAGCCTCAAATCCTTCATACTTGATCATTTAAGAAAGAACATAGGACCAGGATTCATATTTTAAAATCAAGCAGCTGGTTAATGCCTAATACCTGTTCTCGCTCATCATCTGACATCCTTCATGTTGGCATTTCAGCATGGGCAAGACAAGACTTTGGTTTTCAAACAAGGTATGATACTATCAGGGCTCCTGCTGGCTGGAGCCATACACTACACACTTAAAGCCATACACTACAAGCATGGTGCTGCCATGTGTCCCCTTCACCCTCTACCAGCACAGCAGACACTGAGGAGTTGCTAAGGCTGCATCATTGCATCAGAGCATTAGGCTTGCACTAAGTAAGCAGACTTTGGGTTTTGGCACACCTCTGGATAAAAAACTTTCCCCAAACCCAGTTCTGAAGTCCTTTTTTGTCTTGATTATACTAACACCAAAACACTGCAACAGATCACACGCCCTGATCATCTCAAGACCATCACAATGACTAGAATACATAACTCAGTATTACAGCTAGACCTACCCCACACTACCAGGCAACACTTTTGCTCTTGGAGAAGAGAGAAGCAGCAGTGCATCAACCTGAAGCTGTGGTCGGACAGTGATGATTGATTTATATAGCTGTTACACCTGCACACAGCTGGAGGTGAGGAGAACCTTGCTCCAGTGGGGCACAGGCTGCATTTTACCCATCTACCCTGGGGCACTGTCAAGAGCATTGCTGAACTTCCAAGACAACCTTCTATGGGACGATGGTACTGATAAGATGGTATATCTTAGCAGGTGTAACCGCAGTATTTGCAGAAGAGCAAAGCATCTGGACTGCTCTGGTGCAGATGTCAAACACCCGAGGGGGAATAGCAGGATGTTTTTCCCTGGAAGACAACTGCGACCAGAGAAGGTTCAGCATCTGTTTTAACTCCGTCAATCTTCTCGGCAAAGCCTGTTTGTCTGAGACTTTGGGAAGCGTGAAGTGAGCATCAAAGCTCTCCTTCGTTTTGTAGGTCAGGGAGGCTTTGGGGTTGGTGCAGTGTCAGTTCGCATTTATTCTGCAAAGCGCGCTCCAATTTTTCATTTTAACAGCACCTACAGACTTTGATTGAAATAAATAATGAACTGATTTGTATCATGGATCTAAGAATCACTGTCTTCTGGTCCCTATCACGGATGGGATTTTCTTCCCAGTGACAAGCGTTAATGCATTTATGCCCTAGTTTTGCACGGTGGAAGGCACGATTGAAGTGTCAGGAAGGAAGGTTAGCACTGCCGCAGCAGTCCATTTCAGATGAAAACATCCCGACAGAGCACAGGCTGAAAGGAGCCTGGATTTTAAACAGCACAGCAAAAGTCTTTTGTGTTGAATATGATTAAAAAGTAAGACTGAATAGATTTTTCTCCTGTCTGAGATGGGGAGGATGGCTCCACTCCGTCAAATGGTAGGGTTTTTTGCAGAATGGAGGATGTTTCACACATCTTTAATGCGGTTACAGATCCTTTTTTCTCCACTTCCCCCATATTTCGTTTTGGGAGATCCTCCTGCATGAATCCTGGCTGCCACCACCCCACTTCTGGGAGCTGACAGGGGACACCAGACCATCAGCTACAGTGTGACCCAAAGCACCAAGCAAAATCAGTCAAAACCAAAAACCCAGTGAGGTCTCGAGTGACCCACTTCAGCTGTGTGAAAAAACACCATTTTAATAACGTGCAGTTACTCACTTGGAATAAAAAAATTAAAAAAAAAAATCAATTACCAAAAGCAGCCTCATGCCATTTCAAAGTTTTGCCAAATTAGTTTAATACAATTCCATTTCAAGAGGAATATAGATTAAGCACACACAATAAGCCACCCAGGTATTAATCCCCTTTGCTAACTGTAACACTGCAGGGAAAATTAATCAAGTGCTGGCCACAGCAAACAGTAATGAAATTACAGTGCAAGTGGCACAGCTACCACCAGGTTCTAGCAATGTATTTGGGAGGCTGCACCGAAGGGAGCCGCAGCAATTAGCAGGTGTGACAGGGAAGCATCACCTCGTGGAATTACAGAACTGCTCCTGTCTCCTTCTCAAAGATTTACAATGGCGAGACAGCAATATCAGCATACCAATAATAGACCAGGAGCCCTTTTATAGCAGAAAATAATTACTATTTTTTTAATGGTGAGTAACCGCAAATTAATTGCGTTCACCCACGCCACCTCGGTCGTTGCTGGCATTGCTGCTGAACAACCACAGGCTGCCCAGCCGGCGCGCTGCACGCAAACCTTGGGCTCCGTGGCACGAGACGCGATGTCTTGTGACATGGCAAGGGCTGGAACAGACTGCTCGACCTCCGGGCTGAACGGATCAACCAACGTCTTTGTACCACAGTTTTTAATGAGGACGGCGCGATGCGGGGCAGTGTTGCCTGGTCCGCCACAGATCTGTGTTGAAGCGCAATATTTGTGTAACCACTTTTGTACACGATCCAGTCAAAATGAGCCAGAAGAGCTGTTACTGCAGTGCAGGGGCACTGGGAGGAGGAGGAGGAGGCTCAGCAACACGAAGCCGTGGCACTCTGTTATAAGTCCATGGAGGCCACATTGGCTGGGAATTACAAAATGTGGCCCGCACTGTGCAACGTACTGAGTGCATGGAACAAAGCAGCTCATTAAATGGCACTGTTTCCAAAGAAACACAACCCAAATTGCTTATTTGTTGCAGTTACTTGCACTCTGTCAGCACACAGATAGGTCCGATCTGCTGTCGACCACGCTGCAAAGCACAGTGCAAGGCAGTGCCAGGCTCCCCCAAGGCCCACAGCAGCCGGCTTATGCATGGACAAGTGGGTCAGACTCAGAAAAACACTCTTTTCTACTCTCTCTCTGCATATATTACCCTACGTGCTTATTCCTGTATACATTATGAGACATATGCCATTAAGAGTGCACAGGATGTGCACTGCAGCCAAGTTAATATTGCTGTTGGAGCCTCAGCCCCTGCATTTCCTGACTTCATGTTGCCTGGTTCAAAATTTTGTTGATTTTTTTTTTTTTTCTTTAATTCTGCATTTGTCTAACAAAGTTTCTAAGCGGTTTGAACGCATTTGGAGTAAGAATGCTATGTTGAGCACCTACTAGCACCTGCAGGAAACCTGGCAGAAGAATAAGAAGAATAAGACTGAAGCACGAATAACAGTTAGAAACATCAGTACAAAAAAGGTGTACAACACAGCAAAGCAATATATGTTTAGCAGTAACATTCGGAAATAAATGTAGGATTGTCTTCATTATAGGACTTTTTTGTATGTTTCCACTGATAAAATCCACAGCTTTTGACTTAGGACAGCTGACCTGTCAAGAGCCACGGCGTGTGGCATATACAAGTCTTACAGCTAAACAGTGACAAAAACAAGAGCAGGATTTTTTTTCACAGATGTCATGACTCGGATTTTAAAGGCAGGATGTAGGAACTTGTTTCTACTGAAAATAAATGGAATCAAGCATTTCACAATGCTTGTGACGATGAGCTAAGGCAGGGCCTTGAGGTCCCATCACACACCGTGCACACCTGCACACAGCCAGACTTCCACCTGGAGCCATTCTTTATTCTATGAAGCTACCAAGAACCTTGCAAGACACCAACAGCATAAAGACGAGCAACTCTGAAATCCTCTGAAATATGGCTCTTGCAACACAGACGTTGGGCTTCACCAGCACAGCCAAACAACCCCACAGGAGACACCCACACGCAGAGGTTGCTGCCACTCTTCACACCTCCAGCAAAGCTTTTCCAGTGCAAGTGAATGCTCATATTGCTTAGAGTAATGCTCCCCCAGTAATGTGGTGAAGGCAACATAAAAAAAAGGCCTCGCATCAGGAAAACCCGAAGACTTAGTTCTTTTTCTTTTTTAATTAAAAAATAATAATAATAATCACATCCTACTTCTGTAAAACGTTGGTGAGTTTTTAAAAGTGAAGAAATAGACTTCCTCTAGGCGAAGCATTGAACAATTTTAAAGAAAAGAAGACTTCAAAGGCATGTTTTACATTCTATTTGCATCCAAGCATTTTGTTGTTGAGAAAATTAACTGAATAACGATGCAAGCTGCGTGTCTGCACACTGTGAGCTCTGCCCAGCAGACAACTTTTCCAGTGCAAGGACCACATGAGAGATGTAGAAGCCGCTCAACAAACAGCAAAGTTGGTGAGTTCTCTGGAGGAATTAGCACAATCTTTGCAACTGAGTGCATTCTGGATGTGAAAGTGAGGGCTGCTAAGCACACAGCCGCTTGCCTCAAAGTGAAGGTAAAGGAACTTTGACCAAGCTTTACTATCTGCTCACAGCTGCTCCTTTGCCAGCAGCAAGTGAAGTGCCTGAGCTGTGATGGATGAAACCAAGAGGCTGATTTGGGGACATCAGGACGGTGCCCCAGCGCACCGATCCATCTTATCCTTGCAGCTCCCAAGGGACAGAGGTGAGGTGGCACTGAGATTTCCCTTCACTCGCCCTCCCAGCCAGCACAGGGACCCGACACATTGCCAAAGGATGATCAAGGAGGTTACTGCTCATTAAAAGACTACCGAGGGGAAGCACGGAGGCTAACGGGCTGGGCTGTATGAAGTTCATTTATAGCTTAATGGCACTTCCAAAGGGGCACAAGAGTTTTCTGCAGGAAAGGACAATGGTCGGGGACTTACAGACAGGTTGAACTGCAGACCTCTGCCACCCAAGGAGGGGCAGCACGGTTAACTTCAGAGCTCAAGGTCAGCTCCTGATGCTTTCCTCTAACAAATCTCATTCATAACTGCTCCGGGCTTAAAGTGCTGCATGTACCACAGCTTGCTTTCTGTGGACAGGAGTATTTCACAGTGTAGAGAACTACTTTATTATTATTTGGGTGGGGGGATAGTGGAGAAGCGGGGGAGAGATCAGCCAGATGTTTCATGCTGTCTGATTGTATTACTCTGCTGCATGCAGCATATGTGACCGTGCCCCTCTTGCTCATATCCCCAGCACCCTGGTGCACTGCAAGGCACCCACACACACGATCACAGTGGGATCTAATCCACACCACAGGGAGACAGAATAAAGCAAGGCAGTGGGGTCTGAGCCCTTGCCCTCCACGTGGATGCATTGGGGTCAGCAAAGTCAGCTCAGGATCCCCTCAGACCAGGGGATGTATCCCACTCAACCAGGGATAAAACCAAACAAACCCCTGGGGGATGGACTGACCCTGCCGACACCTGTGGGGCCGTGACCCACTGACCGCAGAGGGATGCACCCTGCTGGCCGCGAGTCACAAAGTCCCGCTGGTCCCTGAGAAAGAATCCCACCGACCCGCGGGGGTTGCGGAGGTGAAGCAGCCCAGTCCCCCGGCTGCGGCACGCACGCTACGGACCCCAGGAGACGGAGCGGCAGGCAGCGGGGGAGGCGCCCACCGCCCCCAGGAGACGGACGGCCCGGGAGCACGCACCTCAGCGACGGCCGGGGGATGCAGCCCGCCGCTGCCGGGGGGGGCAGCAGTCAGCCCAGCGCAGCCCCGTACGCTCGCTGCCCGCGGGAGCGAAGCCGCCACCGGCGCCAGCACCGGCCGCCTCCCCGCTCCGCGCTCCCCACTCACCTCGGAGGAGACGCGGAGGAGCACGCGGTGCCCCGATCCCTGCCCGCCCCTCAGGGCCGGCCGTCCCCCAGCCCCAGCCCGGCGTCGCTCCCTCGCCGCACCGCTCCGCTTCTCCGCGCCGCCCGCCTGGCCCGGCCCGGGGAGCGGCGGGGGCGGCCCCGACGGGGCGGGCAGCGCCGGAGCCCTGCGCGGGGCGGTGCCGCCAAACCCGCCCCGCCGGGAGACAACCTCCCCTTAACCCCCGGGAGCTCGCTCCGGTGGTCCCCTGGGGCAGCAGCCGGGATGCGGGGCTCGGTGCCCGAAGCCCCCGCCCCTGAGGGGAACGCATCGTGCGGGGCGGGGTGTCTGTATTTTCGGGTGTTCACGAGACCTATCGCTGTTTCCCCCGTGTGGCTTCTATCTCTGGTTCTCACTCAGCAGTAAGTGCCATTTCCAAAGAGGATTCAAATGAACATTGAATTTCCCATTAAAGAGAGCTAAAAGAATCCTTTTTTTTTTTTATTTTCCTTTTTAATTAAAAAAAGTTCCTTTTTTTTAATTTTAGTCTTCAGATTATTACAGTGAAAACATGTTTTCCAATGTTGGGTTGCTTTTCAGGTTCACTTTTCCTGGCAGCAGGAAAGGAAGCGGTCAGCAGCTCTGATTTCTCTTGAGCCGGAGTCCCTTCCTGACTCGCGCCCTGTCTGATGTTTACAGGCCTAACATTAAACCTTAAAAAAAGAAAAGAGTTTAAGAGAACCAAAGAACCTCTGAAGGACTGCCTTTATTGAAGGCTGTGGCAGGTAGCCACACAGCAAGGTTCTCCACTACTCTCCTTCGAAGCTGATTGCTCTCAGCAGAGCCTGCACTGATCACATACCTAAGGCCAGTGCTGGGAGCAGGGCTGCTTAGAGCTGCTTGGCACAGCAGCAGCACCCATGGGATGCCTCATGCCCTGACAGGCCCTTCTGAGTTCACGATTGGACCAATTCAGACCCCCGCTGTGATTTTCCCACTCTTTTTCTTGGGATTTTAGTGTAAGTAATGCTCTGTTCATGATTTGTCCCCATGAGAATGCCAGATTGGCCCTCCTGTTCCCAGGCAGCTCTCTGAAGTAGCATCAGCTCAAAGCAAGGTGGGTGAGGGCGTAAGCAAGAGAAACAGCATACGTGTTGCCCCCCATATCCCATAAGGTAAAGCTATAAAGCAGTGAGGGTCCAGGGCTCCTTCTGCAGAGTGTTTGGCTCCAGGCAGGATCATACCAACAAAGCAAAGCTGGTGCTCATAACCAGCAATTTTTCTGTATGCTCTTCAAGGCAGCTACTGGCATTCAGTTTTGTGATGTGAAATCTATCATTGCTTCTACTTCTTGATAACAGGCCAAAAAGTAGAAAGATACTAGACTGCATGTGTTGGGTTATTTTAGGACAAAAGGTAATGGCCTCAAGTTGTGCCAAGGGAAGTTCTGGTTGGATATGATGAAAAATTTATTCTCAGGAACAGTGGTGAAGCACTGGCACAGGCTGCCCAGGGAGGTGGCGGAGTCACCATCCCTGGAGATGTTCAAAAAACATGGAGATGTGGCACTGAGGGATGTGGCTGCGCGGGCATGGTTGGGGGGTTGATGGTTGGACTGGATGATCCTGGTGGTGTCCTCCAAACTAAATGATTCTATGATTTTTTTCTGCAGATCTCTGTGGAAAGGCTAGCTTTATCTGCAGCTGAAGTCAGGAATTCCAGAGGCTGACAGCAGTATTTTACACTCTTCTGTTATACGTCGGACAAATCCTATTTTTCTCCTGCTCCTCCTGAAGGTTATACACCTCATCAAAGTCCTGATTAAATGAGGTTTCATGAGTATGGATCTCCCAGCACTGATGGATCGGATTTGCAATATTTGTATTTTGCATCCTGGTTGGATGTCGATAGCATTAGCAGCATTCTGTGTTTTTCTCGGACACCAGCTGGGCAGAGATTAAATCCATCCCTTGGCATTTTCCGTGCTTCGCCACACACAGAGTGCCCCACATCTCTTTTTATTTTGCTTTAGATGTGGCAATGATACTGAAAGTAAAACACCTCTCTGGATGCCAGAGGAACCTGGAAGAGGAACTTGAGACCACGGAAAAGGAGAGAGAGTGGCAAAGCACAGGGAAGATTGGTGTAAGCGTATGGAGCAATATTCAGCTTTCAGGATGCAAATGCAGATCATAGAATCCAGTGTGTTTGCATCAGCAAGACTGCATTTCCGTGGCCTCTTTCTTGAAAGCAGGAGCAATTTCAAAGTCATGGTACAGCAGATTTTGGTCATGCTAACAACGTTTAACCCCGATGCCAGCTTCAGCAGTCTGTAATTTTGTCACACTCCCTCGCACAAGCAGCGCTCTGTCCTGACCTGTGGCAGTGTCCAGGCACCCAGGCAGATGTGCTGAGCTATCCCCGCCCTTGGTGACCCCCAACCCCTCCATTGGAGGGGGGTCATGCAGTGCTGACACCATCCTGCAGGTAGTTGGACGCTGCTTTGGTGCGGTCTGCTGACCTGAGGCTGGCAAGAGGCAGAGCAGAAAAGCTCAAAGGAAAAAGTGAGTGGGGTGTGCGTGGTGCTGCTGCCTGCACACTGCAGAGCAGGGCTGAGAGCTTCTGGAGCTGTGTGGCTGCAATTCTGTCTTCTCCACAGCAACTTCCAAAAGTCAGGCTGTGATTCCAAAGCCACTGGGCAGCTCCTGACACTCTGTGAGCTCCACTACTAGAGCTGCTGATCTGTTTGCATGGAGCAAAAGCTTTGCCACTAGCGTTGCTCCTCTCTGACCTTTTTGCAGACACACGTGCTCTCTTGTGCATAAAATATTTGTGGTATTATAATTTCCATCTATAAGGAGGCTAAAATGAACTATCCTGTTGATTTCCTTATCTATGTGGAAAAATTAACCAGCAGGACGATGGTAATAACCTGGAGTTATCTTGGTCCTCAGGTGGATGCTCCGTTTCAATTTTGTTTGGAAATAATTACCCCGAAAGCGGAGTAATTTCTGTAGGATGGTGCCTGGCTCTGAGCGCACATCCCACACCCCTTCCCCTGCAGCAGCGCTGGCAGCAATTTGCTTTGCATAAGCAAAGCCCAGGAGAGCACACATTGCATGCATCTCCTCCACAACAGGCTGGAAAGGCCGAATGAGAGAAATATGGGACATCGGAAGGAACTCTGCACAGAGCATGAAAAATCACGGCAGGCTCAAAGCCACAATCACAGCTTTGTTGTCATCTGTCATGAGAGCACTCCACTTTGTCCCAGCTTTAATTTCTATCGCCCGCTGCAAGTGGTAACAACAGCAAAAAAAGTCACTATGCTGATCCAATAGTTTTTTTTACTGCCTTTTGAAATCCTACTACAGTTTTGCAGTGAGGGGGAAAAAGAATCAGCTAATAGCTGTGAATCTATCACTAGGGATTTCTCTCTTTATGCCTTTCCTCCTGTATTTTCATAGAGTAACTGCAAGCCTTCCTAGGATGGAAAGTTCCCAGATGCAATAGCCTTCCCCCAGAGCACAGCAATGTGCAGACCTTAAGAATGTCTTATTTTGAATTACCATGAAACACAGAAGATAGATGATTTCATCACCTGCCTCAAACGTACCAGGGTGGTAAAGGTGGTGGGCAAACATGCCGCCACCAACAAGAGCTAAACTTTAAAGTAAGAAAATATACACTTGGATATATTTACTGGAAGCTGTTCATGGATGCTACATACTACATTATTCATTGACTGCTAGTCTAAGATATGTACAGTGCACAAATACTACCCTTAACAGACCAAAATAAGTCAATATTAAGGGTCAAAATTTCTCAGATTCAAGCATTCAGCTGCAAATCTCCATAGAAGCTTTCATTTTCCAAGCTCCTGAGGGTGAAAACCTCTCTCTAATATTATTTTGCAATATGCATAAGATACAGTTCTCTAAAGACTCTCTTTCATATAATTCCAAGATCACCACTTATTTTGATTACAGCAGTCTGAGATATCACAGGTCAAATCCATGAGTGAACATGACAGTAGATCTAATAACTGCAGGGGCCAGATACGCTGCAAGAAGTAAGCACAAAATGTCTGAGGTTGAAAGAGATCAAACACTGAGGTTCCTCCTAGAGCTTCTCATCGAGATTTTTTAATTTCCTTAGCAAATTAATCATCCCCTTGTTACTGCGCAGTGGTTATCAGATCTGCTCTGATGCTGTTTATTTTTCTTTGAAGGAGCAAAGTTTGGACTTAGTTGATTTCTATTATTAGATGATCAACTCATAATTCCTCCCTTTTCTGCAGCGCTCTTCCTGTGAGTTTTAGAATTTATTAGACTTCATTGCTAAGCACAAGGGGGCACATATGGAATCACTTACTGCATCAAAACACCTTCTTAAATTTAACCATATACAAAAACCTGGGTCTGCACACGCCCGTTGGAGGAACCAGAATGTTTTATTTGTCATGGTTCATGGAATCAGAGAATCATAGAAACATTAAGGTTGGAAAAGGCCACTAAGATCACCTAGTTCAACTGTCAGCCTATCACTACCGTTTCCCTCAGTGCCACATCTCCACAGCTAATGAACACCTCCAGAGGCTGTGTTGCCACCAGTTCCATGGCAGCCTACACCAATACCTCATCACTATTTCAGATAAGCTATTTTTCCTAATGTCCAACCTCAACTTCCTGTGGCGCAACTTGAGGCCATTCCCTCTCATCCTATCACTGTCACATGGGAGAAGAGGCTGAACCCCACTTCTCCGCAGCCTCCTTTCAGGGAGTTGTAGTGCACAATAAGGTCTCCTCTGAGCCTCTTCTTCTCCAGACTGAACAATCCCAGTTCCCTCTTCTGCTCCCCATAAGGCTTGTGCACCCTTCACAGATTTGTTGCCCTTTTCTGGACAAGGGTTGTTACCTTCTGTTTGTTGTATGGACACAACAAACTGATGGAGACTTTCGTTGCACAGGATTGGCACCACAGATGTGTGAAGTAATGCTGTGCGATAGATACACCATTGCTGAAGCAAACTGGGGAAATGTCCATGTCTTCAACGCAGAAGATAGGCAAGCCAATGTCTTATCACCATGATTTTAATTGAGGGCAGTGCAAAGAGAGGTGTTTTGAGTGATCAGCCAGGTTTTGGAAAGTGCTGCCCATGGCCATCACTGGCACAGCAGCGCTCCAGCTTTCCCCATCCATTTTAGGGCTTAATTTTAGGGCAAGTTCTCTGTAATGTTTTCATAAGTGACTTGGATGTCAAGAAGTTCTATTCAGAAAGAGTTCTGAGTAAATTTGCTGACAATACTAAACCGGGTGGACCTGTTGACTCCATTGAGGGTGAAGAGGCCTCACAGAAAGATATGGACAAATTAGAGAGCTGGGCAATCACCAGTCATGTCAGGTTGAACAAGTTCCGATTCTACACCTGGGGTGGGCAACCCTGGCTATGCATACACCTGGGAGACAAGAGGCTGGAGAGCAGCCCTGCTGAAGGGGAGCTGGGGATTCTGCTTGCCAGCTAGTTGAACCCGAGCTAGTAGTGAGCTAGGGGGGCAGTAGGGCTGATCGTCCCCAGGGTGCCTCAGCCCCAGCACTGCCACCAGGCAAAGGGCAGGATGGTCTCCTCTGCTCTGCAGTGTGTAGCCTCACCTCCTGGTGCAGAATGGGTGCCACAATCTCAGGACTGTCGGGTGTGAGCAGGGACTCTCCATGTTCTTTCTCATCACAACTCTGCAGCACAGAGGATCGCTTCAATGTCTTCTCCAGCCCAGAGCAGAAGGCACTTACTGCAGACAGAGCCTGCAAGGCGTCTGCCCTCCTTCCACCCAAAACTCATCACACATGTTAATCATTATAGGCTCTTGCAGTCAGAGAGCAGTGCTCATCTGATGATCTCAGTTGATAAATTTAGCATGAATCTGGCCTGGTGACTGCACTGTGGTATGCTTTGATTTGACAGTTATGTTAAAACGCTGCCTGGATTTGTTTCCCTGTGTGCATGTGTGTGTCCGCGTGCATCTGTACACATGGAAATAAATTCCTGGTATTTCAGTGCTGTTTGAATGAGCGCCGAGCATCGTAGGCCATCTGTCAGTAACTACTTCTAAACCAGGAAAGAAAAGAGAAGAGATATTTTAATCCTTCTGCTCACAACAAGCAATTTGGAAATTTGCACAGCTCGGAAAGAGATGTGCAGCTTCCAAAGGCAGGTTGTGCTCAGCAGGCCTCTGGGCCCTTCACGACTCCGTGACTGAGTGTTCTGCTATGCCAGGTAGGGACAGTAGTGCACCTACATCCAGTCAGGTGCTTTCCAAAAGTTTGGGAAGCTTGGATGTAAAGTGCTAAAGAAAAGCAAAATAATACCACTAAATGCTGGCAAGGCAAAAACGAAGTGTATAGTCAGAGTGTCTGTGGGGATTGTGAATAATACTATAAACAGAGATTTGATATTCAGGAGGGACTTAGTTTAATCTGCTTGGTCTTTACCAGCATGATACATGCAGCATCCTCAAACCTCTTTTTTCTTCCTAGACAGGCTTGAGTTTCTCCCCAAATCGTGTTTGATGCAATCACTTCATCAGAAGAGTTTTCAGAAAAGAAAAAAAAAGAACAACAAAACAACGCAACCCAATCACCAGCTGGTGTGCAGTTGGCATTTCTTTGTCATCCCACATATTCTCTGGCTATTACCTTTCTGTACAGGCTGGAACTGGCCAGGCTAGATCACTGGGCTGATGCCAATGGGATGAGGTTCAACAAGTCCAAGTGCTGGGTTCTACACTTTGGCCATGACAAACCTGGGCAATGCTACGGGCTTGGGGTGGTGTGGTTGGAAGGCTGTGTGGAGCTGGTTGGCACCTGGCTGAATATGAGCCAGCAGTGTGCCCAGGTGGCCAAGGAGGCAATGGCATCCTGCCCTCTATCAGAAATGGTTTTGCCAACAGGAGCAGGAGGTGACTGTCCCTCTGCACATGGCTCTGGTGAGGCCGCACCTTGAGTACTCTATTCAGTTTTGTGCCCCTCACTACAAGACATTGAAGCCCTGGAGTGTGTCCAGAGAAGGGCAGCAAAGCTGTGAGGGGTCTGGGACACAGGGCTTATGGCTCAGGGAACCTGGGTTGTTCAGAGTGGAGAAGAAGAGGCTCAGGGGAGACCTTATTGCCCTCTTCAACTCCCTGAGAGAAGGTTGCGGTGAGATGGGGGTCAGTCTCTTCTCCTGTGTTACTAGTGATAGGACGAGAGGCAGTGGCCTCAAATTGAACCAGGGGAGATTGAGGTTGCACGTTAGGAAAAACTTATCCAAAAGAGCGGTCAGGCACGGAACAAACTGCCCAAGGTAGAGGGGGAGTCACTGTCCCTGGAGGTGCTGGAGAAACATTTTGTACTGAGGGACACGGTTTAGCGAGGAAAGACTGGTGGTAGGTGCGTGGTTGAACTGCCTGATGTTGGAGGTCTTTCCCAACCTCAGTGATTCGGTGATTCTGTGATTCCATCCACAGCATCCTGTCTTGAATATCTTTTCATTTAAGCTTTCTAATACTTCCTTTGTATTTCTTGTGCTTACTCATTTCTAAAAAAAGAAGAGAGAGGGGGGGGGGGAGAGGGAGAGAAGTACAAGGCTTAGAAAATATGAACTGGTGAGTGGAAAAAAACTGCACGCCTGAATTTTTGTAGTGCTCATAGCATGTGATGGAAATCTTGTGAAGGAGTAGAAATCTCTCCTGAGTGCGCCCAGATCTTGCCTCAGTGGAAGGTTTCAGCAACCAATACCTGGTTTCCTACTTTAAATGAAACATGCTGTTGTTTAGGTTGAACTACCTGGGGTCTGGAATTCTGAAGAAACTAATAAGAAATTTTTCTCCAGTTCTATTTTTGTATTATACCCATAGCACTGCAAGCCAGAACTGTTCGTTCAAATGAACATTTTTCTGTGTCATTGAGACATGGGTGCATTGTAACAAGCACAGGCAATCCAAAGGAACAATGAATCAAATAAATCACCAGAATTCCTGACGGACAGGGAGAGACAAAGGGACAAAAACCAAACCACTACACCACTCTTGAAGAGCTGCAATCTGCAGCAATCAGAAACCACCCTTGCAAATAACATCACTGAAAATTTCCAAGAGCTGAAATGTCAAATATTAATGTAATTTGACTAAATTATCCCACATAAATCCCAATCAGAATGCAGCAAGTTGTCTACAGGAGGGACACCACTCCAGGCTGGGATGAGTGTCCGGCTCAGTCCCCAGCCTGATGAGTTTGCACATGCAAGTGAGTTGGCACAAAAGCTGTTTGTGCTCCTGTTTCATTCCTTGAGCAGTAAATGAACAAGCTCTCTCTGCACTGTGAATCTGTCAGGTCTGATGGAAGGCCAAGCCTGATTTAGAGTCAGTTTGCTTTGAGCAAAGAAACCTAAGCACCGTAAACATCATGAGCATCAAAGTAGACTAAGTGATGCTAGAGTGATACAAAGGACTGTTACACAGGCAGACAAAGGATTCTGCTTTGGTATACACAGCTGTTTTAAAATTTTCTTATAGCCCTTCATTGCTGGTTTGCAACCTGAAGAGGTACCAGAGGGATGTAGGGGTGCAAACGGCTCCTTCTGCTCTGCTCCATTAGGCACCTGCCTGCAGGAGTGGCCAAAGCAGCATTGCACCAGGGTTGTTCCTCATCTGCAGCCCCTCTGCTGCAGGGCAGTGGCACTGAGCACCCATCTCCATCCGTTCTTTCCACATATCCTCAGCCCTGTCAGCACCCATACAGACAGTGACAGGGTGAGAACCCACACCCCCAGGAGCATCGTTCACCAGCTTGGACCAGCACTGATGTGGCGAGAGGGCAGCAGGCATTAATTGCAGTGTTGCGTGGTTATTAAGCTATGTCGCAGGGCAGCTGGGGTAAGAAGACTTTTCTGCATTGCATCAGCCAAGTGCCCAGCCCTGGGGGATCTCATTAAAGGCAGGCAGCCTGCTCTGGACCACCGAACCAAAACAAGGTACTGATGGAGACTTGTTTCTCTCTGGTTCAGCTGTGTTGAGAAAGCCAGCATTTTGCAGAGAAAATCTCATTGAGAGCAATGCCAGATCTCCCTCAGTTGAGCATCCCACATCTGCTGCGCCTTTCTCTAAGGCTCAGCTCCCTGTGGTGCAGAAAGTAAGAAGACACCAGGGAGCTCTTGAATGAAGAATTTAAAGATGAATTCACTGCTCAGTAGCTTGGCTCTGCTCGTGCCCCTGTCCCCATCCAGTCTCTTGGAGATGCTGCAGGATGAGTGGTGACTGTGAAACTCTTACAAAAGAGAGGGAACTAATGGAATATTGCTATTTATGGATCTGCCCATTAGAGAAGCTCTTCTGTGGTACGCAGCATGCCAGTGCACTTTTTAAAAAATAAATAGGAACTAGGATATTAGCAGAGGAAGCATATGTGGCCCCAAGACCATGACTCATCGGGTTGAATCGACCAGCTGAGGTCAGCACTTCTACTTATCAGCTCTTAGTTGCAAATACGGTGATGGGGACTGTGATTCTATTACTTAAATTTTACATGCTGTGTAAAATACGGCAGTGATTAATGTCTGTTACGAAGGCGGTGAGCTAGCTGGATGTGCTGTTTTTAGAATTTGGAAGCTATTTCAAGGTCGAGAGGTTTCGTTTTCTTCCTAAAGTGGGTTTTCAGCTGACAAAGTGGGCTTCCTACAGATTTCAGTGTCTATATTTATAGGCAGTAAAAAGTATTTTGTGCTCTCATTGGCATCCAAAAACAGAGCCCAACCGCAGCTTGCTGAGAAAACCCCACTAATTGCACTGCCACAGCCACATATCCTCTGAGCACTGTAGGCCTGTGAAAGCATTGACCATAAGCTGATGCCAAACAGGAGGCAATTTTGACAAAGATAGAAAATGTTTCAATAGCATGCTGTTTGTTTGTTGGTTTTTTTTCTTTTGGCATCCCAAATTTTTGATACAAAGCATCTTCCTCTCCAGCCAGTCATTGGGTGGTGTGGGAGGGGGCCCATGTTTGCTCATGCCTCACTGCGCTGAAGCCCAACCCCAGGCAGATGGTGGGAAACACCTCTCTGAGGAAGGCCCGTTTCTGTGGCCAGGACAACGCATGCAGAGAATTATACTGAGCGGAAAGAGCCTTTCATCCCCACTGTCGTGTCCACGAACTGTCGCCATTTTGTGTGGAATCTTTTCCATTCTGGTTTTACAGTCAGTTAAAACAATAACATAAAAAGTCACAGGTTGTGCTTGATGGGAGGGCAGCATTGCTCACTGTCAAACACCCAGAAGCCCAGGTCAAATACGTTTGTACAGGAAAAATATACCCTTCTTTCCTCCGTGTTTACAAGAAAACCATAGCACGAGGACAGGATGAGCCCAGAGCAGAATAGCAGTGTTCCCTTCCCTGTAACTGTGGGGATAACTGTGTTTATCCTCATTTCCCAGCAGAGCTAAGTCAGCCCCCAGGGACTCACATCCCGATGTTGTCCTCCTCCACCCCACAGCCCCTGGTGCAGGGGGCTGAGTGCATCTGGCAAAGAAACCCCCTGGGCACAGCGCTGGGAGCAGCTCCATCCATGCACAGCCCACAGCCTCTTAGCAGTTGGGCTCAGCCACCGAAACATCCAAAACCTCCTCTAGGAACCCTGTAGGGCCACAGTAATTACAGACACGCTGCAGTGCTGGTTGGGGCTGTGCTGTAATTACCATGAACCAAGATAAAACCCACCAGCAGGCTCTCAAGCTATTGAGACCATGGCTCTGCTCTGCTTGGCATCACTTTAAACAGCTGCATCCCTCTGTAACCAGTGTCAGCTCCTTGTAGGGCTTATCCCACCTTACCTGCTCTCCAGTTCTTCTCTCTCTTCTCTTTTATCTTTTCTCCTTTTTTATTTCATAACCGCAGGCTCCTGTATGAGACATTTTTGTCGGGATTTTCCCCTCTAAACCCTTCACTAGACACCACTTCCAAGGTTCACACTTACGGATTTCATTATTTCCCAGTGAAATTGCACACACCCCATCTCCCTTCAGCACCGAGGGAAGGTGATTTACCTGCTAATGTCAGTCTGATAATTTTGTGCTTAGGTTGGAGGCATCCTCTGCGGCCATTTCTCCACTAAGTGCTCTCTCTCTTGAATTTTTCATGCCTAAGACATCTATGACTAAGACACCCAGAAAGATTATTCTTTTTTAAATACAGGTTAGCTACTCTTTTATTTGATTTGTGTGGGTGTTATTTCACTCAGCACTTCGGCGTCTTGTGACCCACTTACAGGCTGAAACAGGCTCCCATGAACTTTCATGTCTTTATATTCAGGTTGCTCTGAACTTACAGAAAAACCTCTGAGGCAACCCTATCCTTGAGTTTTAAATCCAAAATGGCTCTTCTCAGCAAATGACTGAAAATATGCTACGGCAGCTCAATTCACGATTCGCATGAGCCACGGGGGCCACGTGGGATCTCAGCAGTGTTTGTGGTGCTGGGCTTACCGGGAGAGATGGGAAGCACCAGGAGCTGTCGAGCATTTTTAGCTTCATGAAATCTCACGTCCTGCATCCAAGCAAGGGGAGCAGCACGAAGCCTATCCAGGATTCTCCCACTCTCCAAAGCCCAGGTGCTCCTTACCCACCCCAAGTCTTGCCCCGGGCAGGAGAGAGCAGTGGGTGACCACCTCACCTCAACGCACCCTTGGAAGAAGTTTAGAAGAAAAGAACTTCTACCCCAAAACAAATGTCGTTGTGTGGAGCTCTGCTGGAGCCTGGCAGTTTTATTTTCCTGGTATAATCATGTCAGTGTGACTTGTCTACTCTTCTGTACTGATATGCCCTTAAGGAATTGAAGCTGTTCAGTCTGGTTTTGAAAACATTGTGAAGTGACTTAATTACAATATAAATGCATCTTCATAGGGAAAATAGCACAATGTAACAGCTGGGAGTTACACTTGGAAGACCAGCCTTAGAAATGTAGGACAATTGCACGACATCGGCACTGATTTAACCCTGTACAAACAAAACTACCCAAGCATGAAACAGAAGACATGCAAGGCTCCCAGTCTCTTCGTATGCTCACATCAAAGCAGGGCGTCTCACCAGAAAACCCCATGTAGCCAAAACACAGGACACAGAGTGGGAAAAAGATACAGGATTTGGTTAGGAGACTGGATGAGACTCAGTCCCCCTCCTCCTTCAAGGTGCCCTTCATCAGCAGCCACTGCACAGGCAGCTGTGGCCTCAGGAAGGAACCTAGCTCCTTCAGATAGCAATGCAAGGGATGACATGGCTAAGCAGAAATAACCCAGCGACCCTCCACAACCTAGCTTGCATGTTCTACATCTCAGTGCTGAGTGCTGCAATGCAGCTGGTCACAGAGGAAAGCTAACGAGTTACTTATTCAGAGAAAACACAGGAAGGAGACCAAAATTTGCCTCTTCCATCCTAGAAGTAATGAGCACCAAAATAAGGTGTATTTTAAATGAAACTTAAGAAGTCCAGGTCACGTATTAGAAAAGTGAGTAATCTAAACATGAGGCACTTACTGAAACATGCACAAGGTCAGTACTCAAATAAAAGATAGCTGATTATAAATGACCTTGTGTCCACATAGAAAAAAAGCCATTAAAAGAATCACTATTGTTGCTTCACATTAGCTGTGACTCAATGCAGACAGCAAGCAAGAATGAAAGTGCTTGTTAGTTCCTAAAGAAACCTAGAACACCTACATACTTTTTAATTACACAGCTATGCGTGCATTTAATTAAATTAAAAAACAATTACCACAATTTACAATATGAATCAACACTTCAGCCAATTGTGATTACAGCTGAGTTTGCTTTTTGACCCTTTTTTGTTGATTCTCCTGGCTGTTAAGTAATGCTAGCTGATCTTTCTGATTATAGCAGAACTCCAAAAGGGAGTCATGCCATGGGTGCTCTGGCTGCTTATTTCTGGAGTGACGTGAGCCTTTTTTCCTTCCTGAGGGATGTTGGATAGAGGTGGCAATTTGTTTTTTGGCTTTGGTAAAGTTGATTTGAAAATTATGAGATGCCAAGAGTTCGCACTGAAAACTGTGATGTGAATAAGAGTCTTGTGATACATGGACTGGCACATGAAGAGAGATCCCCGCATGAGAAAAATATCATGATGCAGCACTAAGTTCCACGATGTCCATTCATAAGGATGGGTAGGATAGGGAAGGCAAGTATTTCAGTGGTGTGGATGCATAATTCTTCATTTGAAGGAAGTGACAGATGCGTTATATCTGCTGAAAATATCCTAGAGATTCACGCTTTTGCAAAACAGTTTCTCACTTTCTTTTGTTTAGCAGCAGTATCTACAATAGGAACCCTTTCCACACAGGAGACAAATGCCTAAAGCAGATAAACAACTATATAAATAACACCCATAGGCTTGAATGGCTTTGCATGTCTTGGCTTAAGCTATTCCAACAGCCCCGTCTGGAGGTGCAGAACCTTTCTCCCCAGCAGACACCTAGGGAAGGTCAGCAAGGAGAAGTGGAGCCCTGTATGGCCAGTGGAAAAAAAAAACCTAATGCAGATGTCTGTTGATCCAGTTTTAAGATTCTCCTTGTCCCTCTAAATGGAAGCTCTTCCATTTGGTGCATCAAGAACTCTTCCCTAACTTAATATCATCCACAAGTTTTCCAGAGATGTATGTTGTCTCCTTATGTGGCTGATGAAGCTGTATTTAGAGAGATACTACACCCAGTCTACTACAGGAGCCCAGTGGCCAAGACAGTTCTCACCTCACCTCACCGTCTGGCCCTCCAGCTCATGCTTTCATAGCGTCCTTATGAGAGTGCTGTGGAGATGGTGCTGAAAACCTTGCTGAAACCGGGTGGTCTTACATTCACTGCCCCCTCAGCCAGGCATTTCATCACAGGAGGTAACTGAGGTGGTCAGGCAAAAATTGCACTTAGTAAATCTTTGACCAATCCCAGGTACCTTCCACTCTTTTACACATTTGGAAAAGGAGTCAGGAGGACACATACTTCCTGTGTTTGCCCAGCACTGGAGACAAGTCTGACTGCGCTACATCTCCTGTCCTACAGACAGGCATAGCTTTTTTTTTTCTTTGACCCAGGACCTCCTTAAGCCTTTGTGACTTCTCCTGTCACTCAGCATCACTCTCAGCCCCCTCGGTAAAACCCACAGGTTACCCCAAGGATCTCCACACATCCAAGTTATGTTTTCCTTTGGCTGTCCCCTCCATCCCAAGCTGTCAGGGCTCTAATTCAAGATTCTCTATCAATTTACATCAGCATTTTCCATGTATGATATTTATTTTCTCCCTCACTTGCCGATGGACCCATGGCATTCACCCATGCAACTTGCATACAGACCTGCAGGCTGAGGTTGCATGTTCATGGGAGGGAAGACAAACCTGGAGGAGAGCAGCCTGAGGGGCAGCCTGGGCAGTTGGCTGCTCATCTGAGGCTGGCCAGAGGCACATCTGCAAGCCCCAGGGAGCTCAGAGACAGGTGGAAAAGCTGGGAGTGATCTGACTGCACAGCCAAGGAGCTGAGGGCTGAGCAGTCTTAAATTACCATTACCATAACACCTGGGGGTGAATGCTTGGATTTCTAAACTATTTTCAATGCAGCTGATAAAAATTGCCTGCAAGACATGCTAAGAGCAGGGTGGTCACCAGCCTGCTCATTCCTGTAGTTATCTTCTAAGTGATTGCTTCTGAAGATACACTTCAATTAAAGATGGAGCAATGGGTGCTTCTTTCCACCAATGTGAAGGGTAAACAAAAACACACCATATATTTCTGCGGCTTGCAGCTTACTGTCCTTAAACCTTACACTGATAATCAGCCATACACAAACCTGGCAGCATATTCTCTACAAAAGAAAGGGAAAAAAAGAGCTTACTTTAGCAACATCAAAAGAAAACTGCCTTCTCTCACAAACAAATGTGAGAAGTTATTTTAAATGCCTAACTGTAAGCACTGTGTACACATTCCCCTGCACATCAGCCCACAAAAAGGGGATCCAGTGTCCCTTTGGCAGAGTGTGTCAGACTTGGGTATACCAAAATATGTGTAAATCTTCTGCTATATTGCTCTCAGTGCTGATGCCTAACACCAGACAACGTATTTGCAGCAAGCAATTTATTAGTGCAGCAATTTTAGCTCCATTTCCTGCTTGCAACACATCCAACAGTCAGCCCCTCAGTTGTTATTCCCAATGTGTTTATAATTCCGTTTTATTCCAGCCTGTTTTATTTGTATGTATTCCAGCTCATGGAAGGTCACACGCACTCCCCATGTCGAGCACAACCGCTCACCCCCTAGACGTGGTGCTTTCCTGGATGACTGGAATTTCTGTGAACAGCCGCTGCTCCTCTCCCACGCAGCCAGGAGCACACCCCAGACATCTGCAGAGTGCTGACCAGCAGTGCTTCAGACAGACCCCTTTACGCACAGCTCTCCAGCTTCCTCCGCTGTGCTCAGAGAAACGCTTCGGTCCTAAACCTCTCCCTGGTGCACACGGGACAGGATCCCAGTAAGAGTAAGCTCCAGTGGAAGATGCCTGGGTCCATCGCAGGGCTGGCTTCCTCATCTCTGGCCCACGACCAGATCCACTTTCACACGGGCGTGGGCAAAGAGCAATAATGCATGCATCCATGGAAGATATTTTCGAAACGCCACTAAGAACATTGCATAAACTGCCTCAGGAACCTCGGGCCTTTGCAGGAGGGGAAACCCTCTTTGACCCGTTTTTGTTCTGGCACCAATGCAACTTCTCCATCAGGCTGGCTTCTCTGTGGTTGAGGTGGTTACTGTGAACTTCTGCCTGGGTAAAGGACCTGGGTTTACTAAATTCCTTCTCCAAGTCCTCTGAATGTAGGATCTGAGATTTTAGCGGTGTGTAGGCGTTGTTCTGCTTAGCATTGCAAAATGTACATGTCTTAGGTAAACCTTTCAGAAGTGACTGAGGTCCTCAGGAAATTAAGAAGTCAGAACAGAATTATAAAAGCTGGTCCTAACATGATTCCATTTGAAAAGGCAGAAAACAAAAAAGGACCCATACAGATGCTCTGATGATGGCAAAGCAAGATTACAGTCTGCCACTTGACTTTACAATAGGCCACTGAAGGTTTCTCCTACCATCTATTGAGGGAAGAAGTAAAGAGGGGAAATGTACAAAAGGAAGGAATCTTGTCTACATCCTCACTACAAGAGAAATTTACTAAGGAGACAGCAAGTCCTCAGAACACTAACTCAGAAACAAGATCTACTTACGTTACAGAAGTGGCAAAAGTCACACTAGTCAGCTGCAAGTCCTCCCTCTGCTACACGGACAATAGCTTGCTGTTGAAGTGAGCAACAAGCAGTGTCAATGTAAATCAAATCATTTTTTTGTTCATCTTATGAAATCGTACCTTATAAGCTATACCAGAAATCCAGCTGCTTCAGTTCAGCCGCAGAGGCAACTAGCACAGACAAAGCTATTTGTTGGAGGAGAACCTGCACAACCATCAGACAAAGAAGAGGCAAAAGCAGTCCTCAGGACAAGGTGATGGAAAGCTGAGCTCAAGGTGGCTCTAAATCTGAAAGCAATAATAACAGGTTAAAATGAAAAGGCGAGACTGGCAACATCTGAGGCTGGAAGTCAGCGTACAGATTGCTTGTGAGCACAAAGGAGGAAGTCACCGAGATACCCAGAAAAGGAACAGAAGACCAGGTGCCAAAGGTTCTCAAGAGAGAGAAAAAAAACTAGAAACAGCGAACTGCCTGAAAGTTCATATAGGTTGTGGGGAGAAAAGAAAAAAAAGCTACGACGCATCAGCATTTCTGTCCCTACTTCTTCCACTGTTGTATAAGCCAGCTTATAAATGCGTACACAAGTTTCCCTTACTTCAGAGTCAGAAGGTATTTCTTCTTCACAGGCTTCATGTTGCTGCTCTCTAGAAAGGAGGAAACAAGAATCGATGGGAGGAAACTCCAGATGTTGTCCAGAGATGAGCACAGGCAGTGGTTCTGTCCTTGCCTCTTCTCCACCCAAAGAGCCTGCCTCCCTACCCAAGGCCCCCTGAAATCTCACTTGCATGTTCAACACTTAGAAAGCACGTGGCTGCAACTCTTTTCCTGAGTAATTATGTCAACGTACACACTAAGCATTGCTATGGAATAGACGAGTTGTTCTCAAGGAACGCATACTTCCCTGTAAGGAGAGACACAACAGGCTCTGACTGCCTCAGTGCTAAAAGCCCAGTTTATACAGAATTGATACTGTAATGGAAATCTGAAAAGTTCTGTTTCCCAAACTGGCGAAGACCAAAACCTTAACGGTTGTGAACTACCCAACAAATGAATAAAAAATCCTTCGGGTATGACGTGCACATGATACACATTAACCATTTGCATTTGATAGCTTGAAGGAGTGCTTTATTTTGATTGAGTACAGATTCAGTTCACAGAGAACACATCAGTTAATACATATCTTCACTTTGTAGGAGAAATGGGCATGAACACAAGCACTCAGTCACCAGTCTTTTATAGCCAAATTATGCAACTTGTACCTTGAAAGCATCATGCATGAGAGTTTTCACTAAAACCTCATATAGGAGCACTGTAGTCATCTCTAGAAACATAGAGGAGGTTAATCTCAAGGACTGTGAAATTCATTGCATATGCATACATCACTTGCAAATTTATCCTTCAAAATCCTGGTTTTGAGGTTATCATGGAAGTGTGTTTTAAGAGTCCCTGAATAACATCTTTCCCCTTGAGGTTCTTCTGCCTGCAGCTAGCAGCCTTCACTTCAAGCAGCCAGTGAGAGTTGGAACCCAAGCAGCCAAAACTCTCTTAAAACCACATTAAGTGAGCTGCAGTGGCAGCTATCAGGAAGAAGGGTGCCTGGATCTCAGCAGAACAGAGCAGTCTCTATGCTTAACCATTTTATTAGAACCTGACATAGTAATGAAGGCAAGGCTGTTTGCCAAAGCAGTCCCTATTAATCTAACCTAACTTACCGTCATTGGTAGCCTTAAGTTTTGGTGGCACTTGGACTTGAAGACCCCAAAGCTCTTCTATTTCCCCCAGGTACCCGGCTTCGTACCAGGCAATCTAGCAGAAGATACTGTCGCTCTTCACAAACCACTCAGTACTGACACCAGACCTACCTGACGGCTCTGTCACGAGTTCCCTCATCACACAGGTTCTCCCTTGAAGGAAAAGCAAGGTGCTAAGTACTGCAGGGAGTTCATGTCTGCCTGTGTGCATGCATGGGGATGGGACACTACCCCTCTCCAGAGGCAGTTAAAGAGGAGTGACATATTTAGACATGTTGGCTCAAGGGCAGACAAAAGCCCTGAATGTGGGGCAACCTAATGTGAAACATGGCAGGAACACAAGTACAGAATGAAGATGAGGGCAGAAAGGGAATTATGAATGACGTTGCCAGACCAAAACGTTTCATTTCAGCTTTTCAAAGCTGTTTTAGAAGATCTGTGCACTCAACCTGCTTCTGAGTGCTCTTTTACTGACTTTCACAACTAATTTATTCTCTCCTCTTAAAGAGCTCCAAAACACAAGAAGACACCACTAGTGACACAATGAAAGCAGTGGAATAGCAAATACTACCAAGCACAGAAAGTATTCTGTAAGCTGTCAAATACAAGAGCAACACGGTAATCTTCGTTTTTCCTCCACTTACAATAATAAAGGCTTTAAAATGTTTAAAATAATTGTCTAAGCTGCAAGTTCATGCCCAAGCTCCTCAAAGTTTTAAACAGCATCTTACAACTGAGAAAACACTGTTTATCTTTTTATTTGTAAACCAGAGTTTGAAATACTTTATAATATTCTTATAATTTCATCTTTCTTTCCCCCTCCCCGCCCCCCCTAAAGAAACAGCATTTAAGTACTGAATGAACAGAGTGGTGTTAAATGTTAAGGACCACGTTTTTAAAATCTTTATTAAAAATGCAGTAATTATGAATTTAATTTGTGTTTTAAACTAAGCTACATAGGTATCTAAATGATTTAAAATGAAGTGCAAAATTGGAAGTCCAGTCACAGATGAGGCTGTGGAGTTGTGCTCACGACAGAAGAGGCCTACCTGAGCAGGCACAGCCCCACACTCACAAGCTAGCTCTGCCTGTCTCCGTCATGAACGCTGCAACACTGCTGATCTATGCAATATAAATTCACCCTTTCTAATAAGAAGAATATTAACTAAAGCTTTCAGTTAAGCAATAAGACCTTTCTAATTAGCAACAGAAAAAAAAATGACATGCTTGCTCTGTTTCAGGCACTTTCAAGATCATAGTTTATTTACTGTAGGTAAAAAGCTAGTATACAGATTAAGAGATCCCTTAAATTTCAACTCTACAGTTATACACCATCTAGTATTGTTGCTCTGAATATTAACCAATAACATTTCTAAACACCTGTAAGCCCCGCTATAAATCTGCGTTATGAGGAAAAAATATATAAATCAATGCTTATTTGTTCAATGCATAATATTTACATTGTGAAAACTGTGGGAGATGTAACAAGTAGTGGTCAGGAGGCAATAAATTTTAAAAAGCTGAAGTTGTATATATTTGTTGTTGTTTTTTTCCCCCCCCACAGCAGTGTGCTAATCAGCATAATTGTATACAAAAATTAAAATGAATATCCCATTACAGAAATCTTAATCATCCAAACTGCAGTCATTACTTGCAAACCACGTACATGCAACACCTGCTAGGACTGGGTGTTTTAAAGTATAAAATAGATTATGACATTTAGACAAACAATAACTTGCATACAAACAAAATTAAAAACTGCACTCAAGAACTGTACTGATCACAAGCATCTTCCATACAGGAGGGGAAAGAAAAACAAACACTTAACAATGACAGAAAGCGGTCTCTTTCTGTACACTAATTATCAAAGGCAATGTATAGACTGAGAATATCTGGATGGCAAACTCCGTAGACACTGAAAACAAAAAGCTTTCACATACATGCTCTTTATAAGAGGCCTTTCTTTCCAACAAATGGCAACAACTGACAGCAAGTAAGGGGCAACAGGCGTACAACTAAATAGATCTTGCAAAATACTAAGATGGGGTAGTTGTTAATATACAACTTGAACTATATATACAATATAATGGAATGTATTCCATCCCCAAACTGGTTTATGAAACAACTGGACCTTTCTACACTAGCCTTGTGACTCACCTATCATTCTAATGAAAGTTTAAGTACATGAGAGACTTACATGAAAAGTAAAACTTCATAGGGCATCTTCACAGGACCATTGACAAAGCTGCTTAACGGAATTTCTGCTTTTAAAGTAATTTTGTTAGACATAATTGAAAAAAAAGGTCTGTGTATAAAATGCCCTGACAGACACTTCAACATAGAGCTTTGGTGATTTAAAAAGGCCCTTTTTGATCTGCTATGAATCGTACTGTAGAAGTACTGATGCATGCACACATCTGTGTCAGCTGAGACTAGTGATCCAATTGCATGCACATTTCCTCGAGGTGCTTTCCATGTTAAACCACTCCAGTAACAATAAAATGGAAAACAGAGTAACCAAAGTACTTCAGATAACTCCTACTTAACAGGAAATGGAATGCCAATATGGCAGTAAAACCTTTTTCTGTTGTTGTTTTAAACAGGAAGGTCTCTTGTACCAGCAGAATCCTGTATACAGATGCACAGAGAAGGAAGGAATACACCACTTATAATCCCCATTAAACAAGAGCTGATTCATCATGTGAGAAGGTACAAATTACAGAAAATATGAATAGTCAATAGAAGAGAAACAACTGGTTTACATGAAAGAAAAGAGAACACTTCAGTCTGATTGCAGTTATTTTGTGAAAGCTGCTACAACAGCCCACAGAACCTCATTTGTGTTGGCTTTCATACATTCAACCTCAGGGTCTAAATCCAGAAGCTGCCGCACTCTCTTTGTGGCTAAATCATACTGCTCATCCAAAAGGGGGGCAAAAGCGTTCTCCAGGACATCTGAAGCATGGGCTAAATAAACGAGTGCCAGCAAGCGCTTGTCCATGCGGTGGGGGTCATTCACCCATTTGTCAAGAACTGCCTCTTGAACCTTCTTGATGAGGCGCTGTTTGATGTTGTTGTTGGTGAGAGGATGCGTAGTCATGTCAAAAAGAAGGAAGTTCTGTTTCTCTGTTGTCAGTACACCTTTTTCCACTAGATTTTTAGCTAACCGTTCACGGACATTTCGTAACTGGTAGTGCAACTTTAATGGGTTCCATGTTTCACCTAAAAACAAACAAACAAAAAAGCTAGTCAGGCAAAAACTAAGCTGAAATATTACAGTGATTTTTTTCCCTGTGGTGCAGAATGAGCTGTCAAATTCATATAGCTGACTACTACAGCAAGATATTGTGGTCATGTCAGCATTTCTCTGATCTCTGACCTATCCAGATACATGCATAAGGGCAGAAACCATGAGAACAAATTTGAAGAGTTTCAGGGTATGTTTATAGTTGGGGTCCAGTGTTAGCTAAGTCATGCCTTGACCAAGAATATGATAAATAAGCACTCTTGTACTTATGAAGAACAGTCACAAAGAGTTTTAGTAGCGATAACAAAAACATTTATTGTTTACAATTTAAAAAGCACTTCCTCCAACTTTGTCTATTTAGAACAGAATAGTTGAGTTGGAAGGAACTTTCCAAATTTGTCTAGACCAGTGGCCTGACTTCTTCAGTGCTAATCAAAGGTTAAAAGATATTTGTCTGCTTCCAGCATTTATCAATTCAGAGATGGAGGAACTGTCACCGCCATTCTTTCTGCCATAGAGACAAGCTAATGTGTGGCAATCCTATATAACTCTGGTTTTTCTATTTCCTCAAGTTCATGCTCTCCATTTCCACTCCTCTCAAGGCCACTTCAGAGCACATGTATGCACTTCAGAGAAGGGAATTTTTAAAGCACAAAATGTCAACAGCTACATATGAAGCTAAAGTTGTTAAGCACTAAGAAATCCATCTTTGTTTAGAAGTTTACTTCACCTAAAATTTTTAGGTCCAGCTTACCTCAGCGTTTCAGCATTAAGATCTCCTCCTGATATTAAAAAGCCGTTGCACTTTTACAGGTGAGGAAAGAAACAGTATTGAACGTTTCTTATGTAGAAATAGTTTTTCCATAAACAGTGTAACTTCTACATCAGTGGTTCTATTTTTTGGTTAATTTTCAGTAATAATACATAAAATCACAGAAGAATTTAAGTCTTTCCCACTTGTTGCAAGGTGACAAGCTGTATGCAAGTAACAGCCAAGTCAAGTTAACAAATGGGGTGACATGAACTGCGTAGTAAAAGGTAAGTCCTGTAGGTCCCACTCCTTACCGCTGTGGGATTTTTCCAGCTGGACCATGAATGAAACTATCACACACCATCACCCCCCAGACAGCACTGTCCTTTTAGCGTTTCACAGAGTGGACATTTTTTCCTAGATGCTTCTAAACCCGGTAGGTAGATGTGTGATAATAAGAGTTAGCACTGTGGTGACACCTTGTGACCAACCTCCACCACTACACATTTATTCTAATACAGATGGGTGGTTGTTTTTTTCTCCGCAGGGAGACTCGACTTTTTGACCCAAACTTCTGAATTCCCTATACTTGCCTCTCTTTGAGGTTATCTTATAAGCAACACTGGCCGAGCAAATGTAGCTTCAAACATCCAAATAAAGATTTCCACAATGGCTTTGAACTCATATGCACTGGAACAGAAGCAGTATTCTTGTACTTCTGATAACGATGGCTGGAATAACTGTTTTCCCAGGATCAGGCCCCAGAGTAAAGAATTCATAAAAAATATTCTTCAAAGGGCAGGTTTCAACTATGAGAAATGCAAAGTGCCCTAATGCCATTGAAGAACCAGTAATTAAATACTCATGTGCAAGCAACAAAGACTGATCTAAGTCTCAGCCAAAGCACTAATGATAGGAATTTTTCTGGATCCAAAGTTTATGAGGCTCATGCCTCAAGGAAAACCTACAATATAGTTAATTCACTACATGACCTTTTTTGAATCAGAACTGACTTGATGCTGATAAGGTGAAACATCAGTATTTGTGAAGAGGAAAACAACTGGCTTTACAAGCTGTAGAAGTGAAGGAGAGCTGGGCAAGAACAGCCTAAATAGTGGGAATGTGCTGCAGCCCTGCCCCCTACTGACAAGAACTCTCATATCACTGACCAACACTCACTGAACTAGAAAGCAGGAATGAAAAGGATGGAAGATGAACTGTGCAGGAGAACACAGAAGTGCAAGGAAGCTTTTTGAGGTAGTGCAGGAAGAACATAAACACAAAAAAGTAGAGAACTGGAGAAAGTTCTGAAACTCATCTGTTTCTACAAGTAACAAACAGATTCAGATGAACAATCTCAAGTCTCACAATCCCCTTCCTCCCAAAGCTATGTTCTTGACAAAACAGGTTTCATTTTTTTCCTCCACTGTTCATATCATTGAAGTACAGCCCTGATCTTCAGCAGAAAAGTTGCATTTTGTGTGTTTTGTAAAAACTGGTGAGTCTTAGAAAGGAATTCTGGCTACAGAAAAAAAAAAACAGTACATGTTACAACCATTGGAGAGTTTTAACTGCAATTGTAAAGATGAAATCAAACTAATGTTTATTTCCTCTCTTTTTTTTTCCCCCCAAAATGTTCAGCTTTATATGAAGATCTGTGCACAAACCCTTCATTTAGATCAACTAGAAGTGCTACACAGTATCAGAAAATATTTGTTACGTTTCTCCAGGTAGTAAGAACTCATCTTTATTCTTTGTGACTGATGGCTGAATTTTCACTCTCATTTTTACAACCATATGGGTAGCTTCTTAAGTTCTTATCCAAAGTTCTGAGCACTGAATCCATATAATCATACTCCAGACTTCCAGTAGCTTTCATTTCCAGTTACAAAGAAAGACAGTAAAGACAGTTATAGCTCCAGGGCAGAGTCCTGATTCACTTCAGATTACCAGAAGACACATTTTACCGCAGAGCTGAGATGTTCTCTGACATTTCCACCTAGATCCTTTCTGTACCAAGTTGAAAGCAACAGTTACTTACATTTGATTAAAGGCTACAATCAACAAGAGACTACTCTAGAAGGCAGACTAATTAAATTTTTGCATAATTTCTTCTCCAAAATCTAACAGTATAATCTCTAGTGACTCCAAGTAACCAGCTTTATTGAGGGGAGAAAAAAAAGCAAATACATTATGTCCAAAGCTTACCACTAAGCAGTTCAATCCAATTTTGTACTGTTTCAGGAGGTTGGGTCTCTTTTATGTGTTTCAGAGCTTCATCAAGCAGAACATCCCCTGTAGGAGCATCAGACTTGCAAATCACCTAAAGCAGAATAAAACACAGTATTTTCACTTAATTCATACACCACAAACATCCAATAACAAAAAAAAAAAACCTAGGAAAATCTACTTGTAATGAAAAAAAAGGGAAATAAGTGACAAATCTTTTTGTTAAGAATATGCAAGTTTTAAAAATACCTTGTTAAAAAACCACTCAATATTTTAATTACAAAAAAAAAGTGTTGAGTCAGTTATCTATTATCAAAAGATAATTAACTAAAGCTATAGCTGTTAAGCATGTATTTAAAGAAGATAAACCACTAAGGTAGTCCTTCCTTTCCTCCTCAAAACAAAATACACTACAGTTTTAAACTGTTCTCTTGTGACAGACTATTTCACTGTTTCAAACCAACTGATTCAGAATACTGCAGTTAAAAAATTGGGCAATGCAAAGTTGAGAAATCAATTAGAAAAATAAAAAAGGTTTTCGTCTCTCAAAAATCAATAGATAACAATGAGCTCAAGAGAACATCTGTAATTTTTACAGCTCTGCGGAACACACTGATGAGAAACCTTACTTTCCATTCACCAACAGTTAAGGAAACTATATACATACAAAAACTGATATTGTATACCACAGGAATTAATGCTTGCCACTTAAATCTAAAATGATTTAATTGAATTCTTTCCCCCAGAGAGCACTGAGAAAAAAAATCATTCACAGTAACATAATAGAGCATAAGAATTTGAGAAACTGCTATTCAGAAGTACAAGCAGTTACATAAACCATGCGCAAATACCAGCTTTTCCAGTTAAAAAGACAACAGCGTGAAGCTAAAATGATACAGATTTAAGTAACCCGAGTCAATGTATTTAATAAGGAAGATATTCCTCTTTCCCACAACAGTATTTCTTTAGGAAAAGATTAATTGCCAGATACAAAGCTGCTTATGCAAATGATTAAATCTGGCAATTGTTTCACAGTTGGCACTTTATATGCAGGTAAAGAAATAACAAGAAATAAAAAAAACTCAACCACATCAAAACAGTTCCACATCTACAGGAGAAGCAGCAGGTAAGAGATGTTACTTTCAAGCAAAGCTTCACAATAGTCAGAAGGTGCCTGCTATCACACAGTAAAAGCTTAAAGTATTCCAATGAAATACAGCCCAAGTTTAGCTCTGCCACTCAAACAATCCATATTATAAGCAACAGAGGAGTTGTGTTTTCATAGTCAGCAGATGAACAGAACAGAAATGAGTGAAACAGCTCTGTAATGTCAAGATTATCCTTAACCAGAGATGTGTCCAAAGACAACATGAAATTAGAAAGAAACGCAAAGTATTTTAGTCAGGATGAAAAACCAGGAGGCACACAGAAAAGATTCAATGCATCTCCACATAATTCAGAACAGAAAAAACCGAAACAAAAAAAAAAACCCTCCAGCAGCAGGCTGCAAGTAAAATGAATCAACAAAAAAGCAGTCCTTCAGCAAGGTGAAAATTTCATTCTAAGCTGTGTTAACAGAAAAAACTGTAGGAAAGATCTCTAAATAGTTATCAGGTCATTTCTGGAATGTTACTTCCATTTTAGACAGCATGCATAAAGCATTCAATTTGAAATCTGAATAAGGAACAGTCAACAGTGGCAGGCTAAAAAGAATTAGATTTGCTTAGATATAAAAATAAAGCATGCAAGATATTTTTGCAAAGTGGGTATCAATCAGGAGTTCAGAGTTTAGTTTTAGTCCAGACAAACCCTACTAAAAACAAACCCCAACACGTGCATCTTTCTGATTTACAGGCCTGTAACACAGCTTAACTCAAAAACCTCATCAATCACACACCAAGTTATTACATCTCTTCCAGTTTCATATCATGTTTTTCTGAACTTCTGGAAGTTTCTATTCCCTAAATACATCAGAGCAAGTTTCAAGTGTTTTTAGTTGCTGCATTGTGTTCAATTAATGGCAACCCTTCACACGTTTGTTTTTTTTTTTAAAGATAGGCAAAAAAACAACACACACAGAAGATCTCTATGAAATTTAGAAAACAGCTTCCCTTGATTACATGGAGTCAAGATACCTTTTATTACCACTGCAAGGAAGCTTAAGAAGGTAGTCAGCACATGATCCATGATGACAGAACGAGCCTAAACATAACGGCACTTAGAGGAAAGCTATAAGGAGCACAGTCTTCCATCCAACTCAATCAGGTCACTCTGAGCCCTTGTGAAACCACAAAACATGGTGGTTTGGCCTCTGCAGCTGGGCACTCATAACTGTGCCGCTGTTTCTTCTCAGTTCTCTGCTAAACAGCACGATCCCTAAACAGATTCTTCCAATTATCCCTCCCCTCAAAACAAACAAAAAACATACACCTCAACTATGCTTTGCAATTCAGCTATTTTTTCTTCCTCTCTCTCTCAGCACACAGAGACATGCAATAAGGGGAGCTCAGACATCTTTTTCCTCTATTCACAGATCTGCCTTCTTGTACAAGGATTTATTGACTAATCTCTTGGTTAATTCTTTCCTGAGTCACTGAAGCACAAGAAGAGTGGAAATTGAGTGAGTTGGGCACATTGTGAGCTGAACCATCAGAGAAGACAAAGTATCCACATGGGGGACTATTTTTTCCTCTTTTTAATAGATGAACTAAGGTAAAGGTAAGGAAGCTACAAACCTGATTACTCAGATTATGATCCTTAGACCTATTGCAGAAATCTTTCTTTACTCCAATTCTTCAGAAATTTATCACATACTGAATGTGCCTCATATTCAGCCACTAAGAATATTTCAATCGTATAAAGTATTTAATTTGCATTTTCCACAACGTCGTTCTGCAATTAAGCAGCACTGAAGATTAAGCATCTCATGCACTCATTTCCTGTGTGAACACTTCATTATTTAATTTTAGTAATAACAATAAAAAACATCACTCATGTACGAATTGCTCAGAATTGTCAGTTATAAAACAGAGGTTAATCCAAGGATTTGCTGATATTTCTTTTAATTCAAAAAAAAAGTTGTAATTATTGATTCTACTTTCTGAGATGGTAAAAGGCAGCACAGAATTCCATTTTCCATCTTCAACAACCACTGCTGAAATTATTTTATTTACATACAAACCTCAACTTTCATTTTTTTGCTTTCAACAGTGACACCAGTAGATAGAACTCTGAAACAATGCAGTGATTAGATACTCTCCAAACAAATTTGCAAGGACATACCAACACAAAGACCAGTCATATTGGCTATCAGAAGTTTTTCTAAAGTTCATCACCTGTCTTCCTGTTCCTTACTTTCATTGGTGTCTGGCATTTAAGCACAGCTAAGATCCAGCACTACTTCCAAAAACTCCTGCTGTTCCACCTCAGCTTATTGCTTGTGTCCCACCTCTGAGGACAAGATCGAGAGAATGATTCAAGTAAGCAGAGAATTCTGAGCAGAGAAGTGAATGAGTTTGAAGACAGACTGATTACCTGGTAAGGCTGCACAAACAGTATTAACAGCTAAAGGGAAACTCTAAAAAAAAAAAAAAAAGCCTCCTTGCAAAGACAGAACTGCACTTCTTAGCTGCAGCACCAACTTAAGTAACTGAAAGTTAAGCTTTCCCCTTCAGAACATGGCCTGAATGATAATATGGTTTGAGCTTGTGTTACAAATCAAAGCACTGAGTTTTCAAAACAGCAATACAGTATTAAACACTGCAAGACGTGAAATAACGTAGGAAACAATACAAGAATTATTTCTATCCAGAAAGTAGGAGAGAAGAAACAGACTACAGATCAGTAGTTAGGAATTTTACTTGCATGGAGTTCCTTAGGTAGAAATCAACTGCATTTGAATTTTATATTAAATCATCTCCAAAGAACTCTCCTGCCAGTAAAACAATCTAAATGTGTTGTTTTGCTCAACAACAAAAAGAACAATGCATTAGAATGCTAGGTAATTTTCAACTTTCCTTAAGAGACGTTTAAAAAAAAAAGTCAAGAACCAGACAGACCAAACCCCAAAATCACACGCTTCAAAAAAAAAGAGGAGGAATACAAGAATTTGGTTCATATGCTGCAGTAAGGGTATGGCACAGGTTATTTTTCTATTTTCCTAAAAAGCACAGTTAAAACTTCAGTTAAGCAGACCTGACAAAGTTTGTAAAGAAAGAAAAATAACTGCTAAAGAACATTCCTGAATGCCTAAGGAGCCAAAAGCTTTGTGGGGGAAAAAAGATTGTGCAAACTAATAAGTGCTGAATATGCTTACATAAACCTAAAAGAAGTAGGAGCTGTTTGCCTCAACAGAGGTTCAATTCTTCAGTAAAGAAGGAAGCTGGGAGATGTTTAGGGAACTTGGAAGCTCTCCTTCAAAAAAAAAAAATCAGCAAGCATAATATTGATAGAGAAATAGCCCACAAAGAGAATTTATTTGTGGTGAACAGAAATATCTGACCAGGCACTGAGTAATGTTATTTTACAAATATCCACTAAAGCTGATGAAGTAAAAATTTTTCAAAGAATTTTTACGCATTTTGTAAAGGAAAAATCCAGCAGCAAAAGGAATAAATTAAAGCTTCTAATCTTCAGCTTAATTCAGTAAGGAACCTTAAATACCCATATTAAACATCAGTGACCAAAACCATTTCAGTTAGACAGATTTGAGCATTCCCTGGGGACCAAAGCACAGGGATATTTCCTACCACAATTCAGGGATGGCAGCACTGTGCACACCTTGAGGCTTGCAGGATGCATCTAGCACACTGCCAGTGAGTTGTCCTTATCAGGCCCAGCCCACATCTCGCTCATGCTGCAAAAACCAGTTCCTTTAGCAGATCACAGCTGGTTCTTGCTGGCTCATAGTAACAACTGCTACCAGGGCACCCGGGCCACCACCACTGCCAACTGGTTATGAAAAGTTCCCAAGTGCAGCAGGAACATGTCAATGAGAACAAACAAGAGCTGTGAACAAGTAAGTACAGAGTTTTCCAAGGCACTTCAGCTCGCTGTTTAAACTCTATGCATGCAGCTTAAGTCACTACTCAACCTCTAGCCACATATTAAAAAAAATGCTTTGTTACAACTGATTGTAATTTAGACCTATGGCATTGTCTCAAACACAACTCAAAAGCAAAACTGACCACTCCATTCCACTTACTTTTCTAGTCAGCAGACTTTTGCGCCTCATCCCACAAGCCTCTAGCTGAAGACGTCCACGCAAAGCAAGTTCAATTAGCATGCAGCCACGCAATCCTGAGGAGATGCAATCATTCCAGAAGGAAGTGTAACCCTGTGAAGAATGAAAGACTGTCAGATACTTCTACTTGTACCTGAAAACAAACAGAAAAAGAAACACGCTGTGTTCTCTAAGCAGTTACTTTGCCTTTGTAAACTTTTACGATAGAAAACCATCATATCTATACTGTAAATGTTAAAGAGAAACATGTATTTTCTTACTTTTGAGGCTTCATCAGTTCTTCACAGAACTAGGAAACTTCAGGAAAGTGGCAGAAAAAAACCCAGCAAGGTAGGCTACTGAGCTCACATACTTCAAAATAAATCTAACATATTTTTAAGACATCAGGCACTTGGCATTACTAGTATCTCACAGGCTTATCTGAGTTTCATGATGAACAGAAACATACCATAAACAACATGGTACTGAAATAATGATTATCTGAAAAAAAAAAAATCAACATTAAGTAAGATAGAGAACATCTTGCAAACAGAAAGATCAAACAAATACTGCAATCAGCACAAACTGAAGACAAGACTTCCCAGGCCAAACACAGTACAGTGACACAAGGCAATGCTACATGCTTGGGGCAAAGTGGCTGGAAGACTGCAGAGGGAAACTATTTGAAGTGTTGGCCAGTGCTCCACTGAAGATGAGCCGAAGTAACCATGAAGGCCAACGTCATCCTGGCTTGTGTCAGAAATTGTGCAAACAGCAGGAGGTGTTTATCCCCCTGTACTCAGCCCTGGTGAGGCTGCAGTTTGGGTACCATGTTCAGTTCTGGGCCCCTCACTACAAGAAAGACACCGAGGCCCTGGAGTGTGTATAGAGAAAGGCAATGAAGCTGTGAGGGGTCCAGAGCACAGGGCTTATTGGGAATGGTTGAAGGAGCTGAGATTGTTCAGAGTGGAAAAGATGAGGCTCAGGGGAGACCTTATTGCTCTCTTCAACTCCCTGAAAGGAGGTTGTGGCAAGCTGGGGGTTGGCCTCTTCTTCCATGTAACTGGTGACAGGACAAGAGGGAATGGCCTTAAATTGCAACAAGGGAGGTTAAGGTTGCACATTAGGAAGAACTTCGGTGAAAGAGTGGTCAGGCATTGGAATGGCTGGCTAAGGAAGTGGTGGAGTCACTGGCCCTGCAGGTGTTCAAGAAATATGCAGATGTTGTACTGAGGGATATGGATTAGCGGAAAGCACAAAGTGTTGGTGATTGGTGGACAGTTGGACTGGCTGATGTTGCAGGTCACATTCACACTGGAGATTCTACAACTGTAAGCCAAAAGAAAACAGGAAGTTTCCAAACAAATATTTGGAACAGTTACTATTTTGTCATCTAAATCCCCTGAAAACATTAGTATTTCCTAAACGAGGCATACTTTTCTCACGTGGACTGCAAACCACATTTATTTTACGAACCACATAACACCTTTCATGCTTCATCTACATTTCTGCATTGATAGATGTCTGCAGAACAGAATGCTTGATCCAGTAAATTTACTTACCAGTCACTCATTTATTTGTTTTTGTACTCCACTGCTTGCATGCAGTGACAAAGACTTATAAAAAGGATTCTAAATTACTAAATACTCAACGCTGTTCTTTTTAGCTTTGTAATGTTAAGACAGAACAAAATCATCTCGAGAAATGATCTGCCTTTTGATAAATGACTGCAAAAACACTGGTATGATCCAGAAAGGCCTTTCAAAAAATCCTGTAGCAATGCATCCTGTCCATGAAAAGAGTCCCTTTAGAATACAGGAAACAAGAGAAAAAAGAAGCGCACTCAAACTTTACCCTAGCCAGTAACTGAGACTAGCTCAAATCATAAGCAACACAACCTTACAGTATTTGGAAATGACATTTGTCAGAGGCACCAGACAGACATACCAGAAGTCCACTACAGCATACAGAAATTATTCCGCAGCTAATGCATGCCGTTAAATACAGGTTTCTAAGCACATAATACTTGTTTCCATTTCGCATTTAGATGTTTTCAAGAGCTGTATTATATAAACGAATAGTAGTAAAAATTCCACAGGAACTCTGTATTTCTAGGAAGTTGTTAATGAATTGTAGATCTTCACTTAAAAGGCCGTAAGTATAAGGCTGCAAAGGCATTTTGGAAGTCTTGTCAGTCTTTTTACTCAAAACTGATCTTTGCGAGAATCAGCTATTACCAGACGTCAGCCATTCCACTAACTTTCTGGTTGGCAACAGACTAGTTCCGTCTTGAAAGAAAAACAAACATGTAAGACCAGGTGCAGTACTTGCTTTATGAAATAAAATGATGACTCCTACATTCAATTTCAAATCAATTATGCCCTTAAAGTTAAAAATAATTTCTGAAATCAGACAAGATATATACATACTAAAAATCTATTGGACAAACAGCTGTAACTTGATAAACGAGTATTTCTTTATACTCACTAAGTATTATACTATTACGTGAATGGTTTAAATCCTGGAAATTATTCCCTTGTTAAGAGAAATTTATTTTTAAAATATTTGTTAAGGAGACAACAGCAATCACTCAGTATTAAATCCCTTGTTTCGGCTATTATCCAATGTGTATGACCACAGGCCGTGGGATAAATGAATAATCCTAGGATAATTCAGACTAGAAGGGACCTCACAAAGTCTCTATGCCAACTTTCAGCTCAAAGCAGGTTCAGTTATGCAGTCCAAACTATACAGGGCTTTATTCAAGCAGGTCTTGAAAACTCTGCGAGGATGGAGACTGCAAAACCATCTGATGATTTAATGAAGCAATCCTAAAAAGCAGTTCAAAAGGATTATGATCTTCAAAAAGGGAAGTGCTTAGTCTAGTGAGTTCCATAACATTAAAGTCACAAGAAGGTACATTGCCTCAACTTTTTCTTCAAGCTCAAAGTTTGCAGGGTATCCACATGAAAAGGAACATCTCATTATACAGAGATTATGTTAGCACAGTAAGGAAAAAGGTGTATCATAAGAGCCAGTGACATCCTGAACATTTTACAATCCATTAAAGTGGTCCTTCTAGATAGTTCAAGCAGATGGACTGGCCGACTGTGCTCAGTATTACTGCAAAGATGTCAGTCAATTGAAGGAATCTTCAGAGAAGGCAAGGTTAGCACACAACAGTCTCATTAAATCATCCTTTAAATTAACTCAAGGTTTCTGGTGTAGCTGAAACAAAGTAAAAGCAGACATTTATCTTCCACAATCACCTACCTCTGATGATATATATAGACAAAGTAAAGAAAGGAAAAACAATAATGCTCAGCATTATAGTACTACCTATTAAAGAGGTTATAGGTGAACAGCGAAGAAAAGAAGAATGAAAAGGGTAGAGAGAAATGCAGAGAGGAAGAACTGCTTTATAGAATTGCACAAGAAGCAATTACTCCTCCTTTTTCCAGACAAGAAAGAGTTTTCAGTTGCCAGCCCCTATCTTTTTTTAACCTGTCAAAGGCCAATTCCTTGTCTACATGAGAATTAGACTGTTTTTATAGGAAGGTGGAAATTACTAGAAGAAAACTTCTAAATGGATACCGTAAGCAGTACGCAACCAGGGAAATTACCACAGAAGTACAAAGCATGCACTGGAAGGATTTCTGTGCATGACAGTCCCTGGCCATGCTGGTTAAAGAGGACTGAAGACAATAAGGATTCAGTTCGACATTTTAACATTGTTTTTACGTTATGTTCCAAATACCTTGCAGTCTCAAAATACTCAAAGAACGAAGATCACTGCTGATGGACACAAGTCATTTCACTATTTGATATTCTCAAACAGCATCAGTATTCCCAGCAATATAACACCAAATATTTTTCTCTTTTCATACAAGCCTCGGCTAATTTTATAAATATCCTAACTGAGTGAAATACTTATTTCACTAAGTAGTTCATTGGCAGGCAATAGTGGTGGGGAAGACTTAGAACGTAGTGAATTGTTTTTATCTGACAGCAATCACATCAGAATAGCACAAAGCTATGAATAGCTCACAAGACATCTACACTGATCCAATGATCCCCAGACTGTTTACAACTCTCATCTTTATTTAGAGAAACACAGCAGAAAAGTGGTTTTCTTTTGAGCTGACCTATAAATTCTAATATAAAAAACAGTTCTGCTAGGCAAGCATAAATGGAAATAAAGTTTACAGTAGAAACTTGCAACTGCATTAACTTTGAAAGCTCAAGCTTTCCACTAAAGTACAGCAAAGCACAGAGCTAAGACTAACATCCTCATTCTATTTAAAAAATAGGTTATCCAAAATCCATGTTCACTAAACCACTTCTCTCCCATCACATAGGAAAGTACCCATTCACTTTGTCCTCTTAACCACTTCCCAGCTCTCAGAAGTCTTCTGTCCAGTAAGCCACTAATCACCACAGCTTCTACTTACTGAACACCACCCATATCCCAACCACGGCTCTAAGACCGTTGTGTTACCCACCCTATTGCCTTATCCTCCACTCCCTGCCTTTGACTCTTCAGCTGCATGTCTATACCATCTGCTCACAACACCCCTTCTCCTAAAGCAGCTTGCTTCCTTCTTACATGCTCCTGTGACAATAAGATATTAAATTCTCACATTTGCATTTAACAGAGACTGAGTTTCTATGGTCCTCGTGGATTTCACTATAACTATTCAGGCATATGTGGCAGACAAGATAGCAGACAACGTATTTACACTGTTTATGGTGAGCAGTCATCTTATTCTTGTTTCCACTTTAAAAGGGGGAAAAGCCACATGATTATGCTGGCATACATTCAAGCAACCCTTACCAATAAAGTAATCAAAAAGGCTGAGCAATGCTGAACCATGCAAAACTCCTGCAGCTTCCTCCTACGTGCAGTAGGAATCCAAAAGCTGGGGTATGTAAACAAAAATGTGCAAACACATACAGGAAGCCACGTCCTACAAATTCCGGCATGCAGAGTGTAACAGGAGCCTGGGTTGATGCACATACCCCACAGAAAGGAAGTGACCCTGACTGGAAGGGTCCTACCAGCGTCCCTTGACACATTCACTTGTCTCTCAACATCCTTACCCTGCTTACTTCCAACACCCTTGAATCTCAAACTTCACAAAGCTATACTTTAAGTGGAATGGGGCCCTGGGACTTGTAAAGAAAGATCTGAAGAGTGCTAGAAATTACGAGAAATCGAAATGAACGATACAAATGAACAACTGTCTTTCAAGAGCCCCAACATTGCCCTGGCTTCGAAAAGACCTGTAGCATCTGCTTATGCTGTTAAAAAAAAAAAGCCAGAGCAAGAAAAATAACTGTAGAGAAAATACATACACTGCACTGACAACACCACTGCATTCTATGCACAGAACCTCTTTAAATATTCTATTGAATCACTCAGTACAGTTACAGAAAGAAAGCTATTGCAGAAGTATCTGAATACATTCCTAGGGAAAACAGTGACTTTCAATTTTCAAAAATATTCAGTATAGATCTCTGCACATTTTAAATCCATAAGTTACTCAAATTCCATAATTTGAATATATTAAAAAAGAACTTCAATCAACTGATAACTTTCTCCATCTCAGACCCCCTACTGCAGCTAATGACCATTACAGCTGACTAAACACATAAGCAATCAGAATGAGGAGACTAACAACCAGAACAACTGACTGTCTACAGCATCTATTACTGTGAAATGCTTTAGAGATTTATACACAATTTATGTTACTTTAAAAATCCAAACATAAATTCAGAAATATTTCACTTCAGTATTAAACAGCCATTGAGCAGTACATATATCTGCCTGTCTCATTGGTTTATTGTTTCAAAACATTGTGAGGCTTGTTCTATTAAAAAAAGAAGTTCAGTATTCTGTCTCAAGCACTAACTAAAGTCAGCTATTAGCAAAGCAAAGAAATACAACAGAATTACAGACGCTGTTTTACATTTGTAGACATCATCTCAAAATACTGACTGAGAAAGTTTCTAACATAGCAGAGTGAAAGGTCAAAAATGCTTCCTGTTCAAAACAAGGACAAAAGAATTGAGTGGGACCATGTAATATTCTACTTCAGAAAACTCTGTTTTACCCATAAGAGTTATTAAATACCTCTTCCCACTGTAGAAAGACATCCTCTTTCCTGTTCTTCAATTATCTCGTAATAAGAAACCAGAAGTTCTACTGTACTCTGCATGGATCAGAAAATGGCAGAGAACTTTGAGAAACAACACAGATTCATAAGAAAAGAGGAGAAGTGGCTGGAGAGCTCCCACCCTGACGCCTCCAAGATACACTCGTGGTAACACAAACCATGCTTAACATAGTTGGTTAAGGCTATCTGTTTATAGAACCTTCCACAGCACATGGTAGACTGCAGCTTTCAGTGCATTTCCTGACCTAATGCAGCAAGTCTCAAGCTATTACAGATTACTTTACAGACCACAGAGCCATAGCAAATGAATGTGAGCTTTCTAAGTCTTAATTAAAAAACATCATAAAGCTATGTAGTAGTCCATGAAGGTTATTGAGATTTAATATGACCCACTTACTAAAAAAATAAAATTCATTTATTAAGAGAACAAGCCCTTCAGGCTCATCTTCAACTCCAGACTCAATAACATTCAGTATTAGAGGTCAGTGCTAGGCTGAAAACTCAACTCTGACTCAGACGCAATTTACATTTATGAAAAGCCACAACAGCAGAGCTCCTGAGGGGAGTCAACTCTTTACAACAGTAGATAACAGCAGGGCAAGGAGAAATGGTTTTGAGGGAGGGAAGATTGAGGTTGGATGTCAGGGGGAAGTTCTTTACAGAGAGAGCGGTGAGGTGCTGGAACAGGTTGAGGTGCTGGTGAGGCTGTGGATGCCCCGTCCCTGTAGGTGTTCAAGGCCAGACTGGATGGGGCCCTGGCAGCTTAGTCTGGTATTAAGTGTGCAGGTCGGTGGCCCTGCATGTGGCAGGGGGGTTGGAACTTGATGATCCATGCAGTCCCTTCCAACCCAAGCCATTCTATGATACCACACAAAGTAATGTTACCCAATCTAAATTTCTCTCCTTAAAATCCTTTTCATTTTATATTCAAACCTCACAGTACTTCCTCACCTAACGCCCTCCATTTAAAAGGGGAACAAAAGATCTACTGTAACAAAACTGAAATGAAACAAATAAAGGCAAGGGCTCTCAATAAGAAACATCAGTGGAGCTACCTAAAACCATACATGCCTGTACTCAGGAAATTCCAAATTCTTCTTTTACGAAATACACAAACAAAAAGACTTCAAAAATTTAGTAAGGAATGCAATGCAATTTTTGAAGCTTTGTGTAAAGGGGCTTAATAAACTGGTATTTAATAAATAAACTTAATAAACTGGATTATCTATCGTGAAGACATGAAACCCAAAAAATCAGGGTTTCTCAAATGGGAGGCATTATCAAAGAAAGCTTTCACAATAGCGCACAGTAAATTCTCTATTTACAGGTAGGTGTTTGTTGTCTGTTTTTTTTTTTCCATTAAAAGAGTATCCTAGAGGAAGATTTTCAAACAGCTCTACTCAGGTGCTTAAAGATAGCTACCAGTCTTGAACTCTCCAGGAGTTTGCCCATGCTTTTATTACTTCTGCACGGCTGGCATTCAAATACTGTGTGAATGGCAGCCATATATAGCCTCTAAAACATAAAACAATGATGTTTATATATGAACAGAAATTCAGTTTTCCCAAGCAGTAGTTTCTTCATTGTCTTCTATTCTTCCTGATACTGGCAGACTATTTTTATGGCAAGTTCTCAGAAATCATAGATGACAAACATACTGAAAAACATTCCAGGCCTGACAGCATTGTGAGGCATTACTGAGATAAATTATACTAGGTCTCCTCAATCAGTTTTACGAAATTAACACGCCAGCATAATACACAATGCTGGAAATGTCATGGTCTGTTTGTGAACCACAGTTCTGGAAACACAAGAAATACAAGGTGGATCGTTTCTCCTTCAAAGATGAGGAAAAGGAAAAACAGTTGTCAGCAGATGTATAATTTGAGATGGACCAGATAAATCAGATGTGGAACTTGGAAGAACTTGGTCCGTTTGGTTCATTTTTAGGCCGAAGAAAAACAGTATGATATAAATTAGAAGCTGCACTGCACAATTAAGAAATGGCATTTACACAGCATGATGTACAATGAAGCAAGAAAACTCAAATGATCACTGAGTAGCCATCCCAGTAATGAGAAAAAGCCTCACTCAGTACTTGCTTCAGTACTTAGAAGCTCTTAATACAGCAGCAATAAACACTAGGGAGGAAAAAAGAAAAGCAGGAAAAGAAACAGAGGTCAAACCAATACCCCAGTGCATAACTACTTTGCCAGCATAAGAATCACTCTGAAACCACTACTTTCCATACATCATTTCAATTGCCCTTCCTTCAGGAGTCTCATTTCAATTACCATGACTTCTATAATCACAGCATTCCACCTCAACCTTGCACAAAATTCCTTGAACCTGAGAAGGTAATTCCACCTCTGTGTCTTCATTTACGGCCATTTGAGAGCCACACCAAAACAGGCAGTCCAACAGAACCTCAACTGCTGCTGATAAACAGTATCTGCTTTTGCAGGGGTAACTGCACACACAGTCCAGGCACACTGCAATGGGTTAAGACAGTTTTTCTGCCATTGTTTCCACATCAGGGACAGCTGTTGCCTTTCCCTTGCACCCTCTGTAGACATAAATTCTAAAGTTGCTACAACAGATTTTATTTTCTGCTTCACAACTATGACGTTTAATGAAGTACACCATTTTTTTTTTAATTCTGTTTTTAATGAAGAGTACTAGCAAATTAAAGAGCATGGGGCTATCATATACTCTCAGAAAGAGAACCACCATAATATACTGTTTATGTAGGCTCTCTGCAATTATTACTAATATTTTGAAAAGCAGCTAGAATCATCTCAAAAACTGCAACATTTTCTTAAAGCTGTTCTCATATTCAAAGAGGTAAAACAAAATATAAGCAGTATGTATACAAAAAAGGATAAGGTAAGTATCTGGTTTATTATAAATTGTGTTTTAACATAAAATTTCACTCCTTTATGTTGACCTAAAGTGTTCATTTTATGAATTCCTAATGCATCTACCATCAATATTCTTCTACAGACACACTACATCTCCTCAGATATTTCTATCACATCTTGCAACTAAATGGAGATCCCAGCAGAGAAGGGCAGAAGAGGACAAAGAACAGAATGGGAACCTTGAATTCAGAACCTTTACATAACACTGTGAAAGTAAAATTGCTGCTTAGGAAATATTGCCTGGTATTGTTGCAATTAAGTAAATCTATCCTCCGTGACACTGCAACTTCAGAAAATCTCATGCAGATCAAAGTCAATAACCAAGCTGCTGTAATACAGGCTTCTTAAATAAGGAAGCCCCTTGAAAGACAGCAATCCATTTAGGAATACTATCATTCTACAAAGAAGAACAAATGCAATTGCTGAATTTTCAGTGCAAGTCAGGAAGATTGATGCAATGTAAGCTTAATTCAACACTGAGCATACTCATCGAAGTATCAGTCCAACTACCTGACTTCTCCAGCCAACACTAAAAACTTCAGCAACATTATTTTTTAGAGCAGGAAATGCTTATATTAGAATAACAAAGTCTTCTAAAAAAAATCACCTACGGTTGCAGAAAATTGTTGCATGAAGCTTCTCGACACAAAAACAAGCAAACAAGTTTGGTAAGAAATGAACAGAGTACAAAAAAAAATTCCCCAATTTCTGAATGACCCAAATAGGGAAAACTGGTCACTACTTCAAGAAATATCTGCATGTTCATTCTGATAATTTGAATCCCACAAATCAACACCTCCAAAATCATGGTCTGCATAACACAGCTGGGCAGCATAACCTTAAGTAATACATAACACCACGTCAGTAGGAATTACTGGGAGTACAGACATCTTCATATAGAAATAGCAGAAAAGCAGCTACAAAAGTTATGGAAACAAACTACCACAAGCACTACAAAAATGCTACTTGTGTCTCTGACCTGTACAAATACTGAAATGTTGTAATACTGTTTGCTTTGTTGGCATCTTGTATAGGATTCTTTTTTTTCTCCAAACTTAATTATTGTGTAAAACTATATACTTAACAAATCTGGTAATTCCATTTTAATGTCTAAACAATTATTTCAAATACCACTTCTGTATATTTACTACAGACCTCTATAATAAAATAATTTAATTCTTCACAACCAGGAAAACTGGAAATTTAGCTTCATCAGTGCTGACAGCTCACTGCAAGCAGAGGACACAACAGGAATATAATGGCAATTCTATGCTAGTTCTGCTCAACTCCCCTCCTGCACAGCCAGCACGAGTTTTTTCCTCAACTAGGTCCTTAAGTGGACCTCTGTAAAGCCCTCGGCCAGCTCTTCAAGTAACCTTAGATAGACCGTAAACATGCAAAGCACCTTAATTCCAGAGAAGCAAAAGTCTTTTTACCTGCATATCTAACCATATTCATAAGGAGCTGGGAGAAAATGCAAACAATAGATAACAATGATGGAAGAAGAGAAAGAAAAAGCTTAATTATAACAAAAAGTGGAGACAGGCTGGAATGTGTAAAATTGTTTGAACTGTTACAGTAATACTAGGCTAACCTCATTACAGGTATGTTTTATTACACACATTAATCCATCTTCACCTTCAAATAATCAAAAAATACATTATATCCTTTCCAAGGCAGGTCACTGTAGTTTAATGTTCCTGTAGATGAGCTTAACAGCTCAGAAGCTGCAGCTGACAGTGGAAGTCTTAAACAAGAAAAGCAGATGTGGTCAAATTCTGTAGGTCCTTTAATGACTTAGGGATTCCCTCTTACTTTCCAAAAACACTCAAAGCTCATACACTCATCTCTACATACAAAAGCTATAGATTTTTTATTTTTATATTTTTACCTCTAAGAAAATCCGTATCTAAGAAATCCAATCTAAGAAATTCCATACCACTACAGTTGTGCACGATGCCAAATGGGTTAAAACACAACATCAAATTCAGCTTCTGAGGCAGCATTCTCTGCCAAGACCCAAATCAATTTCCTTTGCCAGGGAACTGCATGGTCTCAGCCCAATCTATTCATGTTCAGCTGAAAACAAAACATTCAGGGTTAGAGTCTTGGTTAAGAATTCTTCAATAATCATTTCCTTCGTTTCCACTCATTGTTTATCCTTCTCTTCCCTGTATTATGGACATAAAAGACAAGCAAATAACAAAAACCTGTTCTGGTGAAGACACTCAAAGTTGTTTCATTGTATTTAGATTCTAAGACAATAAGTTTCCCTGAAGTGCAAAAAATTCAGTAAAATATATTTCTATTTCTTCAGTAAAAAATAGTTTTGGCAGCAATAACATTTGGCAGATTTCAATTTTAACTTCTTCCCTAACCAACTTCTTTTAAAGAAAGGCACAACCCAGCTTCACCTAATAGGAGTGCATTCAGAGAGGGCAATTTTGAGTACACTATAAATCTGGTGAAGAAAAAAGGGAGTCTCGTTTTTCAAGAAGCTTTTAAATTGGAACAAAATAGTTTCAAATTCAGCAAAAGAAACCATTCTATCTATCTATGTAACTGAAAAATGAGAATGCTAGAGAGACATTCATCCCTCATCAGTCGTACCTCAAAAACAGTAACATGGAAAAAAAGAATTTGAGAATATTCAAAATATTCAAGACAAATTTCTCTGGGAGAATATTCTGTATTTTCTGGTGTGTCAAAGGAAAAACATTTCAGCTGGATATCTGATTTGCAATTATCAAAAATGATTCCTCTTTATTGTCTCTAAGAAACTGTACCAACCTACACCTAAGCAACTCTTCATAGCAATTCTTACCTTCCAGGCAAGCCACAGAGGTTTAAGACAGAAAAGCAAACTTGAGTGCAGAACTGCATACTAGTCAAATACTACAATTTGAAGAACATAGTGCCAGACTGCAGTCCCTTTTCCAACTTTAATGACATTTAAATCATTAGCCATTTTACTGGAATATAAACTGTAGTCTAGTTATAAACACAAGGTATGGTTGCAAAGAAAGTCTCTGGAACATTCTGACAGCCAAACATTAGAAATACTTCAGGAAAGCATGCAGGAATATTCTGGAAAGTGTAATTTTGTTGAGAAGAAACTTGTCAGGTATTTGACTAACTTGAAATTGCATTTAAGAATAACAAATAGCAATTGCTTTTGACTACTGAAAGCATTAAAGCCAAATGCTACCACCCAGCTTCGTAAGCATGTGCACAGACATATCTCCTCACAGGAAGATCTAAAAGACAACTCTGCTGAAGAGGAAGCAACCTACCCACGGCACAGTGCTGAACCCTTAACAAAAGACACAGAATCCTCACTTTTGGCATGATCAGACGCATACTCATGCAGACAGCTATTTCAATTAATGTGCAGTTCATGCAACGCTGCCTTTCATCAGAGTCCAACTTCTGTTCTCCATACACTGTGCAAAATTTGCAATAAGCATGTTCCATAACCTGCAACTTAATTTCTACACTACCAGCTATTGTCACTGAGCATGCAATCTGGCCCCAATTTGAAAGAAATGTTTAATTAGAACTGGTGCTCAAATCCTCCAGACCAGATATTTCACTCAGAAGGAATCTTCCCACGGCAGTAAGCAAACATGGCAGGATCAGAAACAAAGAGATCACATCCTGCCTAGATGCAGATTTAACAAGCAGAAGATGATGGTACAGCACTTGCACACACTGAGGGCCTCTGGTGCTGGGCTGACCCTGATGGGCAGCTGAGCCCCACAACAGATTGCTCTCTCCCCTTCAGCGGGATAGGGTGAGAAAGAAAAAAAAAAAAAAAAAAAAAAAAAAAAACCCCAAAAAAAAAAAAAAAAAAAGAAAAAAAAAAAACACCCCACAGTGCAGTCAAAATCCTGTGGGCTGAAATATGAAAAGTAGTTTAATAAGAAAAGAAGAAAGAAAAAAAGTAGTGCAAGGGCAATGGCTCACCACCTCCCACGTGTAAGACTGAGAACCACCCAGTCCCCGAGCAACGACCCCCACCCCCTCCTTCTTCTGCTGAGATGGGGCCATATGGCACACAATACCCGCGGGCCGGCTATCCTGGCACAGTCCCCCGCAGCTGCGGGTGAGGCCTTCCCACTGCGCCCCAGGGACAAACAGGGAAGGCCTTGATGCTGCCGGGCAGCCTTCGGCAACAGCTCTAACAGGATCCTTTATCAGCGCTGTTTAGGTCACGAATGGAGAACTGCATACCAAACCAGCTGCTGCAGGGAAAATTAACTCCACCTCAGCCAGACACGGCACGGCTATGCTCACAGAAAGAGAAGAGCTGAAATCCTCTAAGTCCTTCTAATGCAGAGAAAGTGGGTCTAATGCTGGCTAAGTAATAGGTGGATGCTAACTGATTTGGACTGACTAAGGCAACACAACAATTAGAACTCTCTCCTCTTGACTTACCAATATACTGGTATCAGCCCCTAAATACAACAGCCATCCTTCTCTCCTACTTTCCCCCCCTTCACCGCCATAGTTGTGACAACTTCAGTACAAAGTAAAGCACTAGGTCAATACAGACAGAGGAGCAGCAGAGTAATTCACTTTGAAGGATGTGAACCATCCTACTTATCAGTCATGGTGAAGATAATGAAGATGAATTTCCAGAACAATGTCTTAGATGTTTTAAAATGTTTTTAAGAATGTGCACAAAGTGAGATTGTCTGAACTCCCCTAGATCCCATCAGCTTGTTTTCAGAACAGCCTTTGCTGTTTTGCACCCAGGTGCAAAAATTTTGCAAGACACAGACCATCTCCTAAGAATGCCACGTCACAACGTTCTCACTATGAGATAAGAAAAAATCCACTTGTTGCCCTGCTCTTGCACTAAAAGGAACAAGTTATTCCATTCAGTGTTTAAGATGTACCAACTGTAAAGTCTCGTACACAGTCTGCAGATGCTGCCAAAGCAGAAACCATATTTAAATAACCTATAGGCAAAGCAGTTGTAGTTGGTGCCTCAGAGAGAGCCCTGGCACCCCTCCTGGCACATACCTCAATCCAACCAGAAAGTACTGTACTTGCTCCTCCAGTAAGGCATGCAAAAAATGTGCTGAAACTCAATACGTAAGGAATTATTCTCTCCTAGTCGAGGCTGTCAGACGGGGAAGAAACAAGCATCTACAGAAGTAAAAACTGGAAAGACCATTTGCTGAACAGAAAATCCACGGTACAATACTCGCCTGCATACAAAAGACTGCAAGCCTGTCAGGTAAGGACTGGCTATAACGACATGACGCTATCCAAAAAGACTGTAAAAGGAGATTATTAGAAAACGTATAGCAATGAGCAGCTTGCACATGGGAAGAAAACTAGCAACAGCTAGCAAAAAGTCCAACAGACTAACTTCCTGGTGTGATGAACAGCACCCTGCAACATCCACAAACAGCAATAGGCCCTGCAAATGTTGAATGCCTTCCCTATTACAAAGATCTAGCTCACAGGGCATACCATTTATCATCTTAATGGTTCACCACAAACAAAACAAAACAAAAGGGCTGAAATACTGTAGTCCAGTGTAAGTTAGGAGGTGGAGCCAACCCATGGCTCTGCACTGAGACTAACAGTGCGACACACCTCTCTGCTCCCACACACCCAGGTTTACGGGCAGTGTCCTTTAGAGGAAGAGAACATTTTGTTCTATTTCATGTTTTTATGATTTTTTCTTATTCTTACATCAGAAATATACATGTTAAGTCTTTCTGCAGTAATATTTCATCAATGCTTCATTCTGAAACAAAAGAAAATAAATCACTGAAATTGATATTTTACAAGCAGGTTAGCTATGGAAAAACAAGTACTCAGCAGCAGTACACTGTAAGACAACTGATATTTTTACCTTCTTTACTAACAGTTCAGTGCAAATGTGCCCATGCAAAGGAAACTGACTCGCACTGTTACTGGGAACTAGCTTCCCCTTCCCCAGCTAACACAACACAAATGAACGTGTACTCTGAGAAGAAAAGTCATAGCTGACATACTGCCTGCAATTTTTAGGCTGTCAATTTAGCCTTGCAAAGAAGGCCCTTTCCATGCAGCTTAACTGAGATAAATGCATCAGTGCCTCAACTGCATCACTGCCAAAAAAAAAAACAACACCAAAACACCTGGAAATATATATATGTATTTTTAATACAAAACCTTGCTTTTCTGTTCCACAGTTACTTACTCCACAACTAACCAGCAGTGCCTTCTCAGGTACACATCATGAAAACATATGCCAGAAAACAGCTTGTTGGAAGAGAGGAAGAAGAGTTACAGTTTTGCTTTTTAAGAGCACTGAAAAATTGTGATGTATCACTAGAAAGGCTCTGAATAAGTTTTTGTCTGGTTTTCCTACACTAGGCAGCCTGAGATGAAAGGAAGAATTACACTGCACTTGAAGTTATTCATGAATAAATAATACAGATCACAGATCAACCACACTAGAGGAGTGGGGATAACACACTGGCTGCATTCAAACTTTGAAAAATAAACACCTTTTCAACACAAAGTCAACTTATAACACTGCTTCCGTATCCTCAAGACACAAAGAGGATTTACTGACAAGCACAGTAAAGGGGCACTTCACTGCATCTCAGAATGTGTGCTCCTCGTCTTGCACCTCTCATCTTCTGCCAGCTCAGACCTTGTGCTGGGAGGTGAAAAAGAAGGGCAGAAAGGTAGAAAACTATGAAAGGATTGACTTCATCACAGACATTACACACCCTGTTGTTATACCATGGATATGGGTTTTTTTTTAAGCAGAACTAAGATCACAACGAAACTTCTCAAAACTTTTTAATTTGTAGGCAAAGAAAAAAAAATACAACCCCACAACCTTCTGCACCACAAAGCCAAAGTTTGAGACTGGGTAAAACACCACTCAATTTCAAAAGTTGTAATTTTTTTCCCCCACTTTTCATGAAAATCTCTTTAAGATTAGCAGAAATTTCACTAATAAATCTAACTGCTCAGATTTTTTTTTAAGGATAAACAACATTATAGCGCTAACCTGATGAGCATCAAGCAACACACTTGAAACAGGCAAACTAACTCCCTAATGCTTTATTTCAGTAGAATGAAAATTTAATATAGAAGCCTTCACATTATTTTGACAAAAAGCTACACTGTAACTGTACTGTAACACTGAAACTTCATCCATAAATGAAGCTTCCAAAGGCCCAGCATGAGCAAAGATTCCAAAGAATTTCTGCACCCAATTAAGTGACTGAATATTGCTTCACTCTCACAAATAACATTTTAGGCTTCACCAAAGGAACAAATAATAGAACCAGAAATATTCCCTGTTGGAGCAGGCAGTAGTGCGGCTTATTTCAGCATACTTCACATGAGCTTTCTTTCAGCAAACAACAAACTACTTACAGATCAAATACGAGTTTTACCTTATTAGCATTACTGTCTAAATTATATAATATATAAAATACTGTCATTACTACAAACCTCTATAGCAGCTTCAATTCATCTAGCTGTGACATAGGGTAGAACAGCCGTAAGCACTGCTGTATTTCAGCGGATTCCCAACCACTATCAAGAGGGAACTCCAAAATGGAAAAAAGCTAAAGACGGAACAAAACCTACATATAGAAAAAGCAACTTAAAATTGAGGGATGGCTACAGAGCGCTCTGTAGCCTTCCAGCTTCCTACGGGACAGAGCTGGACAGTATCTGGAAAAGCCACTGTCGAAGAGCCAACTGGCCTGCACTAGCCCTTTAGCTGTCATTTACAAATAAGCTGTTAGTGTTTACCACTCCATTCTTTTGGCGATGACGACCTCAGATGCTTCCGAAGTTCCATGTAACAATCTCCCTTTCACCGCAGCTTCGACTTATCCTACCACAATCCTATTTTTAACTTAATACAGCAAAGTATTTTATTTCAGTATTTTTTATTCCTATAGCAACAGGCTACTACTCTGCTCTAGATGGATGAACAAAACTCCCCTTTGCGGCCTCATTTCCAGAGGGATTCTGGGTATTTCTTGAAGGATGCTCCCTCTGGAACTGCAGTAATGCATTCTGTTCCACTGAATTATCTGTTCCTCCAAGGACACCACATTTGACACCTTATGCAAGCATGTGCGTATATCAGCACTCACCCCCTGCAACCTGTCTCGACCTTGGAATACAGAAGTAGTTATGCATTCATAGAAGACACAAACAGAAAAGGAACCATCAGTGGGGAAAAAAAAAATTATGTACATAAATTACATTTTAATAAGATCAAGTTTACCAAAAAAAAAGAAAAAGAAATAAAAAGGCAATGCCTAGGAAGCATGTGCAAAGGCTGTTAATTGCGTTCAAGCATTAAGAATGAGATGTTCTGCGTTTGTTAGGGTAGCAGGATGTGCACATGGCTGCACCAACAATGCAGAGACAACTAGGCAACAACTCAAGTTCTGCTATGGCCACTGAAGGCCTCGTGCTGCCACGAAAGCAGGATTCTCACAAATACCTCGCCATCTGCTAGAAACACTGAACGCACCTGCCCATCACTGTCTGAATCTTCCTGTTAAACTCTCTGAAGCGCAAAGGCTCTTCCACCTACACAAAGAAATTATAAGCAGTGTCCACTGGCACACAAGGCACTTCTGATACAATTTACACGTTATACCATAATTCACTACTCTTCAATGATTAAAAAATATTAACCCCAAAACTGTCAAAGCTAAGTTATCAATGCAGCTAGTGGTGACTTTTGTGAAGCAACTGTTTTTAGGGAAATGCATTCTTACACAAGTACAGTCTTGTAACTTTTATTCTATTCCAACACAATGAAGTAATTTAACATACAGTTAAACAGGACATTGTCAACTGCAGATTTACTGGCTTTTAGTTGAGATTAAAGCTCACATACCTGCTTTTGCCCATCCCTTATACTTTGTGCAGTTTCACAGTTGTTCTTTATAGACCTTTTATTACTTTTCTCCACTTGCTGTCATGAGAAAGCCTCAAACAAATGTCACTCAGGATCGATTCTATTGGAAGTAAAAACTTCATAAAAAGCATTCCCAATTGCATAAAGTAAATTTGTTTTGCCCGCCAGAACAACAGAAAACCTCAAACCTTTGAAAATTTATCTACAGTTTTAAATTAAAAAAAAAAAAAGATAAAGAGCTTTACTTCGTATAAAAGACAGAGACACAGAAGTAAAACAGAGGCTCTAGCAATTTGTGCCTAAGCAGCCTCAGAAACTGCGTGCTAGTTGGTGCACATAAGCCCCCCACCCCACAAATGATGTTATCATTCTCATCGTTCTTCTTGCCTGACGTTTCAACTGCAAAATCTCAAGGGAGTTACAAATACCCATGCCACTGTGATCAGTTCCCTTTTTCGCACAAAGAAATACTGCATTGTCTGTAGCATGCACCACTGCTGCTCATGTTAAAAGTTAGAAGATTTAGTAGTACAAAGCTGCATTTTTTAGGCCCAGTATGAACTACTAACTTCTGATATATGAGGAACACTCGTGCTGTATATTTTTTCTAAGCAGACAGAATGCTCCCTAGTTTTAAATCTTTACAGCCCAGCGCCCACAGATTCAGCAGATTTACCACACATCTGAGGAAAAACAGGGCCGGAAATTCACCTAGTCTAACCCATCTTCCTCAGAGCAAGACCTCCTATCCTGGCTTGTCTCAGCAAGCCTAACTCTTCCCTGCAACTATTCAGGTAAGTTAGAAGAGCAACACACAAAGGCACATCTTCAGGATCAGCAGGAAGAAGCACACATCACTGTGAGATCTGCTGACTGCACTGCGATGCCATGGCAAGGTCCGTCTGGGAAAAATGGGATTAGATGAACATGGCCTGAAGTGCGTGGACTAAGAGAGAAATAAAGCATGTTATTGCAACAGATATATAGAGAGACAGAACCCTAACAACAAAATTACCGTTATTTAGGAAAAATACTTCCTAACCTACACACCATCAACCAGTAAAGTTATTCTAGATGCAATGCACTGTCAAGGAGCACACCGCTTGGCAGTTTCCTCCTGTTATTCTCTGCTTGTGAACAGCTTCAAGATACTTCCTCCCCCAAATCAGTCTTTAGTTTACTTGCAGCAACAGCAGAGAATTAAGCAGGTCACTTAATTAAGCGCACACGACAGCCAGCAACCGAAATAAAGGCATGTTATGCTTCACCACACGGCATATCGGACTGCTCTCCCCCATAGGTCTCGCGCAGTGTGCTCGCCTTTTGTCCCGATCATCCCTTCGGAACGACACGTCAAGGCAACGCTGACCACCACCTCCATAGAAACGCACCGTTCCGGGCCGTTCGCAGAAGCGCCAACAGACAAGGGCGCCATAAACTGACACGGAGTTACATAAAAACGCTATTTCCTCATTTTGACTCACTTAGGATTCGAGGCCCGTCCGCCTCCATCAACTTCACGGCCCTTTTCGCACGCACGGGCCTCGGAAGCGCTCTCGGGACGGGCCGCCGAGCGTCCCGCGGGTACCAGGCGTTACACAGAGCGGCCTCCCGCGTCCCAGGGGCGGGCAGCAGCAGCAGCACTGCCACCGCAGGGCTGCCCGGGCCGCACGGCAGCCCTACGCACGGCGGGTCCCCCCCCCGCCCCCCGTTATCGCCGCCCGCCCGCTCCGCACCTCGCGGTCCTTGAGGCCCAGGAGCAGCACCTCCTCCATCAGGGTGAGCCGCGTTTCCTTGGAGTCGCCCTTCTCGTCGTCTCCCGGCTCATCCCGACGGCCTTCGTCCTCCGGGCCGCCCCCGGCCCCCCTCTCCTTGTCGGCGGCGGCGCTGCGGGACGCCTCGGTGCGGCGCTGCACCAGGCCGGAGCTGCGCTGCGTGAGGGACGTCATGGCTGCGGGAGGGCAGAAGGCCGGGCCGGGGGTCTGGGAGCGCTGGGAGCTCTGGGGTCGGACGGGGGGGGTGGTGGCCGGCGACAGCTCGGGAGCGCGGAGACGGAGCAGCGGGAGCCGCTCCCGCTCAGCCCTACCCGCACCGCGGCTGCGGCCGGCCGGGGGCGGTCATGGGGAGCGGGGCCGGGCCGCGGAGGCGGAGGGGGCGGCTTTCAGGAGCAATATGGCGGCGCGGGCTGATGTCAGCGGAGGATGTGGCAGCGGAGGGGGGGGGGGGGGGG
>JAPSGF010000003.1:31647773-31720124 GCA_035772895.1 Perdix hodgsoniae | reverse complement strand
GGGGGCGGGGCGCTGCACTGCGATCCGCCCCGCCCCGCCCCGCCCCGCCCCGAGAAGCGCCGCCATCAGCGGGGCGGGGCGTCGCCTCCATTTTGCCGCGGCGCCGTGCGGCCTCGTTTCGTTTTCCCCTTCATCGCGCTTTGGGCGTTAGGCTCGTTGGCGCCTCCCGGTTGTTCACGTCGTTTCTTTTGTCGTTATCTCTGTTTTTGTCCCGGGCAGCCGCAAAGGACTCATCGTTGTGTTTTGTTTTGTTTCTCAGGTTTGTGAAAATCGCTGTTTAAGCTTTTTACTGCTGATCCGCCAGCGGCCCCGCCTCCTGTTGCAGAGGTGACCAAAGGAGTACAGCCTGTGGGTCAGTAAGGGCATGAAAGTTTGTTGGTCGGTTTCGTGTCCGTCAGGGTGAGACGTGCGGTGACATCGTATCGGACATTGTCGCCTTGCTGCCTTCACGTGCCCAGATGTTGGCATGAATCTAACGGTGTAACTTCAAAGAAGTGTATTGAGTAAGGGGAGGACAAGATAAGGGTTAACCATTGTTTAGGAATATAGGTAAGCAGGATGTGTGGTCAGATAAGAAAAGGACATCAGGAAACTCTGTTTACACAAGGAATGGGTCAGGATGGGATTACTTCTGTCAGAGACAAGGGGTGTTCTGGTCAAAGGAGACGCCCACTGCTCATGGCGTGGCCATACGTCAGGAATGTAATGAATATGTATGCAAATTGTGTATTCGTTCAGCCTGTATCTGTCCCAAGCTTTTGCCCTACGGTGTGCGTGTTAGGAGGAACGATCCCCCGCGCACCCAGCGATACGCATCTCATTGAGTAAACGTACCTGCTTTATAACCTAACTCTGGGTTATAGAGTTTGATTCCACAAATCAGTATTTTTGCTATTAATTTCAGTTCCGATTCCTTGTCGTTGAACTGCGCTGCTAAGCTCAGCACGAATCAAATTAAAGCTGCTTATAATTGAATTTTGATCCAGTCTTTTATTATTGTTATTATTGTTTTTATATACCAGAGGACTACCAATAGACAAAACCAAAGGAGGACAATCAAGACACATTTCAGCATCTGATTCCACTGGCATTAAAGCCCTGAATAGTACCAAGAGCTGCAGTTTCAGAGAGGCACCACATCTTCACCTGGGAGATCCCAGTGTGCCACGTAACAAACTTCTCTGCAATTCATTTATCCGTGCCAGAGCATATTTCAAAAATATGGAGCTCAGGAGGCTGTATCCCTAGCCCCTGTGTAATGTGTGCATCCCATCACATGGACTGTCACCTAGCACGTCCCTACCCTGACTCCAGAGGCACCCGGCCGCAGAGCTGAAGGGCTGCATTTTTTAATTGTTCTGTTAAAAGAAATAATGCAAAAGCAGGGGCTGTCATCTATAAATAGTTACTGTTTGGCTTGCAGTTAAACCCGTAGCATGTCCCTGTTTATTCCTGAGCCAATATCTGGCAGAATTTCTCTTAACAGCTGCTGACAAACTGAAGTTATCCTAGCCAGGTGTAGGAGACTTCAAAAGCGATTGGATTTTCTGAACTGCTGCCAGCCCCTTGGGAAGCAGAAATAAAGGGGAAAATAGCAAAGGCATGAATCTTAGACTCACTTTGCGTTGCAGTGGTTGCAGTTCCCATGATTCACTTTGCAGTGGGAGTAGGGCTTATCTCTGATATCAGCAGAAAAGGCAGTTAACAAACTGAATGCAAACGTCTTGCGATAGCAGGTGAAACAAAGAGTAACTCTATTTAACAAGCAGGAGGTCAACTGCTATTCATTCTTGACAAATGTATTCTAGCTTAAATGTCCCAAGCTTGGCATGTAGTTAGTCGGTACTGGAAGTTCTAAACCATGTTATGCTCCAGAACTTTGGGCTTTCTGAGTAAACGTTGATTCCACTGTTACAGCTTTGTAGCAAGATATTGCTGGGCTGACTTTTCTTTCAAAGGACAACCAGATTAATAGCACGTGCACACTTTAAGATTAGTGTCAAGAACTGTTTTCTAACAGAAGCAGCAGCTAGAAGGCTGCTCACCCTAGTGTTGCTTCCCCATCAGTGGTTTTGCCAGTTGAGCTTATTCACATTCCTATCCGTGTCTTCCATTCCCTTACAGTGAAGGTCTGCCTCTCCCACCCATTGCAACTGGTATCATGTGGAGATGCTGCTGGAATCCCTGAAAGGATCTGCTGTGACACACACAAATGGTGTTAACCTGTGTCATTTCAGGAATCTGCTGATTAGGAAGCCGCACCAATTGGCACCGTATCATGACTGAAGGAGCTCTACACTCTCTTACAACATGGTAACCAGTGGCCAGGAACAAAGGGACACAGGGATTTCCTAAGACCAAACCATCCTTAAAACCATACTGATTACAGATATGTGCTTAAGTAAATTCTGCAGTGAGCTTTAATAATCAAAAGGAGTTTGAAGGAACAAAATGTCTTGAGGATTGCTGATCTCCGACAACAAGATTTTGATCTGCAGTAGGAACAAAGGCACAGAATGACAACTGGAGAGGGAGCCAATGATTTTGACTTGTTATTGGGCAAGAGAAGTGAGCTGACCAACATACGGCATTTTAGGTGGGAAGAAACTAGAGTCAATGGCCAAAAGACTGTAAAAACCATGTTTAGAACACAGTGGCTGCACGCTGTTCTGTAGTGTTTTCTCTCTTATCGTTTCAGCTGTTTTACTTGTACGCTTGTCCTGGTACCAAATAAAACCATCACTAGCCATTGTAGACTAACAGGCATTTTCTTCTTGGTTTTATCAATGAACTTCCCAACACTAGTAGCATAGCAGCAAATTTTGCACAGTAAAAAGCTCCAACTGTTACAGTTCTTTTTGTCCATACAAAAACCTATGCTCTCACAGCAGTTGGCACTTAGTAGTCAGATATCACTTAAACTACCAGTTCACAAAGCTGAAATTTGGCAATATATCTTTTCCAATAAGCTTCTCTTTAATTCTCTTCCTTGGCAGATTTAGGAATGATGTTGTCTCAAGAATGCAAAGAATGCAAAGAATTATTCCGTATTTGACATAGATTGGATCAGGTTATGATGAACTCGCAAATTACATCCAGTGACATAGTGCCAGGCATTAATACCTAGCTCATATAAAATCTGACGTAGCCACTAAGTCAGTAAAATGATTCCCCTTAGATTCACAGGGCTTTGAATTAAAAATTTAGTACTGTATTTAATGTTTTTAAAAACAAAACCAATAGTCTTTTTAGTCTTTTTTCTTGCAGGCTGACTGACAGACGTTGTAGGGAGACCAAAGGCTGATACAGAAAGGCATTAACTTTCCAAAAAGGTCTCCTTTGTTTCATGTATTTCCAGGTCCTCTCATTTTCTCCTCACCTGTGGAGTTCAGACGATTGCTAGTTCCTGAAATCTTTGCATTTTGATGGCATCTTCTCGCCGTATGTGAGCAGTATTGCTCAGTAGCAAGAATCTGTACTTGTTATTTTAATACTGCAGTTATAGTAATGAAATAATGAAGACTGAGTATCAGTTAAAGTGCAGTTTGTAAGGAAGATGCGTTTTCATTTCTACACAGTGATTCAATCCAACCGTTATTGCTAGGAAAAAATGTGTAGCTGACTTATTAGCAAGTTCAGTGAGAAAAATGGGGCAGAAATCTCGTGAAACCAACACCACAATGGTTATTGGGATTCTGGCAAAATTTAAAGCACTTAATGCAATGGCTTTTATATAAAATCAGTTTTGAAAAAGCTTTGTTTTCCTTCCCATGTAACAAATCAGTAACTATCTGTTCTCTCTAGGGTATGTAAATACTCATCAACTCACTGAAAAATACATAAAGCCAGATGGTGCACAGAAGATGTTTCCATGGAGTTGTAATTTAAAAGCTTCTGTGCAGAGAGGTGAAGGAGAGGATCGGAGTTAGGTTATTCCTGAGGGCTCAGCCAAGCACATCACACGGTCTGTTCCACACCTGCCTCGTGCAGGATGGTTTCACTCCTGACAGCAGCCGGGCTGTGATCACAGCACACAGAGGGTTGTGAAGTAGCACCAGTGATTGTACTTTCCAGTAATACCATCTACCCAAAGCATGCGATGGGCGTTCATTGATGGAACACACAGACATCTCTGGGTTATGCTTCTCCCTGGCTCATTCAGGACTCAAAACAGTATGGAAGCACGTCTGATTAGCTGGGTTTGTTACACTGAAAGTTGGCTCTGAAAACACAGACAAACAAAGTCTTGTGCTAGTCAAGCATTATGGAGTGCTGTATCGTACCTTCTTGCTGTGAGTGTACTTGATCTGCAGTGGGGGGAGGCGTGCAGCAGCACAGCACCCCACCAGGCACTGACAGCTTTTTCCATTTTGACCTGAATTTCAGGTTTCTCTGTCAACTGTGAAGGAGAAAGCTGAGAAAATCACCTGCAAATGTTTTCCCTCAGGGTTAATGCGAGCCACATGTAGATTGATTTTCTTTGGGTAAATCCTGCACTGGACTATGTCTGTGCAACACCATCTATGTTCAGTGTCATAAAATAACATTGTCACTGGATCATTTCTGTGCAATAGCTTTTTAAAAGAGCTTCTCACCAGCTAACATTTTACCATCAATGCAAACACTGATTAATATATTTGATGTTAAAAAGCTGCTGTCTGAACAAATCTCCCCATAGGGGATTTGCAAGAAATTTTTGAATGAAATCAACTTTAGACACCACGTCCTTAACTTAAACTAAGGTAATCATTCAAAACAGTGGGACAGAGACAACTGTATTGTGCTGCTACCTGCATAATATTGATTGAAGAGCGCTTGAGTGCGAAATGCAAGATGATCTCTGAGGCTAGCTTGATTTAAGCTAGGCTGCTGGAGAGTGTGCTGCTGTCCAGTTGAGTAAATGCATTTCCTTAACTCCTGACTGCATTGTTACAGGCTTGTTAGTGACCAGCAGGTGCATAAGAACTTCTGCTGTGCACTTGTGCAGCACTGGGTGCAAGACAACCTGCACGTGCCTAAATAAGATGGTGTGTAATATTCAAGCATGAGTCTTTAGAGAGTGTGATAACAATGTCTCCATTTTTTAAATACAAGTATTTCTAGCAATCACCATGGGTTCAAACAGAGAAGAAACTTGACTGAGTAATCAGGAGCCTGGATGGCAAAGCTATTATGTAACGCCTGTACTTCCTGCTCATACTTCTGCCTTCTAGTGGATTTTTATATTTTTTTCCAACTGAGAACTGGATTGGGAAAGAAGAGAGAGGATTTGGGACTTCGTTCTTGGAGACAGACAGAGCTGAAACAGCACCAGAAATAACTGATATATCTGGAAAGATGAGAGTGATGTTTGTTTTATTCTTAAGGATCCCGTCCAGTTTTTAGGGACACCTAGAAGGCCTGTGTAAAACATGCTTCCCTCGCTTGTTTAGTGAATGCTCCCATGCGAGTCTGTTGGCTGCTGAGCCTTAGGCTGGCTCTCATGCTCCCAGGGGTCACTGAAGGCAGGATCAGGCACTTCAAGACTCCAGTGACTTCCATGGGGAGGAGAGAGAAAAAGAAATAAGCATCTAAATTATCGCCGTTCACAAGTTTCACTGAAGGTTAGAAACACAGATTCAGTGGAGAAACCCAGCTGATGGTTGGAAATAGAGGTACATCCTGCAGTGTGAAGTAGTTGCCAGGGTCCTCTCAACAGCACCAGTGCATCTGTGTGGCTGTACAGGGAATGAGACATGCTGTACAGCACACTGGTACTTTCACCTGCATAGAGATTTAGCTGAGATCCCATCTGGTTCGTAAGTCATCTTCGAAAGATAAAATAAATTTATTTTTGCTCTTGCTGAGAGATGACATATGAGCTTTCCATATTTAACACAGAATATGTCAAACTGATGAGTCAGCCATACCGGTCATGGTGTCCTACTTTAGCATGTCTGACCTTTTTTTAATTAATGTTTTCACTGGTGTTTTCTTAGGCAGTTGCTTAATTCTCACTGCCAAAGGATAAACTAATGATTTAACAGCTATTTACTACCCAGTAAGTCCTTCAGAGAGTGATTAAAACAACCTTTAAAAATCCCCTAAGACCAAAATTACTCTCACTGTTCATATTCTGCATCACACAGCAGCAAATGCAACCCTTGTGTTCTTGCAGAACAAACACACAAGAATACATTTGAGCCTTCGCTGAATGCACCTGTGGCTGCCATCCAGCGAGGAAATGGCTCTCAGCTCACAGTGGGCGAGCAGCTCTAGGCGTACCCCGAAGTGCTGAAAGCGCTCCCAATCCTGGAAGCATGGTCCCACTCTGAAGACTGGCTCTAAACGAGAACTTTAGGAGGTTCTCCCCTTTTTGCCTCAAATGGGCTCTCTTTTCCTAACTGCAAACTCAACGTGGAACTGGAGAACCGAGCTGGCGCTTTGCCATTGGTCATAAATGTCCCGCGGCTGAAATAAAAGCACAGCTTGCATCTGCACAGAACATGACGTGCCCTCAGATACGGACATCATCTTTGAACAAGTGTTCAACGGTACATGTAAATCTAGGGTTAATACAAAGTGCTAAAGCATCCGTAGCATCCTGTTTTCTGACAGGAGCTATATCTGAAGCGTGATACAGACACATTGCTCTGGGGTACGTGATTGCAGTTGAACTGCACACATCAGCAAAGGCCTTTCACCAAGGTGTACTCTGAGCTCTTCTCCCTTCTCTGGAGTGCTGACAGTAGCAGGGACTTAGTTTTGACACTAACATCAATGAATAGGGCATGGAAATGGGAGGGAGGACCACAACTGTTGGAGTAAAAATATCATTTTTACCACTGTGGATTTCCAACTGCATTCTGAAAATATACTGTCACACACAAAGCATGTTCAGTTTTGAAAATACATAGATAAAAACTTCAAAGAGGGCTTTTTTACTATGTCTCTTCAGCACATCTGACAAAAAAAAAAAGAATAATAATAATAAAAATCTATGTATATAATCAAAATTCCTGATTATGCTCCATCTGCCAACTGTCCTTTTGCAGGAAGAGATCTTTCTTGATCTGGGCAGCTGGCCAGCTTAGAGTCCTACAGGTTACTCCAGTTAGGAATAAAGCACCTTTCATACCGTTTGGCTTATTTACAAAAATACACAGCCCTGCTTCTTTGAGCGTGGCTTAAATCAAACAGCTGGAGACAGCTTCTTTAAACATAGCTCCTTCAGCCAGAACCCTGACCTCAAAGCCCTTCTGTGAGGCTTCTCCCACCAGTTCTGCAGGGAGCGATACTTCTTGTGCTCTTCACTGCTATCACATACACCTCAAAGTCTGACCTGACACACCGAAGCTGCCCATGTGCACTTATGCTGCAACTGCCTACCTCAACACAGACGTGTTCCCGTAGCTCAGCGCTGAGGATTTGGTGATGACTGGGTGGAGATTACTTGCTTATTAATGCAAAGCAAACCTCCCTACAGCTGACCCAAGCAGACATCCAGGGGAGACAGGAAATCAGCATCAGCATGTGATTTAAGATGAGTGGTAACAGACTTAACCTGCACCAAGAGACATTCAGGTTGGATGTTAAGAAAACTTCCTTCTCCAAAGAAGTGGTGAGGCATTGGCACAGGCTGCCCAGGGAGCTGGCGGAGTCACAGTCACCAGGGGTGTTCAAGAAACACAGAGATGTGTCACTGAGGAACATGGTTATTGGGAAAGGTGGGGATGAGTCAGTGTTTGGACTAGATGATCTTAGAGGTCTTTTCCAGCCTTCATGATCCTGTGATTCTATGGTTTTATCTGGAAAAGATCCTGCTGCCAGTATAGTTGTCTGTGTGGCAACCACCTACTGGCAAGTCAGCAGCTACACAAATTGAACAAGAGCTAAGATAGACGTATTAAATACATTTTCTATACTTCAGCATTCAGCCATATCTTAAGAAAATTTCACTAGGGACCGAATCCATCCATAAAACCTTTCCACAGTCACCCCAGCTGAGTAAATGCTGTTAAAAGGTTTTAATTCCTTCAGATCCTCTTATTTCCTGCATTAAAAGAGGAGCTAATATTACTTCCTCACTTAAAAGAGTTCAGATCCATTAAATAATTGCTGTTCAGCCCTGTGATTTAGTTTACTCTTTAAACTCCAGTTCTCACACAGAAACAATGGCACATGAGGGACAAACAGGTGATGTGAAACAGCCAGCTCGGCTTCACCAAGGGCAGATTGTGCCTGACCCATCTGGTTCTGTGATGGAGTGATGGCATCTGTAGATAAAGGGCAGACAACTGATGTCATCTACCTAGACTGTGCAAGGTCTTTGACACGGTCCTGCACCATATCCTTGTCTCTAAATTGGAGATATTTGACAGGTGGAATAATTGCAGGATAAAGAATTGTTTGGATGGCTGCATCCAGAGGGATATGTTCTGGCTCTATGTCCCATGAATGTAGAGGCTGGTCATGAGTGGTGTTCCCCAGGGATCTGTCTTGGGGCCTAATGAGGTTGAACAAGGCCAAGTGCAAGGTGTTGTGCTTGAGCCTAGGAAATTCCAGGCATATTTACAGACTGGGAGAGGAAGTTGAGAGCAGTCCTGTGGAGAAAGACTTGGAGTCACAACAGATGCTCGGATCGCTGAAGCGCCTCTCCCAGAAAGAGAGGTTGAGGGAGCTGGGCTTGTTCAGCCAGGAGAAGGCTTAGGGGAGACCTCATTGTAGGCTTCCAGTACTTAAAGGGAGCTTATAAACAGGAGAGAAACAACTTTTTACATGGCCTGATAGTGACAGAAGAAAAGGGGAACAGTTTTAAACTAAAAGAGGGGAGATTTAGTTTAAATGTTGAGGCAAACTTTTCGCTGAGAGGGTGGTGATGGTGAGGCACTGGCACTGATGCCCAGAGAGCTGTGGGGTCCCATCCCTGGAGGTGCACAAAGCTGGGTTGGATAGGGCCCTGGGCAGCCTGAGCTGGTGGGGGCAGCCAGCCCTTGGCAGGAGGATGGAAATGAGTGATCTTTGAGGCCCCTTCCAACCAAAACCACACTTTGATTCTAGGAATATAAACGTTCAAAGTAAATTTCTTGGTGGCAAGAGCAGGTGTATCTGACAAATATAAAGACATCAATGAGCATGTGTTTAAGCTGGAGAATCATCTGCTTTGTAAGGAAAGTCCTCGCTGGCTTCAAAAGGGAAAGAATGTCTGCCAGTCTAGACGGAATAATAACGTTAGCAGCCAGCACCAATAGGGCTACTAATGCTTTAATAAGGTACAAAGATTATGAAGAATCATTTATGTTCAGTCATTTCCTGTTGCCTGAGTCCAGGTCCCTGGTAATTATATTTCAGCTCTTTCTAGCATCCACTGTTACCTGCAGAGGCTTTGTGTGTTCATGGAGCTTCTATTAAATACCAATGCATTAAATAATGATTTTACTATTAATCTACTTCATTTCAGTAACTAGCTCTTTTTATCATCATCTCTGCCAGATAGCTATTCAACTGCCATTTGAATCATAAGAATGGGCTGCTACCTTTGGAAAAGCACTGGGTGGGTGAATAGCCTTGGAAAATTAGAGTCTTGGTCAGAAGGGAGTGAGTTGCATGCTGCCCCTGGGATGGACAATGGGCTGCATATGGACAAAGCACATCAAACACATTAAAACTAACAAGAAACGAGATGTGAATGAGTAAAGTATGCTGAAAACAAACAGTAACCTTTCAGTTAGTTATGTATAGCAGAAGCTTGAATGAGAAAAGCAGAAATGCATCAGGAATCCAAAATCACTTTCAGAGTGATGGTTGTTTTCACATTACAAGTCAAAACATGATTTTTGCTTTTCAGCAGCCACAGTCACTGCTAAATCACAGCCCAAGCAGAATGATGGTATTTAAAACATGCCCCAGTCCAAACCAAAGCACAGCCTGAGGAACGTGCCCGATGACTGTGGATTAGGCTGGCTTATTCTGCCTACCACAGCTTCTTCCTGTAACAACCAGCTCAGATCCAATGCAGTTATTCTCTGATCACCCTGGAAGACACTTGCAGGCAATCCCAAACCAAAGTTTCTTTGGTTGGTGGCTTATTTTGTCTGTTTTCGGTAGTGGTTTTGCGCTTCCTGTGTTTTTTTCTCAGAAGAGTTAAACAGCTGTGCGTGCCATTTTTAGCCTTTCAAATAAATGCACCTTAGGTCTGGTTCCCAAAATTTATCTTTTTCAATAACATAGCAGCTCAGGAGCCATCTCTACTGCAGTTGTGATTCCACCTTCCTCTTCTGCTGTAACTGGCCTATTGAGAAAGTCACCCTCAAGCAGTCTGCCATAAATGTTTCCCTTGCACAACCACGGGGTGATTTGCAGCAACAAGCTGATGTAATAGAAAACTAATCTACAACAGCAAAATATGTATTTCCATACAATCATCTGGCAGCCAAACTTACAGCTGGGCAGCAGGAGCACAGTGTGGGGCAGCGCTCAGCAGGAGTCCTCAAGCAGCAGCCTGCAGATGCCCCACATGAGATGCAACCCAAACCCAGGCAATCAGGCACTCAGGACTCCTCTAGGCAGGCATCAGCTCAGCAAAGTACTGAAAGTTTCCAGAAGACACATTGCATTAGAAAACAGAGTTTGGGATTGTCAACCTGCATTTTTTTTATGCAGTTTCCATTTAGGAAAAATAACACACAACAGGATTTTATTTATTCCCAATATTTACTCTTAGTTACGGGAGAGCTACCAGAGCTGCCATACTCCATACTGACACAGAAGTGAGGGATCTTGCAGTCTGAAAACCCGCACGTTAATTGCTGCGAGTTAGGACATCTGCAGCGCTCCCTTACCTGGCTTTCACATGTTCTCACCATCTCAGAATGCAGCAGGAAAAACCACAGCAGGTGTAAACTCAGTCTTTTTCAAACTTCATCAAAGTGCTTTCATGAGAGCGTGTCAAGAAAGAGTTTTTTAAGAGTGAACTCACAGTGGAAAGTCTGCGCTGGGAAAATAGAAAATGGAGGAAGTGGCTCTGCAAGAAACAAATAGCATTTATCTGTGCATGAGGAACTCGGTAAGAGGAATTCTGTTTTGTGCATTGAGGTCACAGTGAAAGCTGCAATATTTGTTTCATGTTTTGGTAGTGATGCAAGAAATGAGCTCTCCACATAAAATCTGTTTATCTGTCATCGCGTCCATAAACATTATTTAAAACAGTGTTTGTAGAAACAGAAAGAAGTGAATCCTACTTTCTGAAAGCGAGCAAGCTACCAACCCACAGGCTTGGCACTGTTTACAAAATATTTGAAGATTTACACTTAATTAGCAAAACTGTACATGAATTCTAGCTGGGTTAACGGTTACTGATTTTTCTTCTTCCATTCTTATTTATTTATTTATTTATTTATTTATTTCCCAGAATGGGGATACTATTAACAAGGATTTCAAGTGACTTTCAGAAGTCATAAAAATGCCAGCTGATTACCAGGGAAACCAAAAGGTTCCCAAGCTTGAATTTGGGCTCCTACAATAAAATGAAAGAAGTATTTCAGAACACAGAAACAGACATTAACCAAGACAAAGAAAATAAAAATGTTGTGTAACGCGATAGTTGATCTGACTGTCAATGAGCAGACTTTCCCATCTGAGAGTTGCATTCATTTTTGTATGAACGGCGCAGGCATGGGGTTTGGTTCCTTTTTTCCCTCTTCTCCCCTAGTGATCACAGAGGACTGCTCACACTGCCTTTCCGCCTACCTGTACCAGCTTTGGCAATTAGCAGGTAGTTCTGATCATGCTTAACAGAAAGAGATTTTAAGTTACTAGAGACTAAGAAGCAGGCTGCAGACCACCTGGCCCAGCCAAGCCACCACAAGCCCATTTATTTTGTCCCCCAGGAGCAGAGTTAATAAAATTGGCTTTTCAGCAAGTTATTAGCAATGACAGACTAACTGCTAACACTGCATCTCACTTCAGAACAGAGGAGACGGGGAGAGGGGAGATCGAAGGTGCCGTGGTGTGAGCAGGGCTGGGACATGCCAGGAGGGATGGGGAATTTCAAGAAACAGCAGCATAGTCAGACAAATCATCACTGTGGAAAAGCAGTTTCCACGGTTCTGCTTTTTACAAAACTATTTATCAAATGCTTTCTGAGGTAAACATAATGAGCCTGTTTCAAGCAGCCAGGCAAAGCAACAGGGGAAATACTGCTTGTTTTGAAACAGCTGTTTCTCCAACTCAAACAGCAGCTGTGCTCATCTTTTGTGCTCACTGCCTTCTGGGATACACCAGGTTCAGTGTTCTGCAAAGCCTAGCAAATGGCATTTGTCACAGGGCAGTTTTACTACAAACAAAGGGAGAGGACGTGGCCCCATGAGAAGGATCTTACCTCACACCGCTTTCAGCCACTAAATACATCATGGAAGGGCCAAAGCGGTTCTGAATATGAATGGTTTTTAAGGTTCAAATTACTTCATTACTCCACCTCTTCTTTGTCACAAAAAATAAACACCCCTCAGGTAATTTATAAACCAAGTTTCATGCAAAACATGAGTAACAGGCAGTAAGCACTGTATACAAAGCTCCCAGCTCAAGACTTGAAGAAAGGAGACCTCTGTGTGACAAATAACCCGTTGGCAAGACACGCACTACAGGGGCTATCATACTACCTCCTGGAATGGTCATGCTTTGAACACAAAATGAAAAAGCTTTAATTGCAGGAAGAGATCGGGAGGATGAGCCGGCTGTAAGTAGCTTTATAAAACACTTGGATTCCAGCCATAGCTGAGCACGTTCACTGCAGCGAATGCCATCTCAAAGCCAAGTGGTCAAAGTACACACAGGGATCTGAGATCTGGGTGAGGCTGTGGCACACCTTGTGTTACAGTGCAACCCAGCACCCTGCTGCTGTTCCTGTTCCAACAGCAAATCCTTCTTAAACCTTGCAGCAACTTTATACGTCCTTTTTAGGAAATCATTTTTGAGCAATTTGTGCTCGTGCTGGATTTTGGAGCAGAAACTAGTAATGTATCATCTCTGGAAAAAATAAATTACATGTTTTTCATTTGTACTTTATAGTTTACCGTGACCAGCACCCAACCTGGACTCAGAACACGTTCAGTTTGAGGAATACTCAGCCACTGTAATTTCAGGAAGTTCCTGTGCTAACACGGTAAGAACACGGTAAGAACAGTGCTCCTCCTTGAAATGGGGAAACAACTCAATGAAAGACAAGCACACCATTGTGAATGAAAAATTTTAATAGATCCCCAAAACAGTTAAGATTGCAATATTTTAATAGATCCCCAAAAAACGCCATTCGGCAGACAAACTCTAGATCACTTCAGTAGCTTCCCATAGCCATCCTATGGCACTGCACTGAATTTTGATCTTTTCTGAACTGATACACTCATCCTACAGCATAGCCAGGTCAAAACTGTACAGCGTCCTCTCCATACGTCTGCAAATACCCTGTGTACAACTCAAAAAGCCTTGCCACTGCAGATTGTCAAGTTCACTACAATTTAAAGTGTCATTTTGCAAAACAGAGCTTAAACATACGTTGTCATTTCAAGATAAATACGACAAAGTGTATTTTATTGACACTCTCCACACTGCCCACTAAAGAGGAAAAAGAGTTGCATTTATTTTTTAAGCCAACTATACAATTTCTAGCTTGCATTCAGTGTAAAAACTTGGAGGTATAAACAGAAGTTGAGTGAAAATATTAAGTACATTTCCAATCCTGCAGTGCAGAAAACCAACAACAATGGTATTTACTGTACATTAGAAGTGTTCCTATCGTGTTCAATTCCACATATATGTTTCTCCTCTATATAAACTTCTGATAACTTATGTACAAATCAGATGTCCAACATCTGTAATATAAATATGTAATCTTCAGGACTGAGCCATAATAATAGTTTGATCAAAAGTACAGAAAAATTCATGTAATAGATTTTTTTTTTCCTAATGACAGTGTTTAAAAATGCCCTGAACCCAAATGACCTTAGAATGACACACATTTCTTCCCTACTAAAATGCATTGCTCAAACACACACAGAAATCATTGGATAAATGGATTACTTGAGCTACATAAGGTCAAAATGACATGTGCTGGACAGCCCATTCCAATAAATGCTAGCTGTACAAACAACAACGAGATATGAATCAAAGCAGAAAGTATAAGTACTAGCATATTTTTAAACAAATTGCTACAAAATCAGGCTACTAAAATTAAGGCAATCAGGAGTTGAAAAGCATCAGTTTGGCATAGAATTGCAGCAAGATCTCTCCCTCCCCCCACTTAAACATTTATTTTAACATTAGTATTTTTTAAAGAGCTGCAGATGATCTTTTATTACACATATGAAGTACAATTCGCTGTGAAGTGACTGATCTGTAACTTAGTTTAATAACCCTGATTACATTGAGCTGATCAAATTTTAAAGTGGTAGTTTTACTATTTTTTATTATATTTTACTTAAATTTTCCTGCATGGATTTCTAAATCATACAGAGAATATTCAACATCCACCATCTCAGATCAACTGATATTATTTGCTTCCATTCTTGGGGTACTCTACCATTTAAGGGTTCAAAATAGATTTGACAGTCAAATAACACTCAACTTTACAAAGGACAGTTATTTGCAGCAAAAATACTTTTTATATAAACATACACACAGTAGATCAAAAAATCAACAGGCATTTCTTTATGGCTTTTTTCACTGAGGTACTGTTAGAACATCCAGTAACAGGATGCAAATGTTTGTAGGGTATGAAAGCCACATTCATAAGCTGCACCACTAAGTCACGTCAAGTGGCAACAGACTGCAAATTCAAGACTGCCTTCCCTTCCGTGTGGAGGTCTCAGTGCAGGCTTCAGAAAGCCTCAAAGGCAAATGGCATATGCAGGGAAATTAAGAGTAAAAAAAAAATCTCCACATCTAAAGGAGAGGAAAAAATATCCATAATAAAACTAGAATCTCTGTCAGGCCGTTCTGTACAATCAACAGCAAACATTAGGGAATTAATTTTCCAAGGCAGCAAGGGAGTATGACAGCAGACACAACAGGTCTTGAAGTGTTTAGTTTAGCTCTTGCACCTGATCTTTAGGCTAAGTGCAAGCAGAGTCTCAGAAAAGCCAAGCTGCTATTATACCATTACACAAGGTGAAGTTCTGCAAGCCAATGATGAACACTGTCAGAAAGGATGAGGCTGACAAGCACGACTTCATTTGATGCCACATCAGACAGAAATCCCCAACTTTTGTTCTCAGTTGTAAAAGCTTATGCTTGAAAGCACATTTAGTTTCACCTTCCCTTCTTCATTTCACATGATGGACAACTGCAGATGTATTAATAGTTTCTATTACCTTTCAGCACAAAAGGAATAATGTTTAATGTTAAGCAAGTCTGCAGATTCCTCATAACTGTTGCTGTATGCATTTAGTATTCTACCTCTGAATCAGATTTTTTTTTTTTGCATAAAGCAGCCACTAGACTTGGTGTTTGTTTGTTGTTGTTTTTTTTTTTTTTTTTTTACTCCTATACTAAAAATGTGTTTCTGCAATAAATACTGTTACGAGTGAAATGGAAGTTCAAAATATACTCAGCCAAGTTTCCTTTACCCTACAAACCCACTCAGCAGGCTGTAGATACTTGAGTTCTTTAGATTAGGACAGCAAAACATCTTAAAGTCAGAGCTTAATGACATACAATTCATACTTAAATTTATATACACTTTATAACATATCACTTAGATCAACAAATTCATCATCTCTCTTGACCAAGTCATCCTCATCTTCCAAATCTTTCCAGGTGCTAGTGGGTAAAGCTGGCTTGACAGACTGTCTCTGAAGTAAAGCAAAAGGAAACAAAGATGACAAACGGGCAGAATTTCTCAGCATTGGAACAGCATGTATGTCTCCAGAAACAGCGTGACTATGTTCTTCATCCATTTTCACCTGCAAGTTTTGCACTTCCTCCATCAAGTCCAAAATCTTGGCAGCTGTGGCTATTGTACCACCGCCATGAAGCTGCGCTTCAGGAATCCATCGTAAATAGCGTTGAGCCCAGACTTTGATTTCAGGTCCATCAATGCGAGGCAACAGAAGACCATGATAATCAACAGGCTTACTATGCCAGCTATCATAAAACTCCCTGAAGCTATTTGGAGGTTCATCTGAAGAATTAATGAACTTGCCAATTCTTTTACCCAGAATGTTTTTAATTAGATGATCTGTTTCCTCCCTGAAAAATCCTCTCTTTGGGGAAGATTTTGTTTGTGTCAGTGGCAAAGAAAGCTGCCGTTGATGCTTTAAGGGGAAAAAGAAAGTAAAAATATACAAAGATAAATATCGATGAGACTTTAAAAATCTTCAGCAGGAGAAAAACATTGAAACTGTATTCAGAAAATACCTCAAATCAATGAATTGACTTAAACACAGCCTTGCCTTTGCTATAGTGTCTAAAACTGCTACTCTTGATGTTTAATACATCAAATAACTCACACAGCATTCTGTATTTGCGTCTACTTTCCCTGCAACTATAGCAGTGAAGTAACACCAAATAAAGCATTCCTTGAAACAGGAAAATTCCTTTCATACAAGTATTACAGATTTCCAAGTTTAATTGAAGATGGCCATACAAATTAAAGAGCATTTGATGTAGAAGTTTTTAATTCTACATTTCCTCATTACTTGCCACTTTATAGAAGCATATTATGCTGTATACCATAGCAGTGCCACACCTGAGAATGCTTTAGTACAGAATAGACTTTAGACAACAGGAAAACTACAGAACAGTTTCCCTAAACGAGTTTCTTCTTCTGAATTTATGTTATTTGCCAGTAATGAGGTGACCCACTCAATACTGCATATCCTTGACAGATGTTGTTTGTTTCTGGGTTTCATTGTTGTGTTTTGTTTTTTTTTTATTTGTTGGTTTGTTTTTTAAAACGCATGCACACACTCCCATTATGCTCGGGGGAAAAATCAAGGAGGCAATTACAAGCCTGTTATTCACTTCAGTTAAGTACTTAGTGGAACAAAACAATAAAATCACTTAAAATCATTACAACTCACCTGGACATTAAATCCCAGGGAGAAGTTAATAGTTGTATGCAAGTGCAGTAGTAAGAAAAACTGTGCTGTGCACAGAAACCATGGAAAAATGACTGAAAAGCTGAGAGAGATGCAAGCAGCACTCAAGACTTAGATGAGTCTGAGATGTACATATATTTCGCCAGTTAAAAGTTGATACTAATACCACTACTGTAAGCATGCTAGAAATATGACCGAGTTGTACTTCTTTTCTTATTTTTTAAATGATAGAAATAACAGGTTAAGCAAAAAAAAAAAAAAAAAAAAATCTTACTTTGAATCGTGCAGTTTTCCGTTGGCTTTTTTCTGGTTTTGGTTTCTCTGCATAAAGAGGGTTGTTCAGAAAAGCCTGGGCCTTGAGATCAAACTGCACAGACCAGTCCCACACAGTAAGAAATCTGAAAGGACTGCTTTGTGTCTTCAGGATTTCACCAGTCTGCCAAAGCAAACAGGTCACAATTAAGACAGTTAGAAAGGATTTCTGACCAAGTCAAGATGAACTTAAGAAACATTCCGAAACCTGGGCAGGAGATGGACACTTGAAATCAAACACAGAAGGCATGTCAGGACTATGGAATAAACCTCTCTGTATTTCACTGCAGTCACGCAGTGATGCCAATTTGAACTTTATGCTCAGCACTTTATATGCTAAACAGCGATCTTCAATTTCTTAGGCTCTTTACCACCTATTTTACCCTATGCTAGGGAAAGGCATTAACCAAATATAAATCAACAGCCAAAAAACATTGATTTTAGAACAAAGCAGAGTACAGGAGAGTTGTAGATAATTTACGCAGGACAGCTTAGGTTAAGGAGCTGTATTTTCACTGGAGAGTAATAAACACTAGAAGTAACAGATTTCTGAATTATTTTCATCTTGTCATCACACACTCCGAAGTGCTGAACGTGACTCTCTAGAACCAAAGTTGAACTGATTCACCTCCAAGGCATCATTCTTCACTTAAATAAGGAAGAACATGCTAGTAGTGATTTTTTTTTTTTGAGTATTCCTTGCCAATCAGACAAACTTGTCATCCAGCACACTGCATACACAAAACAACCCTTACCATAGTAGTGTCCTTTTGATGCTGTGAGTTGAAGAAGAAAGTGCTGAATATAGGCACATAGAGGCTGTCTGACAAGACAGTTAAGTAAGTTTCTGTGAACTCAAATGCTGGAGGATACTGTTGTACCAACTGCCAGACACAGTTTAGCAGGAGCAGAAACACAGGAGCCTAAAAGAAAATATTCTATCAGTTTCACAAAAATAAAGTACGTTCTATCACGCAGACCGTTTATTTTATAGTATTAGCATCTACAAACACAAATCAAAGAATGCAACCTGGTGAATTACAGAATTGCCATATACAACTTTGACTGAACTCTGCAGTATCATCTGAGTGACCCCAAGCCAGCTGTTAAAAGAGCAACACTTTCTAAGCTGAAGTTGTGCATATTAGTTCACTATAAAAGGCTGTAAAGGAGCCACTTTCAAAGCTGCAAAACTAATTCAAAACAACTGTTCAATAGAATTGAACAATTTACACCTATGATTTCAATTCTTTATAGCTATCTGATTCATTCCCAAAATATAAACATACAAAGCTGTGACAAAAATGCACAATCCACTTGAGTTATTTCTACTGGTGTTAACCATTTAACAGTTTAAAAGGATAGAAGATGCAAGCCTTTTTTGAAAGGCTCTAAGACTGAAGTTAAATTTCACATTCTTTAGTTGTAAAGACACTGCTGAACTTTAAATAGCAGAAACACTAACACAGTACAAAGTATTCACCCATAAAGCAGAAAAAAACCAAAAAAGCTTCTGGATGGATAGCTAAGCCCTCCTTATGCTGACTAAAATTTTAAATATCAGGTAAGGAAAATCAAAGAAAAAAAAGTCATACCTCTTCTTTGTCACTTTTATGTAAATGATTACAACGATCCAAAAAGCCATGTCCCCCAACTACCCACTCCTTCTGAATAAGGCTCTGAAATCCCAACTTTGTTCTGCTGTATGAATCCATCATCACTTGAACCAGACTGGAGATTACACAGCACAGATCAGTAGCACTCTCTTCTACAAAAGAGAAGAAAAAGCAGTTCTGTCTAAACCATTCTTTCAGCTTTGGATAATAAAGCAAAGAATTACTAACTGAACATTACTAAACAAAACTGTATTTCAAAACACAGAAGCACAAAATTCCTCACAAGTTATATAACAGAGACACATTAAATCTGCATTTCTAATACTGTTTGTTGTTTTTTTTCCTCCTGAAAACAAAGGTTTTTGGACACATATGCAAGGCAAAGCAGGTCAAAACTTTCAGTACTCTAATTTTGATCCTTACTCCTTTCAGTCTCCCACATGGCACACACTGCCTCCTTCTGCCTTCAACTATTTAGGCGAGCTACCCAGTCCTCACCCTTTTGTTCTACATGCATCTTTTCACAAGGTGGGGCTGTGACTTAAAGTATCCCTAAATGCACACAAGAGACATAAGGTAAGGAGCGTACAGATGGCGCTGAAATTGCCCCCTTGTGCAATATCCATCCTCTGTCAGTCACATGTCTTCGAGAAACATCTTCTAGAGCTAGGTTTCTCAAATGGTAATGATGAAAAATCCCTTAATTGTTAATAGAAAAATAGCGTGTTGGTTAACATTAAGTTTGGTTTTCTGTGTGATTACTTTAATCAGTCTGGGCAAACGCACTGCTCAAGATGTGTACAGTAAGCATACACTTTACTAAAGTGATCATATTATTAGCGTGCATCTAGAGCAAAAAATAATGCTTTACAGAGATCTTATTCTCTGTGTTCTGTGTGAAGCTCATCCCCTCTCTTCAATCTCAAAATACAGCAAAAGACCTTAAAAATAAATTAGGAAGTGAGAACACAACAGACACAGTGTGACTTCCATGAAAGTTTTAAACAGCTTTCTCATTCATAATGTACTCCTCTTAGCTTTGAACTATGCTTATTAAATGTTTCCTTCTGTTTTTTCCTGTTCATTTGTCCTGTTGCTTGTTTTGTTTTTAAACTACTGGAAGTATTTCCAGGAATGTGTGATCTTCAGCATTCTTAAAGTAGCAGACACTTATCAATCCTACCAGCTTCTACCATAGCTGAACTGACAGCTTAAGCTACATTTAAAGAACTTCACAAAGAAAAATTAGATTTCTATAAATAGGTTAATATATTGAAATTCAAAATATTAAAATAATATAAAATAGGATAATCTCATCAATTTCTTACCGATAAGGAGAACATTTGTATGCTGCCTTTCCAGACACTCAACAACTTCTATAGCTTTCTTCAAGACTCGCCTATTGTGGTACAGAAAAAGTTTAGTTTAACTATTAAGATGTTAGCTAGTTAGCTATTAAGATGTTCACTTTTTTTTTTTTAAAGAAAAAAAATGCCTCCTAAGAAGTAGTTAAAATATACTATTGAAACTTGCTTATTCTTTTAATATAAAACTTCACTGATCTTCTACAGATGAAGCATTTAATTTCAACATCAAGGCATTTAATAAAGCATTTAATTTCAACACCTCTTCCAGGAGATATCCTTATTTGGCAATCACTCATGCGTTTCCATTGTTAGCTCTGTACATACATCATACAGTACTTGATTCTGAATCAGTACAAATCATTACACACATTGAAGCACTTCTATTGCTAAGATCCAGATCTTTATCCTAGTACACTGCCTCACTTATTTTCCAACTACACGGTATGTTTCTCCCACAATCTGTTTTTGAGCAGCAGAGGGGAAGACCAGCAATCAGATGTTGTAAGCATGCAGACAATGCTTACTCAGAGATTATCATTAAACACAGATGGATGAATGGAGTTAAAGATCATGTAAAAACAGACTTACTCTGCTGGTTTCTAGTCCTAATTCTTGATGAAGTTGGCATTTTCTGAAAATGTCTGCATGCAAATGAGGATTCTTGCAACTGATTAGGCCACTAACAGAAGCTAACAGTTTAGTCTCTAACTGTAAAGCTGTCAGGTTCTTCAGTGTAATTGAGAAGGCATTCCTACTGATTTCAAGAGCCAAGAATAGGCTGATTCAGAAAGTAACTGCATCCAGGTATAGAACTGACCAGTCTCAAAGCAACCTAAGGATAGGAACTTGGGCTGGTATGTACTTTAGATCTAAATTATGAGTTATGTCCATAGATTTCCCAATATATGACCTTCACTAGAACCTCTCATTCAGTCAATGTCAATATTTGTTGATTATTATTCCACACAGAATGTACTTAAGCTCACTGCAAAAAAACTGAAGAAGTACTTCATGGTAACAAGCTGATCACAGAGTAAGCCAACAGATAATTCAGACAGCACAAAATAACACTGAAAACAAATAAAAGAACCTCAACATTCCACACCAAGCCTTATGCCAGCCAACACCATTCCAAGACTTACTCACTGTGGACTGCTGAGAGAAGAAAAAGAACTTGAGGAACAATCAGGAGAGGAAGGGGACAAAACTGAGAACAACTGTCATTTTATTAATCTGTGGAGGGCTAACATCTTGAATACTGCAGTTCATCCCATCCTAAAGGATATTACAGAAGTAGAGAGTACAGAGAATGGCAAGGCAAGTCAGAGACATGGAACAGGTTTTATGCAAGAAAGAAAGAATACTTCAGTTTGGAAAGAAGCTAAATACAGGAAGGAAATTTATAGATATATAGTTTTAAGAGATTTCCTCAAAGAACTGTAATTGGAAAGATCTGCTGCTTCTCCCAATCTTTTAAAAGTGGGGTGCTTCACACAATTCTGCAATATAGAAATGGTGAACTATGTTGTAGAAATAAGATAAATAGGATCATAATATTGCCTTAGTTTCCTGAAATATGAAGATGTTCATCACCTTTCCAGTAGGAAAGAAAATTTTTGAAAACCCTCCAGAAATTCAATTAGCAACAATCTGAAAACGAGAGTTATAAGTATAGCAAACCTGATGATCTCTAGCCAGTTTGTGCTCTCCAACAATGAAAACCATTTCACATCAGTTGCCCAGAAGTCTGTACTGTTATCTGAAAAAAACAAAAAAAGTTGTTTACTCATAAGTAGCACTAAGTAACAGCCATCCATTATATTACTTCTCAGTTACAAAGGGTTACACAACAAATAATGCTGAGTCAGTAAATCACAGTTACTGTTAAAGCTGACACTTGATTTATAACTAAACAAGGAAGTAAAGTAGTCTTGCAAACACCAGTAAAGCTTTGTAGCGAGAAGACTTTTACAAGACTTACACAGTAACCAAACCAAGTAAATAAACTTGTTGACAACATGGGAAGAGCTTAATCAGATGAGACAAATTCTTACTTCTGATTTGAATTTCAGCTGTCTTGACTTCAAAGTATGATCTATATAAATCTTAACATAAGAAGGTAGGACTTCGAAAGTCTCTAACACTGAAGCCAGAAATACAAATGGTTTGTAAAAAGGTGGTTAGACAAATTTATGAGATGGAAAAATACCAGGAAAAGTTTTAAACAGTTCACTGGAACTGTTGGGAAAAAAAAAAGGGGGGGGGGAGGGGGGAGAAAAAAAGCAGCATGAAACACATAAAAAAGAAAATAGCTACGATAAACCAGGAGGTCAGCATCATTTCACAAAGTCATATAATTCCTATGAACTTCACTAGGATGTTTGCAGCTGGTTAAACACAACCTAAATTTCTACTGCTTTTTTTTTTTTTTTTTTCATAATCAATATTCAGAACCTGAAAGGCTCTCACTAGGCCTATGTGGCTACAGAATCACCAAAGCTGGAAAAGATCTCCAAGGTCCTGCAGTCCAACCATCCAACTGCCACCAATATTTCTCCACTAGACCGTGTCCCTTGATACAACATCTAAATGTTTCATGAACGGCTCCAGGGATGGTGACTCCGCCACCTCCCTGGGCTGACAACTCTTTCTAGGTTGGAAAAATCCAAAATCATTGGGTGCAACCATTCATTGATTCATTCACTGCCAGTTGGATGAATAATATGACAGACTCTAGACTGCAATGAATGAGATGAAGGAGAACATAGCCAATTCAGCAGGAAGAAGTTCATGAAATTAAAAGTTCTGCAGAATCAGCTTAGCCAATGTAGAAATGCCCTGAAATATTCTGAGGAGTTGCTGGGACAGTGACTGGACATAAAGGGACTGTCAAATTCTCATAGGTCGTCAGACAAATAAATATTTCATAGTGTTTTCAGCATCACACAGCTCTGAAACCAGGAGTAAGTGATAGTATGATTTGTTTAATAGTGGGCTTCTCCCAGATAGGGCATGCATTCCAAGCTCCAAAACTTTTGCCAGTGCATAAAAGATTAAGAGATAGATTTGGCAGCACATCCAGTTGCTGATAATCACATCATGATTTTATGATTTTTGTTACTGGTATTCCACCTCATAACATGTAGTGCACTGGGAGTTAAAGAGTTAATGTTCCAGGTCTGTGGATTGTCAGTATTTCTGGGTATACTTTTCTCAAAAGAGAAGAACTACAAACCCCATAAGGTTTAACTGTTACATTTCCATTTTCCATTCAGAGAAAAAGAAAACTGCTCATGAGTCACAAGATTGCCCCTTCTGTTACTGCTCAGCTCTGCAGTGTGTGCTCCCTGGCTGTCTCACCATCAGCATTACAAAAGGGCCTTAGGTTTTGGACACTCTCTAATCTCATTTTATTTGATTTGTTAGCCTCAATTCCAATTATATTGTATTATATTGTGTTATCTTGCATTCTGCTTATACTGAGTAAGTAAGTTTTCTCCCTTAGCTCACTGCCACTGTTTTCTTTTTAGGCCCATCTCCCTACCGTTTCCCTACCCCTCTTCTTCTTCCCTTCCCTCTTCTTCTAAGGCATGGGTCTGTGAGTCCCTCCACCCCATCAATCACAGAACCAGAATGAGCCAGGCCAGAGCTTTGACACTGTATAACACTGGAGAACATTCAAAGAAAACAGCAAAGTTAATTGCTTTGTACCAGAATAAAGAAAAGCCAATGTTATTTGGCTTGCTCAAGAGTAGTAATGCCATGGAAAGGAATGGTCTTGGGAAATGACAGACTATACTAAAGCTTCAGAACATACATTATAAGATCAGAAGCCAAGTATATGAAAATTTGCGTATGAGTTTGCAAAGTCGTGGCAGGAGAATACTCAGATCCTGTGACTCTGGAAACTAAGCATTTATGTTCAATTCACACAGCACTTCACCTCATCTGAACTTGAAAGTTGAAGATCCTGACATTGAATAGGAACCTACTGAAGGCAAAGGCAAAAAAAAAAAGTGGGAGGGAAAGGAAAAAAAAAAAGAGTGGTCCATCAACTCCAAAGAGGACATCTGTTAGTGTAAAGTTGTCAACAAAGGGCAGCAGGGATTATGTTACTGATGAACTATACATACTGCCTGGAGACAATACTACTGAAATCAGGAAGCATTACTTTGAGCTGAGAGCCCGGGTGGAAGTTAGAGCACACTTTATAATGCAAACTCAAAGGCACCATTATATCCTTCTAGAATCAAGTTCACTCAGCTGTTATCACCAATGTACACCACTTCTGGTGTAGTGGTCTTGAAGTTAAGTACTGGTTTGCAGGTGCAGAATGCATGGAGAACACTCCAAAAAAGAGAAAATGGATTCAGAAGATCAACTAGCAGCCTGAACAGGGTTGCCCAATGATATTTATTTAATACTTCAATTGTTGAATGTTTCTTTTTCTGCACAGCTGCTACACACAGAAGGTTGTGTGTTCAACTGAAAAGTGATTACCTTAGATTTGAAAACTAGACAGATAGACCAGAAGCTGTAGCTAAATACCGTTTAATACTGGACTTATGCATTTTGTTATGGATTTGAATATTAATTTTATGCATATTTTTCAATGAAGAATATAACAAACACTGTTTTCTTAGCTCTCCCAGCAAGAACTGACTACACATTTTATTATCACTGAGCTTCCTGTTCAAGTTTGAGGTAATAAACATGTATTTCAAAAGAATATTGATTCATTTAAAAGATGACAGGCTAGCTATGAAGGAACAGTAAGAACAATCTCTGCTTTGTTCTTGATTAAAAGAATCCTTCTAATCTCCATGAGTAAGTATCGTGTATTTAGAGTTTGAGTTCATCTCCTGTTTATCACAAATTACACAAAATATAAGAATGCAGAGACACTTAAGAGCACTGCTCTGGCCTCCATGAAGACTGAGTATGATATGTCAACTGTTTAACTAGAAAGTCTTTCAGGTAAGAGTTCCAGAACCAAAAATCCAGAACTTTCAAAACAGCAGTGTGGTATTACTCTCAGAAATAATTTACTTTGGGTTTGCTCTTCGTTTTCTAGTTTTGTGGCTTGATGCTGCTAGGATTCTGACAATCAGTAATTCGCATTGATCGAAGTATTCATCAGACAAGAATGACAAGTTGAACAGCTCATTCTAGTTCGCAGGTAACAAGGCTGTAGTGCCATCATGTTTGGATTCAGGAGTGCAAAAGCTTTAGACAAATGCAGAGAAGAAGGGGAGCTATTGCTTTATTCAGATTCTTTCAAGCCTACTTTTTTTTAATTAAAAGGCATACAGTATTTCCTGATACGTGTCTTAAACTCAAGCTGGTCTTTTTCTCATAGGAGTGTAAGACAGTAATAACTACATTCAAATCATGACCCATTATTTTTAGCTCTTAATTAGTATGAAGGATTCACTGCAATTCTGAGAGCACATTCTAGAAAAAAGAAATATTCACTATGAACATCTGATGATTTATCTCATATCCTACCTTTCTCTTTGGTATCAAAAACCTTTCCAGAAAATTCACCAGAAATTATCCATACTAATTTGCAAGCAATTTCAGCTCCACTACATTCTACGTATAAAAGCAAAAGGCATTAGATACCGTATTAAAGCCATGCTGCAAATATACGGTGCCTCAATGATTGTCCAACAACAGCAGTCTTTGGGAAAAGTTAGCATTTAGACTAACATTTGATACAACCCACAGGATTAAAAAGTCTTAACATCAAACATTCAATTTCAGTGTGACAGACTTTAACTTGTTCTGATACAATTTCAATCCACCTAATGTATATTACTGAACATTTAAACTTCAGTAAAAGCTGCTCTTCTAAGGAGATTTTCAAATACTATGACTGCTTAGTAGGAGATAAATAAGTCTAAGAACTACAGATCTCCATTAGCCTGCCAGTCATGAGCACAGTCCTTAGCTACATACTTATAAGTCTTCATTTAAACGGTATCAGAAAATAAGGCACAAAGAGAAGGGCTACCTTTACTAGACACAGAACAGCACTGTCATTCATTTACATGTTTCAGAGACTAAGGATTACTTTGAAGTTCAACGTACCTATCAGAAACAGCTGTTTAAATCTTGTGTATGCAGTCTGGATTTCTTGCAGAGATGGAAGGCTGCTTGATAAGTCATCTGTCTTCAGGAGTTCATAGGGAGGTTTTCTAATTGTCCTATAGATTCTATATCAAACCACCAAGAGATTAAAGCCTTCTGCTTCACAAGTCAAATAATGCACCAACTAAATACAAAGTTAATATGCATAAGTTTGGGAAATCACTATAGGACTAAGAGACACAGATCCCCAAAAGCTAATGGCCTCCATGAAATTCTACACACTGTTTGGAAGCTTACCTACAAGCTTATGAAAAGTTTTGCTGCTCTGACCTCTCACACTGAAAAGAGTCATGCCCATACATATTTGTGCACTTTATTACAAAGCCTGCTTGATTTTTACTACTACTTCCTTAGTAGGCATTGTCTTCCCAAAGACACCAAAATTACTTTAATAGAAGACTACTTACAGGCAAATCCAGAAAGAGGATAGAAATACCCACATTTCCAAGAAGACACAATTTTCCCTGACTTCTACCAAAGTTATATTCTGGCACTTAGCTACCAAGTCTGTTCATGAGACATGAGAGTAAAAGAAACACTACTTCAGCTTAAACAAGACAGTATACCCCTACTTTGTACTTCTCTATATACATGCATTTTCCCGTAGGAGAGGAGAAAAATGTTAGGCCAGGTAACCTTTGGTTTGAACCATGGAGGACCCTCTCAGTCATGCTCCAAAGGTTGCATATGAGTAAGATGCTAAGCATCTACTTTGTGAATAGCTGTCGTTACAATGACTTTTTGTTGTAAAGTTTTTGCAAAAGCTCCTGCAGCTTGTAATTCAGAAGTTGTAGGCACTTGGTCAGCACAGGACAGTATTCTGTTTCCTGATTGTTGTAAAACAGAAGACTGCTTTAAGTGAGTTACAGGAGTACCTTTGAGAAATGTAGGTCACCAGATCTACTAGAGGATGCATCAGATCAGAAGAGCATCAAGCAAAATCAATTATTTGCCAATTATGACACTTCTTCCAAACTGAAATAAACAATTTGTGGCAGGATATTTGGCTCTAAAACCTTTTCAGTAAAATACAATGTCAACTGTATACATTTGCTGTGTCACTTAGTTAAGATTCCCATTACAGTGACATGTTAACACATCTGTATGGACATCTTGTACATGCATTTCGAAATATTAGTGGCAAACTACCAGTACTCCATTCCATAGCAAAACTACATACACACCAATACTGCCCACAAGTTCAGAAGTCCACAGATAAGAATCAGAGTATCAGTTGATACTTTATTAGTGCTTACTGTTAGCTTTACTTCCACATTATGAAACAGCATTAAGAAGAGCCACAACACACGAACTTCCCCATTTCAGAAGGAAATGCTTGAGAATCTGTAGGAAGGGTCAAAAGCCTCTCTCATGGAAATATAATTAAGAACTACTTCTTTTTAAAAATAAAGAGCCAAATTAAGTTACTATCTGTTAGTTCTCTGATTAACAAGCTTCCATCTATGGCAAACAAGCAGCTAGTGGTGAAGCAGTACAGACAGTATATACTGACTTGACTTCACCTCTTAGGAGCAAATTATTAGATAAGTTCTCTCCAGGACACCAAATAGGTTAAAAAAAGCTGGGTGTAGGGAAGCAACAAGTCATCAGCAGGCATCTGCGTTCTTCTCTTTACCTCAGCTTTCACATTTTTCAAACTCCTGAGCTGTACCAACTCACTAATTCAACTTAAAAAAAAAAAAGTCTCACCAACACATCTGTAGTGAACTACTAAAAACCAGCTGAGAAGACAGCTGATATTACAAGGATTTACCTCAACTAAAAAAATTCATGTTTAGAGATGAAGAGTTTGGACTCATTCTCTTGCAAGCAACTGCGCCCGTTAATTAACGATACTACTACTGTAGTTAAGAACTACAGAATTGGCACTGCTTTACTTAAGAAGGATAGTCTGTACCGAGATTAGTCTGGTATTACATATTTCTGCAAGTAAGTCTTCAATGACATTACAGTCCTGCACAACTGACCAGGGATGCTATTATGCCAAGGACTTAAGCCCATTTCATTACAGTAAACTACTTTTAGTTCTAGCCTGATGCGTGCAAGCTTAAAGATATAGCATATATGGAAAAAGAGAAGCAAGGTCCATACCAAGCAAAGTGTTGTGGACAGAATAGCTATTACTGACCCATCCAAGAAGGCTTTTTGCATTTGTGAAGTGCTGTCATCCTGTTCTTTGGGAAATGCAGACATTTTGAGAAGAGCAGCACCATTATGGCAAGACCAACACCAAATCTGCAAGAAGACATTTACTGTGATAAAAGTTGATAAACCATTTCACACAAAGTAGCTGATGAGTCGTTACAGGAAATTTCTTTACGCTGTGCTTTGTTGAACATTTTATGTATTCATGATTCAGTAATAGCAAACTTCTCTATTTGCATCCCAACTACATGCCTCAGTACGTTATTTACATTGAAGATCTGCTGAAGATGGCTCATGTAAATAACTCAACAGTCATCAGTTTCACCACAGAAACAGTAGTATTTTTTTAGTAGTTAAGCCGCAAAATAACTCACAATAGATACGCTCCCATGGTTTTCCCCATGAACTGTATGTAAAGAGTAATTAAGCCCACGAAACATTAAACATGATCTCCACAGCTACATAGGTTGCTAGAAAAGTAATGCCTATTTATTTTCATGGAAATTGCAACAGTTACAAAGAGCACAATAACACTAATTTATAGAACAAGTTTTCAGCTACAAAACACTGTTTTTCTATGTAGTCACCATCATTAGCTATGCATTTCACAAGTGATGAAAAACAGCATGCATGCCATACTTAAAAATCTGCACTGGGGAAGTGACCCCCTGTGCTGTCACCATTGCTAAAACGCACCACTGCTGCCTCACTGCACTGTCATCTAATGTTTGGTCTCCATAAACATTCAGTAAGTGCAAATGAATGTCAATGGGTGCAATTTTTCTCCACATGGAGGAATTTGATGACACACCTTTGCTTCATATGCACTTCCACTAGCAGCCTGACAAAATGGCATCCGACCTTTGCTGCCATCAGTGGCATGGCAACAAGACATAAAGGAATACTGGTTGGGAATGCTCAGTCTCTACAGTCATACTCTCAACATCTGCTTCTGACACTGTAGGCAGGTGGAATCAAATAGGAGGCATTACTTTTGGAGTAGCCCTCATAAATCAAACTGCATTGTTACAAGTATTCTTTACAAGAGGTCAGCCCTCAAAGCTTCTCACTTCGCTATGCAAGTTCTTGAATCCTATCAGATTAAATAGAGTCAAGATGTTCTGAACACAAACTTCCCACAGAGGATTTGAAATAAGAATTCTAAGCTTCTGACCAATGCAAAATGCAATAAAAAGCTTTTTTTATATTGTCTGGTCAAATGAAGGCAAGTAAATTAAATTATTATGATCTTCACTATTGGAAAGTAAAGATTAGACAGGACAGAATAGAACTATTTTCATGAACCGATTAAGAGTATGAAGTGTACATATCTTTAATTGGCAAATTTGACAGACACTCAGCAACTAAGGTTAAATATCCTAAGTGGGGTTACTTTGCTTCTTGTCTGTATTCTGTCTTACCAATTCTTCAAGAGTGATGTAAGCCAGGAAACCAAATCCAGCTACAGGTAGTAGAATATGTTTAATTTCATTTTCTGTTGAGACTGGTACAATTACTTGATTTTTCTTTCCCCCTACTGGCTTTGTAAAAATGCTGCACCGTTACAGACATACTATTTACCAGTACTCAAACTGGCTAACTGGTGCTGTTCGACAAATCTGCACATGCAGGTCTTTACCTCAATACCCAAAAATGCATTTCCAGCCCTACATCCTGCCCCAGCAAGGTAACAGTCAGCACTCAGTCTCATGAGACACAGGCTGATGGAAACACAAATGAACAGTATGTGCAGAGTATAGGATGTAAGATATTTAATATAAGTAAACAGGTCTGTGAATCAGCATGATTACATTCTTTGCTTCACACCATTCGAGGGAATACAGAACACACTGTGCACTTCTCTTTCCAAAATCTATTTCCCTTACAATAGGCTACGTAAACTAAGTGTGAACTGTTAGAAACACGTTTTGAAGATGAATGCAATAACATCTAGAGTACAACTTGAATTTTATCATCTCAATATGATTATTGACCTCAGCCACACATGCATATATACTTACAGGAATGCCTCTGCCTTCATACTTCAAAATACTCTCTTCAGAAACGCATATGGGAACAACAAAATACAAAGGCAACCTAAGATGACAAAAAAAATTAGTTTCGTGCAGTTGAGAACAGAACAAAGAACAATCTCCAAGCTCCTTTAATGATGGTGTGTGCTTTAGCTCACATGCTAATTATGTATTCACTCTTAGAGCAACAAAAATTTTTCCAACTAGATAATTTGGTCCTCAACAAAATTTTCAGCTTGTTCTTCCAATCCTGAACTGTTCATTTTCACTGCAACACTACCTTGACTTCCTAAGGCTGCAATTAAGTCCCACATTCAATTATAACATCCAAGAATGATCATTAAGACAGTCTTTGTTCTCACACTACTAGCTGTTTCGACCATATCCATATAATATTAGATAACTAATTCAATTTCTGCATCTTGTAAGCATGTGAGTCACAATTCTAGGATGTCATTTAGTATATCATGAGTTTCCAGTATCAGATACGACTTACGTTTAAGGCCCACAAAAGCCATAAGTATTTAATCTTAGCTTGAGTTTCAAGGCAGATCCAGAATAAGTAATTAGGATTTAGCTTTACTTTGAAAACTGTAATTTCTTTCCAAGGTCTATGAAACCTTACATGATTTGACTGTTGAACAGCAGTACATAATGTATTGTACAGACCTCAAACATAATCCTTAGCTAAACTGGAAGGCGTATACATCTCTAACCTTCCACTACTGGAGCAATAACTTAATTTTCACCAGCACATTCGCTGACATACTTTACACCAGTTATTTTTTTCCCCAAAAAAAATTTTAAAAAATATCTTAACTGCATGTGATTTGAGTTTTTAAACAAGATAAATGTCATCCTGGTTGGTCAAGTGTGACAAAGTACAGATACTAGACCCATATTATTTCAATTCCACTTTAACGTGCTATTCTTCATCCTTGGAGATAATCAGAACTATTCTGATTAAGCTTGACCTAATTTGTAAGTTAATTCTGCTTGAGCAAGGATTGCATAAAACAACCTCCCAGGTAAAAGCATACTATAACACAAAATGTAAATCAGATGCTAAAAATCAGGCATAATACTACCTTATGATGCCAAGCATTAATTTTTTGCAAGAATGAGATGTATATCTAAATTTCATTATTAGATATGGCAAGCCTACTTTTCAGAGACTTTGTAGCCTTCATTGGTAGATACTGCTTTGTATTGCACATTCCCCTTTGTTCGCTCCAACTCATCACGCCAGTCTTCAAGAGTATCGAACATCACAGTTTGGTTCCTTCCATCTATCAGACAAATTATGTTAATTCAGATTTTGCATTTCATTTAATGCTTACTCTTTCATCACAGTTAGGAGTTTTACGCTGAACATAGCATCTGAGGAATTTAGGAAGAATGGAAAACTGATTACAGCACTTGGCCACAATCATTTCAACTAAGATTTTTCCATACTTCCACTTAGGCACCTCAGCAAGAGTTACAACAGTAGTCTGATTTAGCCACAATTTTAATTCAACAGACACAATTTACGGAGTAATGTCAATTGTTCTGGACACTGGTCATAATTAAACATCCTGCAAAACTGAAACGATAAGCAGTGTAGTTCCATGGAAGATACAACTACAGCACCTCATAAAGACTAGTTTCTTCCACGTTTACTTACTCTCTACCTGGAAAAACCTCTTTTTATGATGTTTGTAGTTGAAACTGGAGAGCAGTTACAGATGAATGACCTAAGCTAGCAGCGTGCCCTTGCAACAAAGAAAGCCAATGTATTTTTGGTCTGCATTAATTAAACCACTTCCCACAATCTGAATGAGCTGATTATTCCTCTCAATTCAGAACTGGAGAGGCCTTTGCTGGAAAAATGTATCCAGGGTCCTCAGTACAAGACAGGAACAGTACATCAGGTGAAGATCCACTCAAGGTTTGTTGAAACAAGAGGTAAGAGCCTGAATGCTGGAATTATTCAGCTTAGAGAACAGAAAACTCCATGGGATCTCAACACATAAACTCCTGATGGACTAGATTGGAGAAAGAGAAATAAAGAATTTCTAGCTACACACTCAGAGGTATCCAATGAGATGATATATGGCAGTATGCACAAGTTGGAAAGCAGCAAATTCCATAAGAATAGCAATGAGATCAGTCAAATACTGAAATAGATTGCCCCAGAATTGTGGATTCTGTCCTTAGAGATATTCAAAACTCAACTGGATGCAACTCTGAGGAACTTGCTGTAGTTGAGACTACTCTGAGTGGCGCAGGGCAGAGCGGAGAAGATGGAAAGGCACATGACTGGTTGATATCAAAAGGTTTCACCTGATCCAATGATTTTTTAATTGCATGAGATACTTTGGTAAGTGTCCATTTAACATCTTGGGTACAAGGAAAACTTTCTTCTGGAAAAGAAGCATGTATTTCTGAGGCACCAAGAATCAGGTTAACTTAATGCTACTGCTTCAGTTGAAGATAAAACCACTGAATACTAAAAATTGCACAGATAACTTTTTATCTTGAGTTTTGAATATTACTATATTATTCAGCCAAGGCTGATTCAGCCAAGTGGGAAAGTTATATAGTAAATCAGCAAAAAAGAATTCAGATAATTACTGGAACCTTACTACATGAACCTATGGGGTTTCTTGTAGTTGCCTGGGAAAAGTAGAACGCTTGCAAATAAAAGAGAAAGGGGAAATCCTCTGTCAGTGGCCATTGCAACTGTAATAACTTAAAAAGTTAAGAACAGGAAGTTTGGTTCACTGCAATGCTACATAAAACAGTAATAAAAAAAAGCAAAATATGTTCCAGATGAGAACACCCTGGGGAGATGCATATGAACAGCATTTGCAAACACTGATAACAGTTTTCAGTCCAAAGATGTTACTCTCACTTGCAAAAATTCTGCACAACTTCGCTGACATTCACAAAGACCATTTGTAGATGATTTCGAGATTTTTAGGACAAAGTGAAACAATTCATGACAAATGAATCTTCAGAAGCAGACTGCTTATCAGGTAGAGTCATAAACCAAGTACAAACTCAGCTACTAAGCATCCCAGGCTGCTTAAGAACTAACAGCATGCAACAGATAGCATCTAAAAATACAAGAACATTTACCTGTGTTGTTTGGGGCAGCTGATGCATAAGAAAACAAAAACAAGCGTTTAAGCAGCTTAGGAGTCTGGCTATGATGAATTATGCCACTGACAATCTAGGAAAGGACCAAAAATTAACACCCAAACTAATTAAACAGTCAGTGTAAACAACATCACTTTTCAATCCCCTCTCCCAGGTTTAAAACAAAACTGCTCTATGGGTTCTATCTACAGCAGCTGATGAGTAACTTATGGAAGGGCTTCCCTTGTGTTCAGGGCAATGTTCTTACTCCCTGAGAAGGGAGTGCGACTCCCTGAGAAGCATTCTACGTGTTCAATTTATAGACTGACTCATTTAAATAAAGCTAGTGAGACTTCTAGTTTTGCATAAAAAAACCCTCAAATTATCAGGAAACTAACAGCTTTACTACTAGCAAGACTGAGGTGCACAATGTTGTAAAATAGTATCACATAAGCACAGAACAGCTTTACAAGTTTGCTGGATCTGGGGCTAATTATACATACCACTCTCAAGCTCCACTTATCCTCACATGCAACTACATTTTATCTTTTTAACTGCTGTATGTAAAAATGTTTAATGAATAAGGCTGGCTTAAAGAAGTCTCTCAAGTGGAAATGCTCAGAAAACACTTCAACTTAAATGGATCTCTTAGTATTAAATTCATCCTTTCCTAATCCCCAATGAAGAAACTAATATCTAAAACCATGCTTAAACGGTTAATGGAACAAATGAAGTTCCTGTACTTACTCTTTTTACTTCCTCTTCTTTTGTATACCTGAGGCAGAAGTTAAATACTCTAAGGTCCTTGCAGTAGATAATTAGCTTCTCTGGGTATTTTCTCAGTTGTCCAGTTAGAAGTTTCTTTTTCTCATCATAAACTGCAAAATCAACAAGACTTAAAAATATATCAAAAAGAACAGTACCATCAATTGATAAAATTATCCCTACTTGCTCATTCAAAATTTGAGAAACTAATTCAATCCCACGTTTTAGCAATTTGAAACAAGTGTGCTACAACAACATTGCAAGCTGTGGGTTGATGCACTCATCAGCTTTAACATAAACCCACTCAAATTACTTGCTACAAGGTAAGAACTGGACTTACAACCAAACCATCTGCTCAGTGTTTACTTTTGTTCATTCTGACAGCATAATAAGTTCAGTTTTGAAATGCGTGAAAAATAATTTAGTAGTTTTGCCTGAGAGTCAAACGACTGTGTTAATTAACCTTCTTTTAAAATTATTAAAGGTCAGACCAGTTATCCTCAGGGTACTCCACTCTCTGACCTGGCAGTCTCAGCTGGGGTGCAGACAAAAGCCTCCACGATTCAGAAGGACACAGTCAGAGACCTACTACTTCAGCTGGACTGTCTCAAGTCCATGGGGTCGGATAGGATTCACACAAGAGTGCTGAGGGATCTGGTGGAGGTGATAGCTGAGCCACCTGCCATTATCTATCAGCGCTCTTTATTGACTGGTGAGGTCCCAGAAGACTGCAGGCTTGCCAGTATGACTCCCATCTACAAGAAGGATTGTAAGGAGGATCTGGGGAACTATGAGCCTGTCAGCCTGACCTTGGTGCCACGGAAGGTTATGGAGCAGATTGTCTTGAGGGAGATCACGTGGCATGTGCAGGGAACCGGGGGATCAGGCCTAGCCAGCATGGGTTCACGAAGGGCAGGTTCTGCTTGACCAACCTGATCTCCTTCTACAATCTCGTGACCCATCTGACAGACAAGGGAAAGGCTATCGATGTAGTCTACCTAGAATTCAGCAAGGCCTTTGACACTGTCTCCCACAGTATTCTCCTGCAGAAGCTGGCAGCCCGTGGCTTGGACAGCTATGCTCTTGGCTGGATAAGGAACCGGCTGGAGGGCCGGGCCCAGAGAGTGGTGGTGAATGGAGCAAAATCCAGCTGGTGACCTGTCACAAGTGACATTCCCCAGGGGTCGGTGCTGGGGCCTGTGCTCTTCAGTATCTTTACTGATGACCTGGATGAGGGCACTGAGTGCACCCTCAGTGAGTTTGTGGATGACACCAAGTTGTCAGGAAGTGTCGATCTGCCTGGGGGTAGCGAGGCCCTACAAAGGGATCTGCACATGCTGATAGCTGGGCTGAAGCCAATGGGATGAGGTTGAACAAGGCCAAATGCCGGGTCCTGTGCTTTGGCCACAACAACCCCAGGCAATGCTACAGGCTTGGGGCAGAGTGGCTGGAAGATTGTGTGGAAGAAGTGGACCTGGGGATATTGATTGATGCTCTGCTGAACATGAGCCAGCAGTGTGCCCAGGTGGCCAAGAAGGCCAGTGGCATCCTGGCTTGCATCAGAAACAGTGCTGCCAGCAGGAACGGGGAAGTGACTGTCCCCCTGTACTCAGCACTGGTGAGGCTGCACCTCGAGTACTGTGTCCACTTTTGGGCCCCTCACTGCAAGACAGACATTGAGGCCCTGGAGCGGGTTCAGAGAAGGGCGACAAAGCTGGGGAGGGGTCTGGAGCACAGGTCTTATGAGGAGTGGCTGAGAGAGCTGGGATTGTTCAGTCTGGAGAAGAGGAGGCTCAGGGGAGACCTTACTGCTCTCCATAATTACCTGAGGTAGGTTGTGGTGAGCTGGGGATTGGCCTCTTCTCTTGTGTAACTGGTGGTAGGATTAGAGGGAATGGCTTCAAGCTGTGCCAGGGGAGATTTAGGCTGGATGTTAGGAAATACTACTTGTCTGAAAGAGCGGTCAGGCACTGGAATGGGCTGCCCAGGGAGGTGGTGGAGTCACCAATCCTGGAGGTGTTCAAGGAACATTTGGACGTTGTGTTGAGGGATATGGTTTAGTGAGAACTATTGATGATAAGTGGATGGCTGGACTGGGTGATCCTTGGGTGTCTTTTCCAATCTTAGTGATTCTATGATTCAATTACTATCAGCAAGGCCACTGGAAACAAAACCAAACTAACTCATAACAATGCACCAATATTCTCCCTCATCTACTCCTTCACCAATCCACACCACTGTTCACAAATACTCTGAACACTAATCAAAATCAGGCTGCTCAACAGAGTCTTCCTTACTGCTTACAAATTACTAACCTCATGCCTACTTTTTTTTTTTTTTTAGGCAACATAGGCATACCTGCAAAACACCACTTTGGCTTCTAAAGTAAAAGCTCATTTTCTACCACTTTTGACATTTTGAAGAAATCAAGAGTCTCAACAAAGTTCCCTTAGATACAACCACAAGGCATTCAGGAATTGCTCACTTGCACTGCTCTACAATGCAATTGCTTAAATGCAATTTCTAACTTCACATTTATGGGAAAAAGTTGATATTAGAATAAGATATTTGTACAGTCTTAATCAGAGACTTCGTACAGTACATTTTTCACTACGAATAAATACTTTTTGAAGAAATTGATCAATCTACATCTTGTTTAGGGCAGACAAGCATGAGGGATGAAACTGGATCTTGCAGATTTTTTATCTGTCATTTCATCATTAAAATAGCCCAGATTACCCAACTTAGTCTTGAAAGCAAGAACTCTATTCATTTTCTGAAAAGGATACGTACAGAACAAGAATTAGAAGACATTTATAAGTGTGACACACATTAAATCAAAAGCTGACCTACCTCCATAGATTTGATCTACACATTGCAGGGTTATGTCATTTTCTCCAATGATCTTATTCTTAAATTGTGGCTCCTAGAACACAGGAAAAAAATCTCAGAAATCTTGCACTACTAAGAACTAGCACTTCTCGCAAGTACAGTGTATATTTGGCACATACTGCAATACTGGTTTCACTCTTATTTTTCTAAGCTGTGTAAGACAAAACACGAAACAGCTCTTAAAATACAGACAGACATAGGATACACAGGCGTGGTATAGACACTGAAGATTGTGTTTAAGTTTCTACTATGTCTACAATCATTCTTACTTTCCAAGTAACTTTAAAACACACATTTCTACTGAAGGTTCATTTTAAACTAGAATCACTGCAGTAAACAGGAAATACAGTAACTTCATGTAATCCAAACTCTTTTATGAAAAGTTTCCTTGCTGTGGGAAACTGGCAGGAAACACAAAGTGTCTTAAAAGAATGCATATCCCAAGTGTTCTCAAGACAGTTATTCCAACATAAGAACTGAACTTATCACTAGGCAAAACAAAACTACACAAGCCAATTTTGTCAGGCTGCCTTCACCTTCCACGAATTCAGAGGATTCAAAAAAAACTTAAGTGATGCCACAAAATACTAATGCCAGAAGGCTTATGTATGCTGCGTGAGCAAATAACATACAGTTGTGAACAAAGTCAGCTCATTCAAACTATTTCCAGGTCTGCACTACTCTGAAATAGGTGACTAATAATGAACTTATACTGAGAAATACTTGCTGACTCAGCTTGCTATAAACCCAGGACTTAACAAGCTGAAAACAGAACAGAAATTAGCAAGGTCACTACTACGTTCAGAATATATCTCATGGGATCTTTGTGAATGACTGTGCAGCTTTGCCCAAATTCCTTTCAGAAGGTTTGAAAAACCTCATATTTTGCTGTAGAAGCCATAGTTTTCAATATTAAATTCCCTGAAACTTTGTTCCCCAAATATCTGACTACAATCAACACAACAGATGCAGACTGATTAACACAAGTCTAGCACCATTAAAACTTTCTATAAATATATATTCATTCCTATATAAAGGAAAAGTAAATTTATTTAGTCAAAGAGACTATACTTCTTCAGAGTCTGTTTGGTCATAATAAGAAGACTTGTCTTCCTACATTATCATCTGAAGTAGAATCATCATCAAGGAAAGCAATCTTGAAGTTTGTGCACACAAGTTTTCCATAAGTGCCACGATTTGACCCATCTTCTTGTATGTATTTATATACTGTGCTTGCCTCACAAAGCAGCTGTTCACCTGTGTAAAACAAACATTAACTTGTGATGACTGATACGTACCATTGTTTCAGTACATCTTAAAATTCTCATTTACTTCCTCTGCAGCTTCGTGTAACTGTATGCCTGAAGATATATTTAAGCACTTACAGAAAGAATAAGAGGAAGCTCTTGAAATCAGTACCCAGAGAGCCTCTCAGGTTAGTAACACGACTAAAGACGAACTAACCATGGTTCAGCTGAACACAGCAAATTTTGTAATGAGAAGCGTCTTGACCATGGCCCAGTAACAGGAGAATAATACAGAATAATAAAGACCCACTACACATATGTATGATTGAAAAGCAAAACCCAAACCCCAGTAGAGAGTAGTTAATACAGTCAATGAACAAACTGAAAACTATCCCAGTTTTCCACACCACTAAACTGTTTATAATGCTGAAACATCGGAGTTAATTATTACAGCGTTCTCACAGTTAATTTTCCATAGCCTTACTTGGAAATCATTTTTATTTTACACATCCCACACTATTTTAAAGTTCTCAAACAAGTTACAAAAATGTTCAGTGAAGTTTTAATCTCCAAGTTAGCAGGTACTCAGCTTCAACTTTAAAATCAAAGCAAGTTTTAATAAGTAAACACTGAGACTACTCTTTTCTAGAAAGAAAACATGACAGAACAACACTACATTAAGCTTTTATTTGTGTTCTGTCTTAGCAATCTCATCTTTCCTAACCTTGGAAAACAGTGATCGTATTTTCAAAAAAATGTAAATTTTAGAAGACTCATAACAACAAATGAGATAGGGAAAGGCCAAAATAGCTAAAAAGTGGAAACAGAGCACATAGAACTTAAGTATCTACTAGGCTCACAGCCTTCAGTTTGAAGGTAAAAAAAAAAAAAGAAATCTAAACAACCTTAAAGAAACAGGGAAAAAAGGAAGTTTGGACTATTTTCCACGTGCATCTTAGCTGAAGGTACTCTTCTCTACAAAACATACATCAACTTTTCACAAATTCTCTATAATCCACACAGACAGATACTTAAAATATTCAACCTGCATGGCGGTAATCCACAAACAAGTATTTTACCATCCTTGACATGGTAACTTGGGTAATTATGATAAACAAATGAGAGTATGTATAATAACTCATATATAACTCTTATTATTTAATTCTAAGCACAGTTACCTGGTAGTAAATGAGGATTTACTTCCTTCTCAACAGATTCCTTTATATGTATTTCCTAGAGAGAAGAAGAGCAATTATTTCTTTGCAGAAATCATACCTTTAGTATACACTGTACATGACCGCACTCACATTCTAGCTAACAGGAAAATTAAAGCTGGGGAGAGTACTTCCTCTCTTATGGTAAAGTTTGCAGTACACTCCTTCCACTTAGTGATCTATCTAATAGACAGCTGGCTTTAAGATAGTTTCAGAATTGAAAAATGAAATTGCTTTCATTAGGAACAGACAAAAAATAAGCATCCCTAATAGCAGAAGTTTATTCCGTAAAAATAAATGGGTAGGTGTAAGCCTAGTGTTACATTACCTCCTAGAGTCCACTGAAAACTCTTCCACATAACTAGTATTTATTTATAATGCACCCTCAGAGGTTTTTAATTCCTCATCCTTTACTAGCTGTTTCCACTTTTCTTATGTGTATTTTTGCAATCAAGGTACATAAGTTACTTCAACAGCACTAAGATGATAGTGAAAGAGACTTCAGAGCAAGGGGGGAACACAAGACAGAAGATGTTTGGACTTCAGTTTGGACTCAAAATGCGTGAAACAAACCTATTCAACCCTCAGTATTCCTTATTCTAGCCTTGAGGTGCTGACAGTTGGGCAAAAAAATCTCCAGCTGAAGGAGTATTAAACAGGAGGACACACTGCACCCTTCCTGCTCAGAGGGATCAGAATTCCTCCTGCAGTCAGAGTCACTTCGCATGCACTCAAGCTTTTGTGGAAAACTATTAGTTAACTGGAAACCACCCCCAGGGCCACAGCAGTAAGCAAACTAATTTTAACTTCTGACAGCGTCCAAAGTCAGATTTTTCAAATCAAGACAAGCAATCGCAAGGAGACATAAGCAACAGGAAAAAAAGGCTCTGAGAGCACAAAAATAATCTCCATTTACCATTCATATAAACATTTGCTCTCAAAGCTCAAGAGAGTTTTACAGCTGCATAGTAAAACTAAAAATACCAGGAAACTATGAGAGCAGCAGGCTTTCAAGGCAGGCTGACAGAGGTAAAGGTTCTAAAAAAGCAGTGGTCTTATGAAGAAAAAAATCAGTTGGCAGCCGACGCAGAGAACAAAACACAGTTTGCTGGCTTTGACTTCCAAGACTGGCTCTTGCACAAGTAGTTTAAATCAAAGTTAATGTCTGTCAGCTAAACAAGTTACTGTATGAATACAGCTCAGGCCAAACACTGCCACATTCAGAGAAGAAATGAGGTTTTCTCATGTTGAGTCTTCACCACTGGCAGCTCTGCAATGAACACCGTGTTTTCCAGTGGCTTTACAGTTGTGCATCCTATATCACTGCGTGCACCTAAATACAGCACTGTTCACTTAGAAACTGTGCACCAACAATCGCTGCTACTGAACCATAAAGTATATTGACTTGGCATTCTCCTAGGGTTAGCCTCAAAGAGACTACAAAGAACGTATATACACAGTAGTTATTACATAAATCACTTAAGTTTCACACTATGTCTACCATTTTTTCAGTGCTGCCAGAAAATTACAGGAAAAAAAGAAAAAAAAGACTCAAAAAAATTCCTTTGAGCTAACATCTATCTGTTAAAGTGCAACAAAGCTCTTTATAACAGGTTCAAAACGATTTTTCCCCATGACACGAGTGGTTAAAGGGTAAATAAGACTTTTGAAAACAGCAGGAATTTTACTTAGCACCACAGCAAAACAGAGACTTCAGTCAAACATACAGTAGAGATCAGCTTTTAAAATAAAGCAACTCTACCAATGGTTAACAGAAAACAAAATGATGAACTAACTACAGGCAGAATTCCTATGTAACAACTTAACCACTGCTGAAACTCCTCAAACAAGGGATCTATTTGAGAGTCAACACTTGCATTCCCTAACAAATGCATAAATCCTGCAAAGATGGTTTTCACTCATATGCACTAGGGATGGCTAGAATGCAAGCAATGAACAGCTGAACACTGCCAAAGATTCCATTCTGCTGCACTTGTTTCCCAAGGAAGGACACTAAAATGTTGAATTCTATTAATGTCACTTCATGCGTGTTCTTTTTAAGAGATAAGGCAAAGATCTGAGGAAAAGTTGTTAACTAACCACAAGTCAGTACAAGCTGTACTGAACTCAGTTTAGCTACTCTTTCCTCTTATCGATTCAAAGTTTCTAGAGTGTTCCAGTTTGGGACAATCAGATCCTGGGACTGACTTCAGTGCCTATAGCCACTACAAGGCACACTCCTCAACATCTGTTTAATCACAGCCATACAGTTTATGCTTTCTTATACCCAGGTTTGTCTGACTACATAGTGAGGTAATTCACAGTTTGTAAGACCAGACTGGAAGCCTCTACATGTGCTTGGCTTTATTATTACTGCTTAATGGTAGCAGAACCAGTTCACGAACAGGACAAATGAGCACAGAACCAAAAGCAAAGCAAGCAGCAGAAGCAGGTTTATCCCTTTCAACAAGCTATAAAATCTGCTCAGACCATAGGAAGCTTCACTCTTTGACCACTTGTAGAACTTAAGCATATAAGCACTTCATGTATACAACCACTGAAAGCTACCCCCACCTCTGTGCTGATGCTTCTTCACCTGCAGCGTCCTCATTCTGAGCACCTGAAGCACCATCTTCACACTTCTTACCCAGGACACACCACAAAGTCCTATTAGGAATGGTATCGAAGAGACATGTAGAGGAACACTACGCAGGAAGTTTGGATTGCCTTAGAAAGGAGGAAAACAAAGACCCCCACTTTACTGAACATCACACAAACCTCCTCCACCTACGTGTTTATCATACTCTGCATGCCTTTTTCCAGGTTATCTGAGTAAACATTCAGAGGCAACACACCAACATTTCCCGTAGTTATGATCGGTAACCTCAGAACACACAGAACTGCAGGCTGACATGGCACACCACGTAACAATTTGTTCTGCATCATCCTTCTCACTGATCCAAGCCAACCTCAGCTGACTGCACTGTGACTGCCCTGCAGACAACACACTCCTCGTGGACTCTTTGCTTCAATAACCAGGTGTTGCCTAATGTTGTTAAATGGCTTTCTTAAATAGCCTGCAGGAAAGCTCCACGTCACACTGAAGCATGCTGTTGACTTCCTTTTTTTTTTTAAATTTAACTCTACTTCACTACACTCAGTCTTCTCTTAAAGACTATTTTCTGATCAAGTCTAATCCCAGCCTGTATTTCAAATAAAACAGAAGAGATACCACATTTTAATCAAAATAACAGTACTGAAAATAATCTCTAAGTGCCTGTTTTCCTTCCTTTCACAGCTCCATTATCCAAGTACCCATTAGATCATTGCACATGTTTTCCACATTTGTTTCATCTTTTATCCTTTCCTCTTTCCTCACATTGTTCTGCTCATCTCCTCTGACTTCAGTGCCTGGTTTCCCCCACGTCAGCTTGGCAGCCCAGCTGCCTACTTGGTGGACTTTTAATCCTTAACACCACCCATCACTCCCACCACTCTAATCAGGACAGCCATCAGCACAGAATACACAATGAGATATCATGATCTACCAGGAACAAGTGTTTGTAGTAATTATGGGCTGCTTAACTTCCACTCACATTCCGCAGGGCACACTCTGCATCTCCTGAATAACCAGCAGTCACCCCCCCTTTCTGACCTTGCGTTGACTCCACACTCACTCAGAGCTCTGATGGGGCAAAGCAACAGCCAGGCACCACTACTGCTGCTCTGAAACTGCATGGAACAGAATTACAGAATTTTCAGTTGATGCATGTATATATGTTAGAAAAAGAACATACCGAGCGTTAACACAAGAACTAATCTCTTAGAAGAATTAACATGAGAATTTTAACTTCAAAGCATATGCACCAAAATAAAGAGTAAGTTTCTAATCAAGTTTGACAGCACAACTTTTATTCAAACTGAGGTTTTACGGAAAACGTGATTTGGCATGTTAATCTTGTGCAAGTTTACAGTTTCTAAGTTTTAAAGTTAGGAAACATGACGTAATTCATCGCTTCTGTTTTCTGTGTCCCCACAGACTAATATTCCTAGCCTATGACCAGGCATGTCAAAACATTGACTTTTACACCCTGGTGTTCACTCCATTTCCTGCAGGGTAGCCAAGTCTGTCCTGAGGGGAAGTGTGTCATTAATATCAACATCCTATGGGCACGCTCTTAACAGACCACTGATTGATCTGTGGCTCCATACAGCAGAGCATAAGTAGGTTATATTTAGCCAGATGTCAGAAACTCCACTTTTCCAGACATTCTGTGAAACACAACGGAAGCCACTTCCATTCCTTAACGAATAGCATCTTCTGTTCACACCTTACTTCTACCGTGCCACAGAGTCTTACTATGGGTAGAATTCTTACTTCTTCAACAAAACAAAACAAACAAACCAAAAAAGCAGGTTAAAGCAAGCTTGATCTCCCTGAGCATTACCTACAGTCTCCCTTGAGTGGAAAAAATGGAGGCTAGGCAAGCTGGGACTGGAACTAAGCTCAACTCTGCCTGCTGCTCTTTAGTGCAGGGCTCCCCTAACCTAGAATCAGATCTTAAACAATTTTCCAGGCAAAGAAGGACAAGCCCAATGAACATGAAGGTTGCAAGCATGAACAGCCACTGCATAACACAGTATATTGCTCTGTAGGGCTAGACAATCTTGTTGCAAGTCAGAAGTATACACAGAAAGGAGTCAAGGCTCCATATATTTAGAGGAGAGTCTGTTATCACATCAAATGCCACCTAGATGTAGCCTTGAGCTCACAAAGCTCCTGTGCAGCTGTTTCCCACTTTGTGGCAGTCTACCAGAGGAGGACACTAAACGTGGCTGTCACCTATGTGCTTTTCCAGGCAACTATTAATGAATGCAACAGCCTACAGCCTACTCTAGTATGGAAATTGCATTATCTTGATGAAATGAGAGTTTCCAGTTCACCAAATTACATTCCACAGAAGAGGGACTGGAACGTTTCCACTGTTTTATCAGCACAGCCTGTTTCAAAACTCAGCTAGGTGGAAGTTAACATGTACAGAAAGTTTGTGTCCTGAGGGCTGTCATTTCCACACGCACACAGCATACAGTTCCTTGACAGATACTCACTTCTGCCTATTTTTAATCTACCTAACATGGTTTTCCAGACAACCTCACAGGTTTTGTAGGTTTCATTAGGTATCTAGAGTTATATTTTTAATACTACTAAAAACCATTCAAGTTTTCCAGCTTCCTGTGCAATCACGTCATGGGGCAATTACGGGTTGTCAGAAAGACAGCAACAGTTGACAGAGCAAAGAGTTAAACTTGCTTTACTTGCTGCCAGCATCTGACCTCTGTATCACTGAGCTCCTGAAGCCACAGAAAGACAGCAGCTTTGTGGCAGAAGTCAGCCTCTGCATATTTCAAAAGCTCCAGCTGCAAGGGCCCGTGAAATTTAACTACATCAGGAAAGCAGCACGAACAAATGAAAAACAAATGACTGAGCTTTGGCACGTTAGGATATTTAATTAAGAACTTCACCTTTCAACATTAAGTGCTCTCATTATCCTTCCTCCAGCCACCAGGAGCTGCAGCATTAGACAGCAGTAGTTCTAACCAGGTTCACTACCCTCCATCGTTTGGTGGCTTGGTGCGCTACACGTCTGTAGCTTACACCTTTCCCCACCAGCCTTTTTTTCCCCTGAGAAGCATAATCACACAGCACGCTCGCTTAAAGGGCGAACTACCTTTTAGCAAGCCCAACAAGCGAAGCTCCTACCTCGGTTCCAGGAGCTTTATTTGTAGAATGGAAACACTTTCTTAAGGTGAAAGACAGACTTCACACGGATGTGTTTGCAGACACAAGGAGTCCTGGTACCTGCCGCTTGCATCCTTTCACTGGGGACTATAAGGAAGCTTTGGAAGTGCCAAAACTACACGTCACCAGGGCTGAAAAACCTACAAAAACAGAGCTGCTGCCACAAATAAGGAAATAGGCTTCGTGCAGCACAGCTGACTTAAAGAGGCCGCAGTAACCCCGCGCCGGCAGTTCAGAGACGGCGAGAAGCAGAACGGCGGGTTCTCCCGGGTCCTTACAGCAAGCTGCTCAGTGCTAATTAACAAGATAAGCCAACATTTTCCCGCAGAAGCTATCACGAGGACGGGAGATAAAGCGTTATTTTCACACAGACTACAGGGAATCGAGGAGGAAGACGACAAGCACAAAGGACTCGTTCCCAACATCAACCTTCCCGGAGCGCAGCGGTCGCCAACACGAAGGAGCTGAAGGGCACGGAACCAACCAACGCCGTGCGCCCCACGGCCGCGGCAGCCCAGCCGCCAGCACCGCGCCCCGCCAACAACGGGGGCCGAGCGCCCGCCTCCCGCACCGCACGGGAACCCGGCGGGACAACGGAGCGGGGAGCGGGACGACCCGCCGCGCAGCCCCCGCCGCCCCGCCAGCCCTCCCGCCCGGCCGCGCCCACCCGTCGGCCCCGCACCTCCGGGCTGATGTAGGACACGAAGGACGGCTTGGCCGCCTTGGCTCCGCTGCCCAACATGGCTCCGGCCGCCTCCCGTCCGCCCCAGCAACCAGCGGCACCGCCGCCGCTTCACGGCACTCCTCCTCGGCGAGGCCCCGGCCGCGGCATCCGGCGCACGGAACGCGACCGCCCCGCCCCGTCACCTCCGCCCCGCCCCGCTCACTGGGCGGAGCGGCTGTCCGTCATGAGAGCGCCCTCGTCCTATTGGCTGGCAGCCGTGGAGTGGGGTGCGGAGGAAGCGCCGTATCGGTGCCGCGCTGCTAGGCGGCAATTAGCGCCGTTCGTGAGCCCCGAGTGGCGGTTGCGGAGCGGGTGGGCGGGGCGTCGACGGCGGCCGCGCTTGTTGAACACGGATGGAGTGGCTGAGCTGGGAGAGGTTCTCAAGTTCTTATAGTCGCAAACCCCGCCGTGGGCTGGTTGCCCCCACCAGCTCAGGCTGCCCAGGGCCCCATCCAAGCCGGCCTTGAGCACCAGCAGGGATGGGGCACCACAGCCCTCGGGCAGCAGTGCCAGCGCCTCACCGCCCTCTGAGGGAAGAGTTTCCCCCTGACGTCTGACCTAACTCTCCCCTCGTTTACTTTAAAGCCGTTTCCCCTTGTCCTGTCGCCATCAGACTGCGTAAAAAGTCGTTACCGCTCCTGCTCGTGAGCTCCTTCAAGCACTGGAAGCTGCGATGACTTGTCCCTGGAGCTTTCTCTCCTCGGGGCTGAATAAACCCAGCTCCCTCAGCTTGTCTTCGTGGACGTACCTCACCAGCACAAATGTCCTTCCCCAGGGCCCCCAGCCTGGGCATGATACTGCAGATGAGGTCTTGGGAGGGCAGAGCAGAGCGGGACAGTTCCCTCCCTGTCCCTGCTGCCACCCCTCTGTTGATGCAGCCCAGGACACCGTTGGCCTTCTGGGCTGCAAGCACGCACTGCTGCCTCCTCGTGTACAGCTTTTTGTCCGCCAGAACCCCCAAGGCCTTCTGTGCCGGGCTGTTCTCAAGGAGACTTTCTCCCAGTCTGTGCACGCAGCTAGGATTGCCCTATTGAACCAAGTGCAGCACTTTGCATTTCTCCTTGTTCAACCTCATTCAGTCCTCACGGGCTCACTTTTCAAGCCTGTCCAAATCCCTCTGGATGGCATCTCTTCCTTCAGCTGTGTGCACTCCTCAGCTTGGTGTCATCTGCAAACTTGCGGAAGGTTCGCTCAGTCCCACTGTATGTCATTGATAAAGATGTCAAAGCGCATCAGTCCCAAGTTGGACCACTAGGAGTGTTACCCACAAGTTCACCCTGATGTGAACAGTTGACCAAGTCAAAAATCAGCTGTTTGATGGCACTGTGCATATGGAAAGGAAAGGGATGTTTTTATATTGTGCCAGAGAATCTTAACTCCAATGGAGAATACAGAAGGGGCTTTAACTCCCACAGAGCACTTGGGAATTCATTCTTTAACTTCTCATCAAAAGAGCCCTACATCCAGCAAGCCGAATATAACCACTGTTCTGCAGTAACAGCAAAACATCTCCACAGCCCCGTGCTCTGCTCCCAGCAGCAATCAGGGCCACCGCGGAGCAGAGGGCAGGCGGGGAAGCAGGGAAGTTCCCCTGCACCCGGTGTGCGGGCTCAGCCCACTGCAGAGATCTGAAGCCTTTCTCCAAGAATGAGAGGATTGAATTTGGATCCCCGTGACATTGGTCAGTGTCGTCATATTTTAGAATGGAAGAAACGAAGCTATTACATATGCAAAGTAACTTACCTCGGGAAAGCACATTTGCATCTGAAAAGAACAGCTGCAACCCGAAGTCTGTGCCTCAACAAACTGCAGGGTACCGGGGATCTGCTCTCTTTCACTTCCCCAAAAAGCCCTCTCTGTTGTCCTTCCCCTTTCTCTCTTTCAGTTTTGAGTATCTGTGAGGAGCATTCCCAGAAATCAAAAGCAGCTCCTAGTTGGTGTATTAATGCTGCCTCTCTTCCCGTGTCACTTCAGCAAGTCTGGCTACGTGCTTCCAACAACTCTCTGTCCATTTGAAAATGAAAGTGAGCATATCAGATCCTGTCAGTTCACTTTTAGATGCGTGTCAGTGACAGTTATGCAAATGGAGGAGAGCAAAACTTATAAAAAGTCATATTCTAGCACTTTTGTGGTGGATGAAGAACATTCAGCATTTCACAGCCCCTACTGTATCACGGGCTTTTTAAAAAACCTGCTCCTGATATTTTGCTTTCCTTCTAAAAATGTAATCATGGTATTCACCCCTAAAACTGTCTGCTGGAGGGGAATGCATAGACCAGCTCTGCTCTTCCTATGAACAGAGATTGCTTTGTTTAAAAAACTTACATGCCATGAATTTGAGTAATTCCTTTGGCCAAATTCTCAGCTGTGCCCGGGGCTTGGTAGAGCAGCTGATGGAGGGAAGCAAGAGTAAAAGAAATGCTCTCTTCTGTTTACTTTGGGGCAGTCATCCCTCCTCATCAGCGTTCTCTTGACACTATGGGTCCCGCGCCATCTCCCAGATAAGGCTGGAGTGCAGTTGGCAAAGATCACCAACTATGGCTTTTTGCTACATTTCAGCTTTTCTGCTGAAAAGCTACCCTGAGACAATTGGAAGATTTTTCTTGTTTTACTCTTTGAGCATTACTAGAAGAACAGTCCACAGGTGTAGAAATCTGGACATTTCCACAGAACAGTTAGGCTGATACTCCCCAGAGCATTACAGATGGCCATGCATGCATTGGAGGTAAGTGTCCCAGGAGTGGTGGATTTATACTGTGAACCCAGAGATCAGCCAGACTTGGTGGACACTTCATTTCTGTATTGCTGAAATAAATAACTCAGGGATTGCTATATTAAACAGCATAAAACCACATTACTGAAATGAGTGTGCAAGAAATGCGGAAGGCTCGAGACTAAATTTGATGTCAGATTACCGGAAACAATCAGAACTAAAAATTGGAAATGAGAAATGTACTGATGTCTTACAAGTAAGGGTCAGCAAGTCAGTCTGCCCATAAACAACCAGCTATATCTCTGCTGTAAACAGGTTACTACAACTTCTTATTTAAAGTCTTAGCTTTGGCTACATTGAGTCAATTCTATAAAAAACTAGAAGCAGATGAAAAAGACAGTGCTTTTAGTGCTATCATGATGGCTCAGGCAGCAATTGGCAGTTCCTTCAGCCTCAGTGATGTAAGCAATGTCAGTTTTATGTCTGTGCTCTAATTACTGAATGTCTCTGTTTTACAAAGGCTTTCCAGAGCTAGTAAGGAATCTGAGGTTTTTAAGCCCTGGTCAAGCAGTAACACGGATATTGAAGAGCAGTAGAGGGGTGCTGTGAGTACATCCCACCAATTGCCTGCCGAAACATGACTGCAAGACTTTATTAGTGACAGCACAAAGAAGAGCAAGATGGAGGCATTGGTTGCTAAGAACACACACTGGAGATGGGTGTTTAATACAGTGATAGAGATGTACTTGGGGATTATATACTTTAAAGGTGAGAATGGAAAATACTGTATTGCAATGAAAGCTGTGAAAATTGAGGGAAGAAAGCATATCACAACTAATAGCAAAACCACCATTCTTCCTTTCTTAGCTTTTAGTGGAAGAAGAGGGAATAACTAATATCTCTAATCATAAAAAAGCACATGCATCAGAAACAAAAAAGAACACAGCAGCTAGGGAAGTACCCCACCTTTTTTCAGCTCTTTTTAAATCAGACAGTTATTTATGCATAGGTGCACACTGTTCTTTGTTGTGTGGTAAACCTCTTTATTTTATTCTCCAAAGGCTCTGAATCCAAATTACCTCAGCTGAGGACTTCTCCTCACTCATACCTGAAGGTTGAACCAAAACTTGTCTGCATCAGCACTTAGGCCCGCGCCAGAGCTGAGTGTGAGGCAGAGTGACGTAAGGCTTGCCTCCCAGCCTCAATTCTTCTCAACCTGCAGTCAAATGCTGAGCATCATGAGCTCTCAGGAAACTAAGAAAGATAAATGTACATATTGTTTGAGCCGGTTCTTCTGCCTTGGAAAGAATCTTACGTAAGGACACATTCAGCTTCCACTTTAGATGCCTGTCCTTGAGCTAGATGGTGGAGAAAGCTTCCAAGGGAATTCCTTGCTGGAATTACCAGGCAGTCCAGATTCCTTTTCCAATATGGATCAGAAGTCCCTGGGCAAGATTTCTAGTTATCCATCATCATCCGAGAATGCAGCCCATCTAGGTAATAGATGTTTCTTGTCAGACTCTTCCTGCTGGATAAGTGGTCCTGCTCTGGAATAAGCCAGAGAGAACCACCCAGCATCTGAGTCAGATTGGGCAGGGCAGGCAGTGTACCAGTGGGGCAACCTGTGTCAGTTCTCGACAGCAGCCTCTTCTCTTTGTAAAGCATAAGCAGACTAAGCTTTTGCTAGCAATATCCCATGTCATCTGCTTTTTCCTTCAGAAGTGAAAATTGTATCTAGCACAAGTGACTTAAGCAAATGTTTGTTTCAATTTGCATACCAAGCCCTTGTTGTACTCTCTGCTAATGAAAAATGCACAAGTGACTCACAGTAATCATGTAGCTTAGGTACTGACAGAAGTCATCCAGCTCAGTGCTTCTTTTGTCATCCTCAGGTCCCCTTCAATTGCTGTAACTGAAAATCTTGGCCTGGATAGTTTAAGAAACAGGCATTCTGAAATAGCAAACAGGCCCATTAAGAAAAGCTATGTGGTCTTCAGAGAAGGCTAATGGTAAAACACAAATGGGACTCTAGAGACTGGCTCTAGTTTCCCATTTTTGTCCCTGAATCAAAAAAGACTTTACTCTGAGCAAGGCAAACTTTCATTTTAATATAGCAAATGAATATTTGAAGGAGCAAACCTTGTAAAAGTAGCAGATCTTGAAATCTGCTGAAACCATGTATTCCATATTAGCAGTTGTCTGCCATTTGCTAAAACAATATTTACTAGAATTGCTGTGGTTTTCTAAGCACGTGGAAAAAGTTTCTTTGACCACACTTTCTCGACTTTAAACACAATCATGGTGATGTGTGCACTGGATTTTTTTTTTCACCTCAATGTCAGATGGGTGTTAGGAAATCAGTCCATCTGTCCTCTAGCACTGACCTCTGCTTCCAGAACTCCAGAACATTTTTTCCAGGGAAAGTAGTTATTTTAAATCTTCTGTTCCTTCCTTGATGTCCGAGTGACATTTTTGGAGGGACTGATCCTCAAGGAGATTGTGTAAAACAGTAGAGGGTTGGTGGAAACTTCTTTGGATGTTTTTCCAAGCCCTTGGCATTCATGTTGCTTTTCTTTCGCTTTGCTGCATTGCTCCTTGGGAAACAATTTTGCTCTGGCATGTCCTGTATTGCAAGCTGTGAACTGGTCATGCATCTTGTAAACTGGCATGCCTTTGGATACGCTAGAGAACGTGCTGGGGACTTCAGTTAAAGCATCCGGAATCCCTGTTCATGAATTACCACTGTCATGTGAGGAACGCTTATCCTGAATCCATTACCCTGAAATCACTCCTGACAGCATGAGAGGCAGACAGAACAGCTGCAAGGGATTTCTCAAGAAATGGAATGCCAAAATAGCCTGTCTCTTCATACAGGAATTATATCTAAAATATTTCTCCTCCTGTTCCCAATGATTTGCAAGACAGACTTTTCTGCCACACATTTTCTGAAGTCTTCCTTTATAACTTCTTTCTTAGGCTGCATTCCTCAGCACAAATCTTGACCTGAGAAAACTTCTTCAGCTCAATTCTTCTCTGCAGCCCACACTGCCTCTGAATGTACTGAATCTCTCTTCTACCTTCCCCTATACTTGCTTCCCAAAATATTTCATAAATTCACTCCAGAAGACAGTTACTTCTGATTTACTTGTAAGAGTAAGTACTCTTTGCTTGTAAGAATCCATTCCAGTACTTGAAGGGAGTGTATAAACAGGAAAAGGAATGGCTGTTTACATGGGTTTATAGTGATATGACAAAGGAGAATGGTCTTAAACTAAGACAGGGGAGGCTTATGTGAGATGTTAGGAGGAAGTTCTTCATGCAGAGGGTGGTGAGGCACTGGAACAGGTTGCCCAAGGAGGCTGTGGATGCCCCAGTCCTGGAGGCATTCAAGGTCAGGCTGGATCTGGGCAGCCTGGTCTGGTGGTTGGTGGCCCTGCACACAGCAGGGGGGTTGAAACTAGATGATCACTGTGGTCCTTTTCAACCCAGGCCATTCTATGATTCTGTGATTATGATGCTTGTGCTTCTAACCCCTGCTCTCAAGTTATGCACCAACGCTGATTTTATACTGGGTTTTGCAGCAATGGCAACTCTGTTGCATCAGAAGATTTGTGTTTTGTTTCATTTATTTACTCTTGAGTGTGCCTTTGGCAATAACAGGAACAGCTGGAACACCGTAGTTTTTGCCTTGTACTCATCACAGTGATGTGAGAATTACCTCAGCCTTCCCAAACAGCAGCTGATGATGGAGCGCTCTCTGCTGCTCAAATCACACGGACACCTTCCAAGTAACACCCCAGCTAATCTGAGTGATTTCCTTCGTAAAACCACACGTTTTTCTTTTTGCCTGTGCAGCATTTTGATTTCCAATTATTTTACGTGTTGCACACAGAGTCACTATTCATCCAAATGTAACAAGGCACAAATGCCAGATACACAGCTTTACTTGGCAAGTAAAGTAGACATACTAAAGGTCAGTTCCTTTGCTCTGTCTTCCCCATCCCCTCCAGCACAATATCTCTTAGCATTTCCTTATTAGCACCCATTTCAAACATGACATCCTAAAGCAGCTGGTTTCTGTTTTCTTCTGTTTCAGTGGAGCACTGCAATCGTTCCATGGATGGCAAATCATACGCTACACTGGCTCTTCTCTCTGCATGAAACAGAACTCTTCTCTTATTGTTCCTCCACTATTTGTTTTTCCCTGTGACATATCTTTTCTTCTGTTTTTCATTTAGCTTTGATTTGCAGATCTCTATCAAAGAGTCTTCCTCACTTTATCTCTGCAGTTGGACCCACTCAACCAGTTCTATTCTTTCTGATATTGTTTTTCTCAGTTTATCTCCCCTTTCTTCTCCCTTCTCAAATTAATAAAATTTGATCAAAGACTACTTCTTTTCACGGGGAAAATGCAACTTCTGAGGTGACTGGTTATCCTGCAAAAACGTTTTTCTGCTAACTTATGTCATCAGTTCTGCAAAAAGGCATCAAAACCATAATGAACTTGAAACAGAGCACGTTATCAGAAACAACACACTTGGGCATAGAAAAAAAAATTGCTGGGTGCGATATGTACAGCTAGAGAAAGCTCACTGCTCAATATGAAAAATTCATGTGTACAGTTGAATGGGTTAAATATTTATAGCATTAATAAACGTATTTAGTGAGCTACTAGGAATGATTAGTCCCTCATGTGCAGGCAGAGCGGATTTCTTACATAGCAGTAAGGATGTAATCCAACTAAGTTAGTCACTGTACATTAAAAAAGTTACTGTTTAGAAGAGAAATTATGAGTTATGATGATTATTCGCAGAACCACAGAATATCCCAAGCTGGAAGGGATCAACAAAGACTATCGAGTCCAACCCCTGACTCCACACAGGACCAGCCAAAATCCAGACCCTATGTCTGTGAGCAGTGTCCAAATGCTCCTTGAATTCAGCTCAGTGCTGCACCCGCTGCCCTGGGCAGGCTGTTCCATGCCCTCCGCCCTGTGGTGCAGAGCCTTTCCCCAACCCCCGGCCCTCCCCTGGCACAGCTCCATGCCGTTCCCTGGTGCTGTCACACAGAGCAGAGCTCAGCGCTGCCCTCTGCTCCCTCTGAGGTGCTGTGGACCACAATTCCTAATTCTCAACAGCTTGTACAGGTGTAAATTGCAAACAGACACTAAATAAATTATCAACATTACTAGCAGAAACTGGGATGCCACTTAATTATCACAGGTATCTGAGCTTCCCCTCCTGCTGTGATATGCATAATTTTTTTTTAACACTGCACAGCCTTCCTATTGGTTACCCCACCTTGTAGTGATAGTTTCATGTGACTGCACTAGCAATATTCCAGATCCCACCAGCACAAATTCTAAAGAGATAAAATACCAACAGCTTTCTCTCCTGCCTATAAATACACGGTAGTTCCTAAGCAATGCCATGTTAGATATCATCAGGCATACTGTGGTATCCTTGTAGGGCTGGCAGACACGGTCCCACAGCTCTGTGAAATATGCCCCCTCTTGGAGCACCACATTCTCTAGATGCAAATAAAATGGCATTGAATCCATGCACTCAGGCACTTTAATAACTTCTATATTGTTCTTACTTGCATTGGTAGCAATACAGGTCAGCTTACTGTTTTAATAGCAAATTGTTCACTTGCATAATCAGCAAGTTGCTGACAAATCTAAATATATGCCAGAAGTTAAGTCTGTGATAAAGGTATCTCAGATATTCTGGAGAGAATGTCCTACTCTTATGCTCGTACATGCATCCACTTGCTGTAAGCATGATGCAGGATGCAGAAGAGGAAAGAAAAAAAAGGAAAAGGAAAAATAAGGAGCAAGGCTTGTCACTCATGAAGAAATGAGACTTTTCATCTCCTTTTTAATGATAATCTTTTACTGTAGAACAAATGATGTACTTTCTATTGGTCAGTTATTCCATTCTGAAAATCGTACTGTCAAATGTAGGAAACTTAATAGATGTTTCTTGATACCTTTCATGTATCTCTGGATTTAGAATATCAGTGTGAAAGTGGATTGATGAAGAATATATTTGAAAGTATTTAAGCGAGGCTGAGCCTGTGAAAGCTGTCAGGCTTTAAACTATCCTGAAATAAATCACTCATTGTCCCTGTTAGTCTACAGTGCAAATGGGAAAAAAATAGATCATCTGAATTTCCCCTACCCTACCCCCTTATTAGTGCTATGCTAGTAAAATGCATCCGGGCAGTCCAAAGAAGTCCTCAACTACTTATTAAGGAAATGAATTTGGCATTGTGTGAATACTTAGTAGATCAATTGTCAGCTGATATTCAACAAACTACAAGAACATCAAATATGCTTAAAATCATAGAAGGAATATCTGAAGTTAGTCTTGTAATCTTAGTGTTGCTAGGTACAGTAAGTACTACTAAACCACTTCTGAGTAGTGAAAAAAGTCTCAAAATAGAAGCAAATCAACATACCATGCTAATAGTTCTATAAGATTAGCAGTGCACACAGAATTTCACAATAAGGCAAGCTGATGGACAGTATCCAACAGATTTCATTTCTAGCAATGCCCCTATAAACACACCACTTGAAACCATGCTGCTCAGTAGGATCCTACTGTGGATGTGCTTTTTTGTGGACAGGACACACTCGAAAACTAGGCAGACAAGTCAAAGTCTGAATAAGAAGTTTCAAAACATTCTCACAAATTGTTCCTCAAAGGTAAGCACTCTTTTGTGCATTATGATCATGGCATAGAGCATTTTGAGATTTCACATAGCACTGATGAATAAAAAAGGCAAATTCTTCTTATTTGTAAACAGCTAGGAATATCAAAACACTTTACATTAATTACTTGTTTGCAAAATGATTACATGGTCTTAGCTTTGTCTTCCCAAGCATGCAATTTAATATTTAAAGTCAAAAGTAGCTCTGTACTTTTTAAAACTTGCTTTTCCATCCTTCTTAGCTTTGCCAGATACAGAAGTTGACTAGTTAAAACAAGCCTATTAAAATGGGCATGAAAAAAGCAACCAAGTATAATTGACTCTTCACCACACAAGTAAAAATCATAGTCACAGCTTCATATTTAATGTGGAATCAAAGTATACAATATTTCAAAAGACTCAGAAACTAGTTAAAAAAAGGAAAGCCAGCAGAACAAAAACACAGGAAATTCGAAATACATCCTTGACCTTATTAATCCTGAAGTTTAGAGTCACATGTCTGAGGAGACAAGTTTTTAGCTTTATGCAGAATAAACTTTGGTATTTAGTTGAACTTGCCACATGAACAGCACCTGTAGCTTTCAAAATAAATAGTAATGGCTACCTAGATGCCGTAACAGCAAGACATCCCCCTTCAAGAAATAAAAAAAAAAAAGACCAACAACAAGCACATGCTTGGAAGCTACATCTCAAAGCTGGACTACAGAAACAAGCCTAATCTTTTTCTAAAGTAATTTTAAAGCACATGCTAATTATTGTTTTTCTGATACTGAAATTATTTTAAAAAAATGTTTCCTACCATGAGAAAGCTTTCCTTATTTACTAATCACTCACACACAGTCCTCTTAAAATTATACTCTGATGCTTTAAGTATACTGCATTACATTTTTTCTCTAAGATTCTCTCCACTTTCTGAGATATCTTATTTGTATTCCCCAGATTCATCCTGTCAGCAGTGAGTGTTGCAAAAGAGAAGTACTGTCCTACTCTAAAATTTATTTAATTAAAAAGGTCAAAGATAAATTCAACCACAAACTGCAGCAGGAGGCTTTCTTAATGAATAGTATCAGAAATTATGAATTATCTTTGTGACATCTGATACTCTCATCAGCCACTGATAAAGTAGTTACCGGAATGTTAGTCTGTGTTATCTGTGTGTTTTATGGGTTTGCAAATGAAGTGTAATAAACATTGAACCTAGTAAGTGATACTTCAGTTTCCAGTGTGTAATTAATTTTAGACATTTAATAAATCTTAGTTTTTATTTGCGTATTTCCACTGTAGTGCTGTGACAACAAATCACGCCTGTGTATCAGAGCACACATCAATGGTATGATGTAACTTACACCACTGCTATATTTTAGCTTTTCAAAAGAGACATAAGCATATACTATGGCCACACCAAATAATTTTCTGTGTTTTTTCTTTGATAACCTCCACTTATTAATACTTCACTTTTAAAATCTGTATTAGTGAAAAAAAAAATCACAGAAATTTTATAGCTATAAGGAATAACCTCACAGGCACCGATATGACAAACATTTATTTTTTAAGGACTGAGAAGCATTAATATCATGTTGCCAAAAGTTGATGGAAAAGAATGATTAACTTTGTCCAAACGGGAAATGCCTGCTTCTGCTTATATGTTCAGAAAAGAAAGTCAAAAGTTATTTTTTGGCCTTGCTATGTCACAAAGTCAATCATACGAAGAACTATGCATTTAACCTAAAATAATAGTTTTTAAAGCCCTTCTAATAAAAACAAACATCATGCAAAACTTTAATCAGTTATGCGGCTGCTTTAAAACTGTTGCAAGATCATACTGTATATATTAGCTTTTATACTGCTAATGCACAACTAACAGCAAATTTGCTTAGATTAACACAAATTTGTCTTAATTACAACGTTATATCACACTAAGACAAATGCCACAAGATTGGCAAAAACATTTAACTGAGCACTCAAACAGCAGGCTAATTGTGTTGTAACCCCTTCATGTTTAGAAAAAACCATAATCCTGCAGTCTCACTTTACAAAAACAAACAAAAAAAAGGTTGGTAAAATATTAATTGGGAAGGGAACAGTTTAAACTACCGAACACAAGGTAACTTACACAACTAGTGTCAAGAGCAAACAAAAACCTTCTAAATAAAATGTCAAAATACACATCGCAACAAAAGCACAAATGCTGCATTAAATACAGTCAAGATACGACAACGCACTTGTTCATTAAAAAAAAGAACAAAAACATAACAAGAGTTACTGAAGTTAGCAATACTTTTAAAGAAAATGCTATGAGGGAAAAAAACTCAGAACTATTTTTTTCCTATGACAGTTTCCATTTGTAGTCTTTCCATCCATAATTTGTCTGATACAGAACATCCATTACAAAGTTCAGAATCTCACAGAAGAGCTAGATTGTTCTCTACCAAATCTGTTTTCTGAGTTGGTTTTGGACGTTTTAAACAGACATTATTATGCATGGAGTAAAAATAAGGCAACAAATGGATATTTTATCACCTTCAATCTCAGCATAAAAGATGAGCTTGCTTTAAAAGTTATCATAATCTTTTTTGTCTTTTTTTCCTTCAGCTTCAAATCCATCAACTCCATCACTGTCCCTTCTCCTTTTACGATTGTTATGAATGTTGAAGCGTTGATTCATCTGTGGCAATGGATCCATTCCTAAAACTTTGTGAATTTGACGGAATGCAAGGAGTCTCAGTGCAAACTACAAAAAGGGTAGAAAGAAGATATTTCAGTTAGAAACAAACATCAATTTTGAATAATTTGTCAAACTATGAAGAAATGGTGTGAGATAATATCATTCTCAATTCCTGCTATCCACATTCTTCCTTTCCACAACAAAGTTAACATAATACACACATGTCATGTTTACTGTGTCAGTGCAAGTCCAGCAGCTATACATTATATTGAAGCTGGGAATGTGAAATTCATACAGCAAATGCTACATTCACATATGACTGTGTTGACTTTATTTCTGGAAAGAAGAGAGTGGACTGTGACAGCTATCAGTGTCATCCACATTTATTTGCTTTAAACATACTTCACCTTACCTGTGCACTTGAAGTAATATCCTCTCGTTGCTGATCTGTCATTACAGCAAGTGTATCAAAAGGATCTTTTTCACAAGGGTCCAGAAGGCCAGGACCACCTAGAATGGTTATGCTGATTAGTAGCACATCTTTACCTTGATTAAGATTAGAGATTTTTATATTACTTCAGCATAAGTATAGATACAATGATCAAATTCAACTTGCCTTTAAGGATGATTCCTGAAGATATACACTCAAAAACTCTTCTAAGTGCATCCCCAGGGCTCTGCGGCCCAGTAGCACTGCTGATCGCTTTTTCCACAAGCAACTCCATAGCCTGTAAGAGTAATAATAGTAATAAAACTTTGTTAATTTAGGAGACTGTTGGAAACAGAAGAATGCTGGTACTGTTGTCCAGTCCAGAGCTTTTGATTTAGAAATTTTGAAGAACATTATACAACATAGAAGCATTTCAGTTAAAAAAAAAAAGGCTATTTTATAAAGGCAAATAAAAAGAAAGGTGGTGCAAATATCAGTCATGATATCTCTCTTTTCATGAGCATCCCAAAAGGTTTTTATAAGTTTGTACAATGCTATCCTACCCATTAAGACAGCCAAGCTGTCCAAAATATTTTAAGTTTGTATGAAAAAAGATGAGTTATCTGAATCTGGCAGCCATATGAATGAAAAATGCGCAGTGTACCTGAAGAGATTTACAGAATACAATAACATGTATTGCTAGAAGAACACAAACTCAATCAAAAACATAATGGTCTTTTGAAGTTTAATTAAGCCATTACTAGGTCCTCATTTTAACAAAACTGAAGTTTTGTTCTTGAAGTCAATGTTTTTCCTGGATATAACTAACAATAACTCAGATGTTCAACAAGTGTGGGAAAAAAAAACACATTTAATGATTAACAGGCTTTCAAAAATTAACACATCTAAAATGGTTTGAATGACTAGCAGCATCTTAAATATTATCTTTTTCCCTCTGAGACACTTTTTTATTTGCTTTTCTTAGATACCATTAAAAAAAACCAAAAACTGTAGAAGATATTTACAGTACTAAGGGACAGCTTTCCTTAGCTTTTTCAGCATTAAATAAATATTTCTATACTACTTTGTTTGCAAAGTTCATTAGCAAACATCTTTTTTTTTCTTCTTAGTTTACAGTTTATGAAATGTTACCTTGTATTTTCACTTTCTAGGAATAAATTCACACAAGTTACTGTAGGCAATGCAGACTACAATTCATTAAGGATGCTCATTCTGTCCTATTTTTGGCTTGATTTAACTGTTAATTTTCACTTCTTGAACCTCATAATAGCATGGTCCCACCACATTACTTTGGACCAAGCTTCTCACTTCTATCAACAGTAATAGTTGTTTTCAAGCATGAAGCAAAACGTAGCAGTAAAGAAAAAAAAAACGGAATAATGTTTTTGCACTTACTCAAATCTATTTTTTCTGGGTTCAAAATAGGACAATGTGAATTACACCAATTCCCCGGTGCCTGCGTGCATCAGGTGCCAGATTACACGACTGGAAAATTAACCTTGAATAATCTTGAATGATTTGTAGGAAATTGACAAAATTCTTCAAGATTAGTTTTTATTTTTAGGTGTATAAAGGGGCTACTAATAATTTCTGTGTTTGATCTTCTGAAGACCTTGTATTATTAAAAATAGTTGAGATCTTTTTGAAAAGGTCTTTCACTTGTTACAGGCTACTAGCATACATGTCAGGAGTTCTGTATCCAGATCTACAAAATTCCAGCTGAGACTTGAAGAAACTACATAAGTTTAAAAATCACTATTTGTCACTCTGTTGTTTGTTTTGTCAGGAAGACTTTGAGAACAGTCCAGAAGAATAACCAACCAGATTTCAGTGTTGGTCCATGCCACTTACTAACACAGCCTGTTCTGTTTTCCTGTGCCAGAAGCAAATCAGGGAGCCTTCTTGCAGAGAACACAGCTACACCTGAGACAAATCTGTTCCCTTCAGGATGTGCCTCAGAACAATGTGGCAAAGAGGAAACAACATCCCTTGTTCTCCATACGTCTTCTGTATGTTGTGATACTTATAAGGATGCTTTTCTACAAGTACGCCAGGGGTTATTTTTTGGCAGTTCAGTATCATGGTGATAATATAGGTTAGTTAAATACTTTTCTACTTTTTTTAAGCTGTATTTGTACAGTGTAACTTTCAGAAATGTAGCACAGTAATGAGCAGGATATTTGTGTATTAGTATAAAAACTTAAACACAACCCTTTTTATATTTTTCCAGATACAATCAATATTATCAGAAGTATTTTAATAAAATTGTCTGCAAGCCTAATACAGCTGTAAAACATTATTCATTAAAATAATGACAACCACTGAAACTGCCTTGACAATGTTAGCTCTCTTTCTACCAAAAGTGAGGAGTTTAAATGGGAAGCAGCACACTGCAATGGAGTTTGGTCTGTGAAACAAACCAGTCAGTTTACCTGCATAATATACATATTTTGAGAGTTTTTGTTTCATACTAATCTTCTCTGGTCAACAAATCGTAAAACAGATTGCATTCCTGCTCCTGGAGAGCATCTTTTAAAATAGTCCATGCAAAAGGAATTCTCCAAGAAGATCCAGCTGGAGAAACTATGAGAAGTAAATGAATTCAACCTAGAAACCTATTCTTAAGTGGACTGATCAACATGTGAATTTTGACACGTCCACTGACTAGAACTGTCGTATATCATCTCGCAGAAGGGTTGCATTAACAATCACAGGAATTACTGTGATTTTTTCGTTTGTTCTTTAAAGTAGCCTTTCTGATATCACAGAGTTACCTGGGCACAGATAGCTGTTAAATTTCATTTAATAAAGTTCAGACAATTTCTAACCAACCACCAGTAGGTGGCTAGAAAAGATTAATTTCTTTATATATAGTTAAAACAAACATCTAGAATAAGTATTCTAGCAATAAGAAATTCATATGAACAAGAAAATTCCTTTGGGAAAAAAAAATCATTTCCAAATGGCTAACCCTCTGAAAATTAAGTTTCTAGAGGGACTACACAGATTCCCTCTAAATACAAAAACATCAACTACTGCTTGAAAATGTCTACATTTAATGGCAGTAACCTCTTCCAGTGCCTGTATATGAATTTCGAAAAGACTCATTCAAAATAACTTTACTCACCCAGCTTGGAAAATCAGACCAAGTTGGAACACGCTGACAGAGATCACGAAGAATACGAATGATAATCACACAGGACTGCAGACCATTAGCTCTAGCCTTGAGAGCAATACAAAATCAAATTAATAAATCCCAACACCAACAGCAAATATGACTCGTTGAAAGACTAAAACACCACTGTTCAATGGAAGCTCAGATCCAAGACTGAAACAAATCATTTTACAAGTTTACTCCATGAGCTGCCATTTACAGCAGTATTTTATACAGGGTTAGTAATTTAAGGTGGTAGAAGTCAAAGTGCCCAGGTTATACAAGAATAACATTTCTTGATCCCCTGTACACTTTGACCCATGTTCACTTGTAACAGTAAATACAGTATCTTTCTATATTAGAAATAAAAAGGATAAAGTAAAGGTCTAAGAAGTAGGTATAGAGACTGAAAGGTCAAGGGAATCTGTTTGGTTTCTTTATTGTGCCTTTGCCAGAATGCAAAGTCACTAAACCAAACAGTTGCTTCTCACCTTTCATTCCCTACACTCAATGCACTTAAAGAAATAGGAAAAAAAAGTCTTAAATCTAAACACAAAGCTTTAAACACATATTCCATTATTTAAAGCAAAGTTACTCTGCAGCCTTATGGAATATATAACAAATATACAATATATGATCACCCCAAGCGAGTCAAACTTTCAACATCGCCTTCTCAAAGAGCAGAAAAAAAAAAATCATGTGAAATGAGCCATAACTGCATAAAGCAGTTCCTCCATACTCAACCTTCTACATTTAAATTTAGGGACCAGAAAAATATTATTAGCATGAACAACGCTGAGTGTTTTCAGACAATTAAACACTTATAATGCAACTGAACTTAATCTCTCATAAGGCTACAAGAAGAAAGTAAAATGATGTTCCGAACCTGGAACCACTTAGCGTGGCGTAGAGCAGCCAGAGCGTCAAGGCATTTTTGCCTGTCCAAGACGTCCGGTGGGTCTTTCACCATACCCGAGGTTACATCTAAAATGGATTGAATTGGCAAAATGCAGTGAGGAATGGGTGTTTGACCAGGTGAGCAAGACACTTCCTTAAAGTAGCTTCAATGTCACACATGCCATTTGAATTTTAAACCCTTGAGTGAGTGTAAACGTTCCACAAAAGGTATTCAATTAGGACTAGGGCATTAACCCAAGATGAAGATCAAGAGCATAATTATCTTTTTGGTTACTTCCAAATGCATTGCAGATTACGCAACGCCTAGTGCTTCTTTGTTTAAGCTGCCACTAGAAAAATACGTATCCCCTACAATTAACTACTGAAGGAAGGATGGTTGGACACAGTGCACCAGCACAGAGAACACAAGACAGAAGGAACACAAAAATCCACTTTAACCAAGTAGAAACATTCAAACTTAGACTTCTTGTATACTTTAAGTGTCTCCTGGTTTTGGGACCTAGACCTCAAAAGAAAAGTATAAAAAAAAAATCTCAAAAAAAACCCTAGATGTTTTATAACAGTATTATCATCATACCTCATAAGAACATAATGATTTTGCTTTAAAAGCTGACTGTAAGAACTGGAAATTCTCTTCAATATAACAGAGTTCCACAGCCTTTTAAGTACCCTCTGTTATTCAGACAAATTAACACCTCAATCCATGACATATGTGCTCCAAAATAAGAAGCAAAGAAAGGGGACTCCTTAAGACTGAGCAGAAAAAAAAAAAATCAAAGCAAGGAATAGTTTAAAAAAAAAAAAAAGAGCAGAATGTCTCAAAGATAAAGACAATTCAGAAGATCCCATTTATTAAATATTCAGAAAATTAATTGACAAGCTGACTGCTTTATTACCTAAATGGAAGAGATCACAATGCCATTTTGGAAGTGGTTTTATCAATGAAACAGGAACCACTGAACAAAGTGAAATTATATCTTCAGATTACTTTCAGTTGTAAGCCCATGCTGTAGCAGTCAACTTTAAAGATTAATGTATTAATTATGAAACTGACTACTGTGATTAGCAATAAGGAATATTGGTAACTTAACTGGTAACACAGGAAGAAACAGAAAGTCCTCTCTCAATGGCATGTGTTTCACAAGAGGTAGCTATATGAAACAATATAGTTTATGGCAGCAAGACATCAATTTAGGCAAGTCACTTGTAGTGATGCTGCAGAAAGACAGCTCTGAAGCTGTCACTTAGTTTACTAGAAAAGCAGAATAAATAGTTGGGTACTTTCCTGAGTACAAGAAGCTGTAAATAAGCATAGTGCTACAAATTTCCAATATTATAGTTAAATTTAAGCTGAAGTAGCGCATTTAGATTTAGGCATTTTTATACAATAGTCTTATTGCTCTGAACAGAATTAAATTAAAAAGTATTTCAAAATAAGAACCAGGTCGAGAATATTGATATCTTCTCACAAAAATACTCAAACGTAGGGACCATATGTTAAAGTGGAAAGAAGGAACTAAAAAAGCATTAATGGAGCAAGTGAACACATTTAAAGTGCTAATTTAAATAAAACAAAAAATAACTAAACACAAACAAAACAAAACCCCAAACCTATGCAAGAGAGGTGCCAGGTAAGGTAACTGACAAAGTGAGCACAACTTGGATAATAGAGACAAGAGGTACACTAAGAGAAAACCTACAGAAGAAAAGAGTGGCAAAGTAACGTTGAAAAATTTAAAGCAGAAGTATGGTTTTGGTGGGCCTAATTATTCGTTATTTACATTCTTCTAAAATTAACATGCAATGAGGTGACATTGCAAATTTTCAGCACAATTCACTATATTATTTTATATGCCTCTTACTTGACTCAAAAACTCCCAAGATGGAAAATAATTTTACAAAAAAGTATTACATTACTAAGTGCATAGAAGAGAATCCTACTCAATGCTATGCAAATCTAAAACATGCTACCAATACAGGAAGAACGTGTGAATAGAATACCCTTGACACTTGAAAAGACTATAAAAGTCAGAAGTTGCCAAGGCACCTCTTGCATTGAGAAAATACTGATTAAAAAAGTAAACTCTTGTAATATTTAATCTGTGGATTTTTGCATCTGTTTCACGTTGTAGGATTAACCCCTTAATGACTATTTAACTAAATTCAGACCCCCCAACCTAAAACCCTGTTACACTGAGACACAGAGTTGAGTTAATTTACAAAACTCAATCATGAATTCTCACCCTATGTAATGTATTTATAAACTAGTCTAAGTATAAGGGGTTAATCTCCAGTTAGACATGCTGTGTCCACACTACTTCTTCATTAAAAGTTAACAGGTATATCAATTTTGTAGCATTATTATGCAAAATACATATTACCCAGTCAACTGTTTCAAAACTAGTGTGAACACTGCTTAATTCTAGGAGAGAGACAAGGACAAAAAGAAAAACAAAAACAAACAAAAAATAAACACAAAGTAACAGTAGATGCTAGGACGATGCATCCAAACCCCCTTTCTTTGTAAAGTATGGCAGGTGTGACAGTGAGCTTTTGAAAACCTTGGTCAAAAATCCTTCCGATGTCTTGGCAGCAACCCCTGACAGGAATCAAGTCTCTTTGCTAGAAGGCTTTGGACCGGGGCTGTTAGCTAAGGATAAAAAAAACCACGCGCACACATGTATGCTTTATAGGTATGTACACTTTGCTTGCTGAAGGAAAGATTCCACAGCAGGGGTTAGAACACTTCAATTATATCAGATTTGGGAAACTGTCAAACGCAGAACACTGTAAAGAACAGTAGCTATGCGGTTAACAATTTTATATCACACCGTATTTTTTTATCATGTAATAGGATTATTATACATCAAACATAATTCTTCTCCATGTGTAAGCCTCAGTCTCATCTTTACTCAAACTGATTCTTCCGGTAAAGCCTTCCTTATCACCTGAACTAGCTCCCCAAGCGAGCTAAAAAAAAGAAAACTTGTAACCATTGTTAAGACACAGAGCATGAGAAGCTGCAGTAAGAAAAAGAACACAAAACACGCACTGTTATAACTCTGCAGCAATAAGCAGCAGTCTTCATAATAAGGCCTTCTTTGCTGCAACAATTTGCAATTCAGTCTTCTGTTTTCTCATTTCAAGAGTGAACTTTACTGAACATCTATTTCATACTGCTCAGTGTCTTGGAGAGAAATCTAACTTGATTTTGCTTGCCCAGAGGCAGTACTGCATTCAGCAGTGAATAAACTCACAGTGATCATTTTAACTCAAGAATGGGTCAGACAAAAATACAAATTTGTTTCCTTTTGGAGGCATAAATTGAGGAATTGTAGGCATCTTATTTTTATTTTTAGCTTGTATAATGTAATTTTAGACCACAAGCAATTTAATTGCAATTGAATACTGTGGCAAAATCAATACTGCAGTTTTTGCATAGCACATTAACATGGTGCTTAAGGTTAAATTCTTTTAATGATTATCTGACTTAATAATCAAAGCCATTAAGTGAAAGTATTCTTTATAAACTTAAGCAATATGCAAAGTCAGATTGAACACAGACCAACCAAGAGTCATGTTACACTTCAGATTGCCAAATCCCGAGTACTACTGACTGGATGTGACAGTCTACGTATAAAGCATTTATAAGTATGTATGATAGGTGCAGCTTAAAAAATCACATACAAAGTATTCTTAACTACTCTTCAGAAGACATCCGAACTACAGGAGACATCTGGAATTTTCTCTGATTACACAGGATGACTTTGTTAACTCAGTTTGCTTATGATGCACTAGTCACAGTTACAGAACATAACTAATGCAGTATAAAAACCTCAAATGTTTTAGAGGACATGTAATGATGAGATAAAATAAAAAAACAACTGTAGCTTATATAAATATGTATATACAGAAACACATATATACATAAACATACAATTTTTTCAACCTGCCATGAGAAGCATTAAAATAATCTCAGACCTCCTATTTGTGTGTTCATTGTCAAACACCAGAACCCTGTTTGCCATGATGTCTTTCAACTATGAAAGTACAGAATTAAAAGGAAACAAACGTTAATTTTATCTGACCCGTAGACAAAAAGAACCAATGTACTGCAGACATTAATCATGCTTGTTGGCTTAAAAGCTTTTCGAGCTTTGAAAGTGTTACAGAATAGACCCTAAAGCAACACTGCTGGCACCAGAGAAACTGTGGACTTCAGAAACGTAAATTGATTTATGAACACCACCTTCTTCTTCAGCTCAATGACAAGCTGTTTCTTACTGTACTAGTCTGGGTTTGCCAGTTGGATATGAGACTTATTGTAATACCAGAAGCCTAAAATGTACTCAAAAAGCACTACAGACCAAAAAAACAACCTCAGAGAGCTGGAAAAAATTGCACTGTCTTTTAAAGTCAGAAGTGCTATTACCATCAAAAGTATTACACAAGTGCATTTTAAGTGCCAATGCTAATTGAAATGTGTAAGTGATGGTAATACTGATCCAGTTTAAATCAAAAACCATGTGACTTGGTTTTCTAAAGGGATACAATCTTTCTCTGAAAGCAAGACTGCTCTAGAATGCAGTTTATAGCCTCTTGCTATTGAATGCTTAGTTCTTCACTTAATCAAAATGAAGAGGGGAAAAAATAATCACGTTTGTACCTTTTCCAGAAAGCTGAGGTTGGACATAAAGTTAGAATTTTAAACAATTAAATAAATGCATCATGTAAGTATTTATTTTAACCAACTGTTGTCTACCAAGACTGGTTGTGGAAAAACAAGGTTTCAATCAGTGTTGTGCCAGCATGTTACCTTCCAGGACCTTAATGCCATCTTAAGCAGAATAGATAAACATATCAAAATACACAGGAGAGACGTAATATCTTTAACAACTTCCCAACCTCCTTCCCTCATGTTCTCCTCCCGAATGACTGGAGATGTCAGTGTGATAGTAACTTGCATTTTGGGTTCCACACATGAATTTAAAATTATCGCTGCTTCTGCGACTGCACACTTGATATCGTATTTCTCAGGACTTATTACCTAAATATTGGGGAACAGAGATTTCTATTAGCAGATGACCAAAGCAAGTATGGAGAAGAAAATGGACACATCTTCTTAACAGAAAGACAGAAATGTAGTAATAATTATACAATGCAGATACATGCATTTTCAAAGGAGTCACAACATATCCAATTAAAAGAAATCTATTAAACATAGAGATACATAGATATGGATTTACTGCTGCCAAATCTTCTGTCAACAAGCACACGAAAGAAAAAGCACTACTCATAAAGGGAATTCACATGCAAACTAAGTTACATAACCTGAATCTTAACAGCATTAAAAGAAATCCTCACAGCCACTTGAAATGTGAACCGTGTATGTCTTCCATTTGAATACAGCAGCCACAAAGCTGCAGCAGTTCCTCTCCTTCCAGCTCTCACTTTTATAAGCTGAGTACTGCTACAGAGATTCTTTACTTAGCTGTCACAGCATCCTCAGATAGGAACAAAGGGCCAAAGAGACACCCAAGGAAAATGTTACAATAACAGAACAGTCATTCTAAATCAGTTCTTGCTACTAGATTTAATAGTTCTACTTCAGGAAGCAACAGGCACATCAGCCACCTCCTTCCACAAACTAGACTGACTTCTTCGCATAGACAGATAAAGCTGTACAATTTTTTATTCTTCTCGTTTTGTTACTTTGAGCAGGAACCAATATTATTTTTGAATTAAGCTGATCCTGCTAATACTTCTACCATGCTACTGATTCTGCCATGTAATTCACTGAATTGTACTGGAACACTGATTCTATGGCAAGACTTCTATAATGATGGTTGGCAGAATTGGTTTCAGTAGGGAACAATGGAGCTGCTGACTTTATATTCATTATTTATGGAAGTATTGCAAATGTTTTATATGAATTCCACTGCAGTCTAAAACTGAATGTTTGATTTGGGAATTATTTTGTAACTAAAAAGCTACAAGACTTATTTTGTTAACTCACTTGCGGAACCTCAAAGCATACACACTGAAAAGAGACAGGCCTTAATTCAGAACTTTGACCTTCAGGCAGCAAGCTTCCTATAACATCGCATTAACAGAAATTCTTCCTTGGCTCATTTTTATTTGACAACTAAATGGAATCTATTAAATGACTGATACTACATCACCAGCATAAACATCTAGAGACTTGTATACGCACAATACAGGAAAAGTATAACATACAGCATGGTCACTGAATTTGGATGGAAACACTCAAAATCAAAAGAATCTGAACCTAAGCTAGGAAATGCTTTAAGTAATCAGCTTAAAGAACCTGACATATTCTATGAACAGATTTCTTTTGAAAAACAGTATCATCAAATAAAAAAACCTCAATTCTACTTACTGCAAGTTGTTTGGGAAGACTCTCAGCAATACGACAGAGTAATGTCTTTGAAGGCTTCTCAGCACACAACAGAACAAGATTGACATTTCTGTCTCCACGGAGCAGCAAGCCTTTAGCCAAAACGCCTACCCGTAAAACTCCTTTCAAAGCTCTGTAAAGAAAATTATAGTCAAAAGCTGCAGTCAAAGTAGAATTAAAACCTTACAATTAATCCTGAAGATAGAAAAATGAAATAAAACAGGACGATCCCTAATACATTTGAGGACAGAGTCAGTATCAAAAATCACTATATCAAAACCTTACAAGAACAGGATCCTTTGAAGCACTGAGAACAGTCTGAGGGAAAATATAAAATGACTTTTAGAAACAAAAGATGAATTTCTCAAAAAAGAAAAATACCTGTCTTTACTGCCATCTTTTTTATCATCTCCCTCTTTACTCTTGTTTTTTTCATTGTCAGTCATGTTGTCAGAAACAAGTTTCAAAGCACGCTCAGTAATAGAAACAATTTTTTGGACTGCCTGAAGTTCCTCCTCTGTTGGATATATTGCTGCATGTTTAGTCATCACATAGCGGTCATCAGAGGAGTCAGGGCGACGCAGAGGCTAAACAGAGGAAAAAAAGTATTTCTGAAATGTGTGCATATTTCAAAGTTAACAGAATATTCAAATCTCAGATCATTTAAATGCAATAAAACACAAACTACATTCCTAACTAACGCTCCTCACAAACAAGCTGTGGTCCTGCTGAGCATGCACTCACTCCATAACTTTCAGATGACTGGTAAGGTACTACCATGACAAATATCAAGATAAACTTACATAGTAGATTTCATAATGATAGAATAATAGAATGGGCTGGGTTGAAAAGGACCACAGTGATCATCTAGTTTCAACCCCCCTGCTATGTGCAGGTCACCAACCACCAGACCAGGCTGCCCAGATCCAGCCTGACCTTGAATGCCTCCAGGATGGGGCATCCACAGCTTCCTTGGGCAACCTGTTCCAGTGCCTCACCACCCTCTGCATGAAGAACTTCCTCCTAATATTTCACCTAAACCTCCCCTGTCTCAGTTTAAAACCGTTCCCCCTTGTCCTATCACTATCCACCCTTCTAAACAGCCATTCCTCCTCCTGTTTATACGCTTCCTTCAAGTACTGGAAGGCCACAATGAGATCTCCTCAGAGCCTTCTCTTCTCCAAGCTAAACAAGCCCAGTTCCCTCAACCTTTCCTCCTAGGAGAGGCGCATCCAGCCCTCCTCTGGATCAACTCCAAGAGCTCCACCTTCTTCCTGTACTGGGGGCGCCAGGCCTGGATACACAGTACTGCAGATGGGGCCTCACAAGAGCCGAGCAGAGGGGGACCTCTCCCCCTTCCCCTCCCTGCTGGCTGCCATGTTTGGATGGAGCCTTGGGCAGCCTGATCTGGCGGGCAGGCAACACTGCCCACAGAATTTGCATTGGAACTGGATGGGCTTTAAATCCATTCCAACCCAAACCACTGTATGATTCTACAGAGATTCTAACTATCCTCTGGGACTGATGAACAAGCCACTTTTTACTCATACATCTGTTCACGATCATAAAATGTTCTGGGTTGGAAATAATCTTTAGAGATCACGAAAACAGTGTTCTATAATGCATTTAAATAGAAAGTAATACACAAATCCATAATCACATGCATTTCATAAGAATCAGTATTTGTCTTTAAGGCATACTTTCTTCTTACAGGTAGCCTTACGTTGGAAGACAGGTTCACATATGATTTTTGTTTATTATCTAAATCCTTTACTAAGAAATACTGGAGAAAATGCAGCACTGCGTAATTTCGGTCCTTAGCTGTGCCTCCTGATAAGTCAGATTTCAATTCCCCCTCCCCTCCTCCCACTTTCCCCTTAAGAAACTCACAGCTGGTCCTTGCGGCTGAGGAGGCATTCCTGGTCTAACTCCCAGCAGGCCAAGAGGTCCTGGAGGACCATGAGGATATCCTCCATCTGGTATTCTACGACGGTCATCCCAATGATGCTGTTCTTCCTCCATTCTTCTCCAGTACATGTCCTCTTCATATCGTCTGAAATGCATAAAACAAAGCATTCTCTTTACACAGCCATTAGCACTTTGAAACACTATAATGAATTCTTGGGATGTCCTCTCTAACTCATTTCAAGCAGTTATGTACAAATACCAGGAAACTCCAGAAGGTAAATAAAAATGAATGCCTTTTTGAAAGTCAGTCTTTTTATAGCAAAGTAATTCTATTAAGTCTACATTTCTCAAAAGGGGTCAACACTAACAAACAAAAAGTCCTAGAGGATTAACAACTATTTGTTCAAAATAAATTAATATAGAGCTCCCATAACACTGAAAAGCACCAACTCCAGAGGCACCAACTAGTTTTAGATGCATTTCACTGCAGCTTCGTCTCACTGGTATAAATGCATTTACCTCATTTCCATCCTCCAGCGTTCTTCCTCTTCTCGCCTTCTCCAGTATTCTTCTTTCTGCATCTGTTTCCTCATCTTTTCTTCCTGAATTTTTCTTGCTCGAATGCTGGGCTTCACTTCTACTTGTAGATCTGGGTTTACTTTTTTCTAGTTAAAAAAAAAAGGAAACATTGGTTTTCCTCTCATCTCATTGTTAAAACAGTTTTTCTGGAATGTTTAACACAAACTACTTTTGTACAATAACATCAAGAGGAATAAAATACAGTTTTAGAACTACATCGAGTAGTTCAAGAAAAATATGTTTCCACTACTTAGAAGAACTAGTGTGTTACAAATAGCATGAATTCCTTTTTCACTTGCCTCAAGAACCAACCAATTTAAGATGAAAATGCTTATATATATATATAT
>JAPSGF010000003.1:31619252-31647373 GCA_035772895.1 Perdix hodgsoniae | reverse complement strand
TGTTCTGTAGCTGGATGACTAATCTGTAGCTAGAAAAAAACCATTTCCTCCCTAATACTGTGTGCTTCCTGATACCCTGTTCCTGAAAGAACATATTCATGAATTACTGAAAACATTTTTCTAATAATTCTCTTTTGCCCTTTTCGAGAGTATGCAGGCCCACTACATCTCTAGTAACCACAGCAGATTCTTCTTACATAACTTTATAATAACCAAAATACATACTGTACATCACTCCCCATTCATGACTGAAAAAAATGGCCTACATTTGTTTCTCATGTCTCCACGAAGGGCTTATGTTGTCTACCCAAACAAAATTATTCAGAAAATTTTAATATAATTAATATAACTATATTTTTATATATGTATAATTAATAAATATGAAATACACAATACTATGTTCTCATGTGCATACTCAGAACACTTAATTTGGTAATCCTTAACATAAGACCATGCAATTAGTCAGCTGACATCTGGTAGATTTTCAGGTAGAAGCATAAGCATTTCTACTGACCTTATATTGGAGTCTGTGCCTCCTTCCTTTTAAGTGCATCTCCTTGGCATTAGGGTCATTAAAACTGCATTCACAAAGTTTGCAGTGAAAGCGGATCACCTTTCCTTCATCATTTCTTACCTGGAAAATAAAATTATAATACGTGTTTTTATAGGTTTTGATTTTTAAACCCCAAAATGATGTAAATTTAATTTAATTCAGTGATATTGGATACTGTCTGATTTCAACACGCATTAAAATATTTATTTGAACAGTAACTGAAATAAGACAAACTAGATCTTTCAGTTCTATTAGAGACAATATTTTGCTTGGTTATGAAAAGAACAGGCAGCTTCAAAAAACAGGCAGCTTCAAACTTGAACATACCTAGGTGAAGTCAGTAATTGCAAATCTGCAAAATATGAAAAACTGACAACAGATTCTGATCCTATACACTTCATCCCACCAACATGAATAGTGTCTCACTAAACTCAAAACAAAAACACACAGTACAATAATGTAAGCATATAAACAAGCCTTTTCAGGTTCAATGTTTTGTTTCATTTTGAACAATTTTTCACCAAAACATCTAAAAAAAGCCATCATAAATTGCCATATTAATACCTCCTCCACATAGTCATGTCCCACTGGCTGGACATCACTTTGCAAGGCAGCAAGAGTTGTAGGAGTCACTGGTTCAGCTGCTGCGTCTGGTTTCACTTCCTGTGTTTGTACCGTGGCAGTAGGAGTTGCTTTAACACTTTCAGCTGATTTCATTTCTTCCAGTTTACTTCCTGTTGTCTGAAGCTTATTGCCACCTAGACATCAAAATATTTCAATTTTTAGCTTTCATCAAATGAGAGTATGATTACACGTGATATGCAGACTGGCGATTTCATTTGCAAGTATCAATGTACTGGGCAAAGCATTAGAAGTCTTCTAAAACTAATTAAAACTTAAATATGCTGAAATTACAATTAAACAGGGTTTTGCTTTGAATAAATATATTCAAAAACATCTAAGTTACTTGAACACTTAGTATTAGCTTTTTATTTTAGCATGAAAAACTTAAATGCATACACTGCATAAATGCAACTGATGTAATGGAAGTTACGTAAGTAACTGCAATTTTCATCATTTTCATGCTTTTTTAATAGTGACAGGAATCAGAAGGAACAGTTCAGCAAAGATATTCTAATGATCTCTTTTCATCATCAGATATTACTTTTGTAAATGGAAGAAAAAAGTAATTAAAACCATATGTTTGTATTAGCAAAGGTGCTATGCTCTTGCTGTTGCAACTGCATGGAGCTTCCTTCAAGAGCTTATTTTGGAACATCTGCTTCTCATCTCTGAAAGTCTGTCATGCTCATTACAAAAGTTTCCATGCTACATTTCCATTACTACAAGGATGTTCCAGTTGCCCAGTTACCAACTACCAATGTGCTTTAAAAGCTCAAGCTATAAGCTGAAATTAGGGCCAGCTGGACTATAAACTGCCGTACTCCAGAAGCTACTACACTCTTACGAAGTACAAAGAAGGTTCCAGGAAAGGCAGAGACAACAGGACAGAAAACAACATAAATTTTGAAGCAAAACTTTTATATGCATTTTTATTTTCACCTATCAGTAATTCTCTTAAATAGAACAGTTATTCATGCATAGCTAACTAAATACATTTGCATTTGCTACAGTAAGATCTTAAAAAAAAACTATGGAATAGGTTAGGTTTCAAAATAAAGACTGACTTCTGTACTTGCCAACAAAGTTTATTTTCGGTGTAGATATTTTCTTTACTGCTATATTAGCAGCAGTTGAAGATGTTTTGTTGTTTGACGCTGTGTTAAGTGGGGTGTTTGCCGTGGGAGTAAGAATTTTCACTGCAGAAGATGCAACAGAGGAGTTCACAGTACTGCTGCTAGTTGCTATGCTTGAAGCAGAGGCAGCTGGTTTGGAAGCAGATGTGGATGTTGAGGAAGTAGCCTGGGTAACCACATTTGGTTCAGTTGAAGGAATAGGTTTGCCAAGTTTTGTGTGCAATTTTACTACCTATAAGAATAAAAAGAAATTTGTATCACCTCTCTGGAAAAACTAGAAAAAAATGAACTTACAGCTTATGGAAGCTGTAATACAAACATGAACATAACATCAAAGAAAAAAAATCAGTAACTAAAAAGTTAGCTACTATTTCTTAACAAGTGATCTTTGTCTAAAAAGGATGGAGATGTAAAAATTTTTGTCATCTGAAACTAGAAAATACTTAATCGTCATCTCAGATTGCTTATTTTCATCACAAATTCATAAATTTACTCCAAAAGCTATGTGTCTGAGAAGAGAAAGCCAATAAGCTGACAAGGCAATAAAACAGAAGGAAGTGTTTTGCTCAGACTGTTTCTATGTCACTGCTCTGCTGTCTGGTTGTGTTTTCTTCTCTTCAAAAAACACAGTTCATTAAGCTATTTTGGTTCCAAATTGCTTAAAAATTGAAGTTATTTAATTCAAATTCAGGAACATTGTCTCTTTTGATCGCTACCTTTTAAGAATATGAAAAGAACTGCCAAATTACCTAGAAAATTTGAAGAGATTTGTTAGGGAAAGGTTGTTTCTTTTTTCTATTCTTTTTTTTAATACAGATCTGCAGAGATGATTTAGGAGGATGCGAGGAGTATTTCGGTGCTCCTTAAAGTTCATAGAAAGTGAAGAAGCACTATGCTTATTCTTAAAAGTAATGCTCAAGGCAAAATAGTAGTTCCTTTTACAGACAGCTGATCACCATCAGAGAAAGTAATATAGAGGGTTCATAAAAAACAAATACACATGATGAAAGCTGAAGTTTAAGATTTGAAAACAGCAAGAAAAGTCTGCTTTTATCTAAACCTGTAGACAATTATAACATGTATACAATAGCATACATACACTTCTTCTTCTCTTTGCTCTTATTTTTTAAGTAAATCATAATCCCCATCAGAATACAGACATATTGTCAGGTAGAAGTTTAAGCAATATTTCAAATGACAGCAGCAGAATAAAGAAGATGCTTCAGAGTGTACCAAAGTAATAGATTGAGATTTCAGTTTTACACAGATGGAAACCTAAATAAGCAGGGGCTAGTGGCTACCTACAGGGAAGAGAAAGCTACATCCAAATGTATGAGGACAGTAAGTACCACACCTCATGTACATACTGTACTAACAAAAAACACTGTATTTAGAAAACTTTGAAATCATCAAAACAGAGGAGCATAAAATAGCTTAGGTTGGAATGGACCTTAAAGCTCCAACCCCCCCCTGCTACAGCACAGTTATCACCCACCAAATCAGGTTAGCCCAGGGTCCCATCCAATCTGGCCTTGAACATCTCCAGGGATGGGGCACTCACAGCTTTTCAGAGCAGCCTGTCCCAGTGCCTCATCATTCTCTGAATAAAGTTCCCTGCAAAGATTTAATCTAAATCTCCTCTCTTTCCGTTTTAAACCATTCCTCCTTGTCCTACTACTATCAGACTGTGTAAAAATTAGGTCTCCCTGCTGTTTATACGCTGATTTTAAATACTGAAAGGCCATAACGAGAAGTCCCCAGAGTATCTTCTCTGTGCTGAACAAGCCCAACTCAGTCAGCCTTTCCTCACAGAAGTGCTCCAGCTTCCCGAGAATCTCTGTGGCCTCCTCTGGACCTACTCCAACATTCCATCTACTACTGTACGGCCAAATTCAAACACAGGTCACAAGGGTTCAGAGTGCAGCCTGTACTCTGTAATCCAGAATTCCTACCTAAGTGCATACTTCCCAAATTTTTCCAAATACTCATTATAAAGTCTACTACAGGGTGCTGCTTTTGCTCCGGTATGTTTTCTTTGCAAGAAACGCAAAGAATGATGACAAAGACAACTACAGAAAATAGTCTTGGAAAGAGTAAGGAGGGACATGTCCTTGCTCACTCTCTTCCCAATCTTAGTCAACATCTTCATCCTACAATTCTCAAATTTTCCAAAATATCCTTTTCCCACTGATGCAGTGGTAATATTTTTCCCCTCATCCGCCAACAATGTCCTTCTAATAGTGAGATTAAATATATTGTTTGAATGCCCTTCTAATAGTGAGATTAAATATATTGTTTGAAACAAACCACAGAGCAAAACATTTTTAAACAAAATTATTCAAAATAGCATTGTTTCTGCTCATTTTCTCTCCTCTAAGATGAGCAGGAAAATATACAAATAGTGACAAAAACAAGAGGAAGTTCTTACTTTCTGATGCTTGGCTCCACGAATATGGGCAGCATATGCATCTGCTCCTGTACAAGATACATCACAAAGCTCACAGCGCAACTGATTCTGAGTTCCACGAGCAGAAGTGCTGTTGTTACTGGTGTTCTGGGATGCTTTTAACGCTGCCTCTTTCTTCTTGTGTTTCTGACCTTCTAAGTGTTCTTTGTAAGTCTGTTTAAACAAATAATACACACAAACTAAGCTGCCTTTCTATTGTTTGTCCATCATTTGTGTGAACACACATAGTATAGAATGTAGCATAAAATACATGCTTTATGTAAGAAACAGTCAGTATGCTGAGCATTTCTTTCATATGACAAGCTCTACGGCATAAGTAAACCACTTGTAAGATTAAGACATGTTCTTCTCTTCCAATACAAGTCTACTTTTAGAGGTAATACTGTCTGAGTCTCCAACACCTCCTCAATTCCTCAATGAAGTACTTCTCAAAAGATACTGCTATGGAAAACTTGATACAATCACAGAAGTTTATCTCAGTTGCAGTTTCCTGCATTACACAGAATAATTCTCAGTTTTGAATTTTTCATCAACTTGTATGATGACAGAACTAAAAAACTGGATTCAAATAAAGGTGGCACAGAAAGCTGTGCTGAAAATGAAAAGCAGAAGTTGAAATTAGTTCCTGAGCTGACATTAGCAACCTGGGAGATAACGGCGGATTCACTTGAATAACTGTATAGCCTATCACACACAAACACAGCATAAATTGTCATCTACTTTTTATACAATTGTATCCGCTGTGAAACTAAACTGGGATGATGGAATACAATGAAGAATAAATTTTCAGGTTTACCATTCACAACAGTTATGTGATTCAGGAGTTTTGATGAAAGTATTTTCTAAGAAGTTTGCTCTCCTAAAAAAGCAAACCAACTTCAACTTTCAGAATACTTCTGAGTCTGAAATACAGTTACAGTTTCTCTGTACAAGGTAACAGAATGCACCTGTTTTCCCACTGTTATTCTGTAACAGCACACATTTTGATTATTTATCCCATTAGTAAAATTACAAAGTCCTTAACAGGTCCTTAAAAGTTAACAAATATTTTTGAAGGAGTCGTCATAGCTGAAGAAGTCGTAACAAAAATGTATAGCAGAATATTACATAATACAGGTACCTGTGGTCCAGCACAGCTGATCTTACAAACATCGCAGTAGTGAATCTGGGGTGGTTTGGGAGGTTGTTTTGGTTTCAGTTGCTTATTTTGGAATGGTGCCTTTTTAGTAAAGGTGGTCCCTGTCCAAGCGGCCGTTGCTGCAGCAGCAGCAGCAGCAGCTGCTGCCTGTTTCTGTTGCTGCTGTTGCTGCTGATAGTAGGACGATGCAGCTGAATACACTGCAGCTTCATAGCCAGAATAAGAGGTACCTCAAAGATCAAAACAAATAAATGTTACATCACTGTAGATCATGTATCAATTACATAACACACAAATTACAAGCATGCGTTGTAATAAAAGTTCAGGGAGCAGGGCAAAATACAAACAATGTACTGAGATCTTGTTAAGCAATCCTGTTTTTTCTTAATGTTTCACAATACACAACATAACTTCTATCAGAGACATTTGATTTTTGACACATCTTTGCTATGCACAGTTATGTTGCTGGATATCACTAGCATCCCTAAAGAATCTCTGAAGATTCCTGGTACATCTTGCAGGTCTCATTATGGTGTAACGAGAATAAAATATTTATCAAAGGCCAGTTGAAGTAAACAGTTTTCCTGAGCCAGATTTACAGTTCAAGATGAAAAGGAAGACAGATTATGTAGAGTAAGGGAAAAAAGAAAGAATATAAAAAAATATAGCACTTTGCATTATCACATTCTACTTCAGGGATTTAAATTGTTTTAATGCAAAGCTACTGGCCTGCTAAAACCTCTGCAGCACACGCTAAGTATGCACTCCTTGACTGCTAGTACTGAAGTTGAATAAGTCAAGGAAAATGGGCTTTTATACCTTTGAGCCAGTTTTCCCATAAGCTTTCTACATCTACTGGTTCAACTATTTTAATCCTCTGTTTTGAGAGAGTACCTATAAAATCCCTTTTATAAACAGAAAGGAAACAAAATAAAAATGTTTAAATCAGCTATAATATGCCAGTTTGCCAGCTGGTTCTGGATTTCTAATTACTGAAGGACAAATGCTTGTTTTTTGGTTTTTTTTGTTTGTTTGTTTGCTTTTCATCCAAAGCACCAATTAGTCTTCTGTTTTGGTTCAATACAACCCAGGCTTTTAAGATTCATAATGGATCGTTCCTCCCTGCCATTACAACTGCTGTTTCATGGCATCAGGCTTCCTACCAATTTCCCTGGGTTAATATTTGTGTGTATGTGTCTCCTTCTTTATTCTTATTCCCCCTCATCTTTTCTTTAAATCTTGCGGTAAGTGTCAACACACTGGCAGTATGCTGTATATTTTCACATGGGACAAAATAGGCATATTTAAGCATCAAATCTCTTTTAAAGACAGATCATTATACCAGCAAAATATTTGTATGTAAGTGGTTGATACTTCTCAGTAGACTGATATAACCGAACACAAAATGCTAAAATTCTGAGCATTTAAATCCGGTAAACTTCTGTAACAAGTGCAAACATCTCAGAAGCATAATTTGTAAAATTCTTACCAGAGTAAGTAACCGCTGTTGTACTGTATGTTGCACTCTGAGTATAGGATGGAACAACAGTAGCTGCAGCTGCTACTGGCTGCACAGTAGAGGATACTGGATATATAGAAAACGTAGTGGTTGCTGGACTTGGGGTTGCAGGTTTTATAGCTGTTACTTGTCGTGTTTGCTGGGCTTGAGTATATTGAGTTGCCCCTTGGCTATATCCTGCTTTCGGAGCTAATTAGGATAGGAGATATAAGTGTACAAACATAGACAGGCTTTAGATGAATTAAGTGCCAACCATATTAAGTAATATTTAATGATATTTGATTATATTCTGGGGAACAAATCTAATAAGTGGAGGTAGCTTTTCTTGTTGGTTCCTTTTGCTATTTTTTTTTTTAAATTATTTTTGAAGTCATAGTTACGCTTTGTTTAACTGTGTAACTCAACACTGAATAATGATGTCTCAGGTTATATTACTAAGAACTAATTACTGTGTTTGTTTTTTCTTTAAGAGTGCTGCCAAACTAACCCTCTTATTCAATATTTTTACTGGAGCGCATGCTAAACCGAAGTACATCAAAATTTTCACAGCACTTCTTATTAATGTAAAAAAAGTAATTATGCTTTGTAGCAGTCATGATACTAATAATTAGAGAACTACATACACTAACTAAAGAATTACATATAAGTCAAACCAAATTATCATCTGAACCTTCCCTTGACACGTTGACATAGTTCAGCAAACTTCCAAGACAAATCAGCAAAAGGTTTGTCAAGAAATATGCTTTGGGCATCTATATTTTAAGGTATTAAAGCAGTACCTACATTGTATAATGACAGGAGTTTGGAGCATGCAACCCACCTGTCTGGTAGTACGATTCAGCCACTGAAGGTTGAGGCTGGGCAGCAGCAGCCACCGCTGCAGCAGTTGCTGTTGGCTGCTGATAATATTGCTTGCTGTCATAAGCTACAGCTGGGGCAGTAGATCGAACATAAGAATAGGAATCCTAAAAGGATTTAAAAGGATTTAAGAAGGAAAAGACAGTGAACATATCCTTAAAATATGCATCTGGAGAAAAAGGCAATTAGTGGAGGAAAAAAATCCAGTAACATTTCCTTCTAACCTACACCAAAGATTTTTTTGAAAAAATATTTACAGAGGCATTATATATAGATACATTATATACATTAAATAAAATTTAAAAAATAACAATTAGAAATAAATTAAACTTGAAGGAAAACCTGACAGACTTTGCCAGATGTAATAAAAAAATTCACCAAATGCTTTTAAATTACTCTCCTTCACAAACTATTTTTGTAACTAAAAGCAACTTTTTTTTAGCTTTTCATAGTGACTGTATCATATTCCTACAAAATGTGTAAGAACAAACAATGCAATTGTTTTGACAAAATATGAAGTCACAAGTTTACAAACATCACAGAATAACAGAATTGCTCAGGTTAGAAAAGACCTTAAAGACCATCGGGTTTGAGCGCAACCTAACCATACTACCCTAACAACCCTCTGCTAAACCATGTCCCTGAGCACCACATGCAAATGGTTTTAAACATCAAATCCAAATGGTGACACAACCTCCTCTCTGGGGAGCCTCTTCCAGCGCTCAATAACCCTTTCTGTAAAGAAGTCTTTCCCAGTATCCAACCTAAACCTCCCTGGGTGCAACTTGAGGCCAGCTCCCCTCACCCTGTCACTGAGAAGAGACCAACCCCGCTCTCGCTGTAAGCACCTTTCAGATACTGGAAGATAACAATAAGGTCTTCCCTCAGCCTCCTCTTCCCCAGACTAAACAGCCCCAGTCCCTTCAGTCTCTTCTCATAGGGCATATTCTCCAAGCCCTTCACAAGCCCTGCTGCCCTTCTTTGGACCTGCTCCAGCACCTCAATGTCCTTTTGGTACTGAGGTGCCCAACACTGAACACAGCACTCGAGGTAAGGCCTCACCACCATCCTACGCTGGCCTTAAGTATTTCAACACAGATAGATCATGATAATTCAGCAATAATTTTTGAAATTTTTAATAATTAAATAATTTTTTAAATTTTTTTAATTTTAACACACCTGGTAATTCTGCGTAGTGACCGGAGGCGGTGGTGGCGGAGCTTCTTGCTGCCTCTGTGTATAACCATAATCCGTAGCTGTGTGCGCTGTTGGATAGCCTCCATACGCTGCAGCTGTTGCAGCAGCTGCAACAGCCACTGGAGCAGGCCTGGCTACTGCAACTGTAGCTGCTGCTGGAGCGTAGGCTGCAGTAACTGTGTGTGCAGCAACTGGTGCCTGGTGGACAGTGTAGCTAGCCACTGTAGTTGGATGGGAATACGCTACACCCGAAGCTGGCTGCTGGCTATATGGGAAAAAGACAGTAAGTGAATAATCAAATTAACTCAACATACTGAGCTAATGCCTAGACATTTCAGAATCTTGGATTTGATTAATACTTGGCTGTTCTACAGGACATCATTTCAAAGTTTCCATAAATACAGAAAATTGAGTGGCTGATGAATTTTTCTAAGAGAGAGTTTGTGGGTTGGTTTTGTGGTTGTTTTTTCCTGTAGCAGTAGAATTCTTTCATTCAAAGAAGTCTCTCATTCAAAACAATATGTAAGTCTTAGGTATGCTACACATAAGCTATCTTTCCAATTTATCTTTTATCTGACAAAATTTTAAGTGCTTTATTAGTTCTTCAATAAAACTACCTACCTATTAAGATAACTACTTTCCTGTAACAGCTCATGAGTGACCAGCACTTGCATGATGTTTTCTAGTAAAACGCATTAAAGTTATGAGCTTTATCAACTTCCATGAACTCTTGAAATTAAAACAGGAAACTTAAAAACATACCTCTAATACCGTTTTCCCACCAAAAAATTAGCATTATTAAATACTGGCTCTGCTTGTTTGGCAGTCCATAGCCTCACAATATGAATCATATGAATCATCAACAAAGGACAGGCAGATCAAGCAAGAAGACTGCCACCGGGGCTCTGGCAATCTTCCAAGCACATGCTGAGCCTAATCTGCCTCTCTAAAATTTGCAGGTAGGATATTAATATGTGGCTATTTACAAAGAATGAGTAAGCACTACCGGTCCAAATAGAAAGTTATGGCCTCTGAAATTTAATTATTTGAAGAAAAAGTGATGTTACTGTCCTATTTCAATCTGTAACCACACATTGCAATTAAAGCTTAGAATAGTTACTTTGATTTATAACAAATACAGCAAACTGGGCAAAATAACACTGTCTGTAACAATGACATAAAATGGAGATTCGGTGATTACTCTGATTTTTGTTTTCACATTTCTACACTGTAGTTCAACTACATTTAAGAATCATGATAGGATTTCAGCTCTCCATAGCACTATTGAAAGATAATGAAAACCCCATTTCATGTCTATCAAGAGACAGCATCTCCTACTTTAAAGTAAACAGAAATATGCTATCTCACTTGGAACGTACTCAGCAAGTCGGAACTGCAGTGCAGTTCTGCTCAAAACCAAAAGGAACAAGTAGCAGCAGTAATTTTTCCACAAACCTACAATATTCTCTCTAACATAACTACTGGAAATAAAGTATCTTTTTGCTGTAGATATAGTTTTTGCTACAGACATCTCCATAGCTCCCTTGAATTTAATAAGAAAAAAAGAAATAAAAAGAAATGAAATTGTAATTTAATTACAGCAGAACAAATGAACATATTAGAAAGCCATTCTTATGGCAGAAACACGCAGGAAAAAAATGATTACTACTGGGCTTCCCTATCCAGACTCTACATCTTTCCACCACAGGCCTCTGATATTTCATTGCTCAAACACCAACTACGTTCCGTCCAAACTAAACTCACAAGCATACTTCATCTCATTTTCAGCTTCTGAGCTTAGCAGTGGAAGGAAAAGATCTGAATAACAGAATCACAGAATGGACTGAGTTGGAAGGAACCTCAAAGATCATCAAGGTCCAGCTCCCTGGCTGCAGGCATGGTTGCCAAGTGCTAGATCAAGCACCAGCTCAGGCTGCCCAGGGTCCCTACCTGGCCTTGAGCACCCAGGGATGGGATGCCCACAGCTCTCTGGGCATCAGTGCCAGCACCGCATCGCCCTCTCAGTGAAAAGTTCCCCTGACAGCTGATCTAAACCTCCCTTTTAGTTTAAAACCATTTCATCTTTTCCTGTTATTATCTACCTGCACAAAAATTTGCTTTTTCTCTTGTTTATAATCTCCCTTTAAATACTGAAAAGCTGCAATGAGGTCTCCCAGCACTCCTCTCCAGACTGAACAAGACCAGCTACCTCAGACCTTCTTCATAGGAAAGGTACTCCAGCTATCTGAGCATTTGTGTGGCCCTCCTCTGGACCCCTCCAACAGCTCCACATCACTCCTGTGTTAGGGACCCCAGACCTGGACACTGTACTCCAGCTGGGGCCTCAGGAGTAGAGAGGGGACAATCACCTCCCTCACCCGCTTCGGTGCAGCTCCTAACACTGCTCAAAGCAATTCCTCCTGCTTGACATAGATAGGTAGTGTCTTTGTTTTATCAGTTCAGGTTCAGATATCAGACTCCACCGCAAAGCTCAGGAAGACTATTTTATGATGGTAAAAGTGAATGACAATTTATAAAATTAGGCAGCGCTACCAATTTATTTAACAGCAAAGAAGAGTGAATGTGTTAACATAATTCACAGTGTCACATGAATCTAATAAAAACGTACAACACTGACAGTGCAGGCAGACTTACACTTTAACTTGTACTGCACCTGAACTCTTCAGCAATCCAACACTGTCAACAAGGAAAAGCCTTCTTTCACTTAATCCTCAATCCCAGCCCTGCCATCCTATTCCATCCCTCATGTCAGTTCTGCAACCTGTCAAGCTACTGATTTACTGCATTCATCTCGCAGAACACGATCAGATTTTTTTTCTGGACTCATTTTTTAACACAGTAGAACTGTCAGAAACACTGGACATCAGAGAACAGTATGCCTGCCAGACCATGAGGTACACACAGGGAAGCAGGGAAAAAAATGGGAAAAAAAGAAGAGAAGCCTGTCACAACGGTATTAACTCTTCACATTTCATGAAACCATGCACATACTATTGCAAAATACATTAAGGTGCTCACAACACACTGCGAGGTAACATTATCAGACAGTTTATAAAAGAAAGTGCTTTTATTCTCAGAATATATATTACTAAAGCTTTCTGAGTTTTCAGTATTCAATATTGTGATTACTCTGAACAAAAGCATTAACATTCTGCCCAGCACTACTTATTCGCTATTTTTATAACAAACTTCCTTATCATGGTATAGAATTAACAGCCCCAGTCATTTGATTTCTAAGGCTAATACAGTTCTATTACCATGTTTACTTTAGCAAACCTGTTCCCCTTGCTTCTGCAACATCATGCAGAGCTAGTGATCGAGTTTGCAAGATCGGAAGAAAAAATATTCTAGAACTGTCTATTGCTACCTTTTTAAAAGAACTACTCATTGCAATACATGGCATCTTCTTTTCCAAATTTATGAGGCTTCTTTTTCTCTAAATAAAATCTTTTAATATTAAGATGACCAGACACTTCTACGTAATTAACTTCTGCCAAAGGATATTTGAGCTGTTTGTCCTTCAACTTAGCAAAGGTTTTTATCCTTGTTCAGTGACAAATGCGTCACTGCACTTGCTGAGATCAACCTACTTCCTCCCAGACTCTTCTGCCAGATCCCATATTGCACTGATCTTCCTCCAGTTTCTGCAGCTCATCTCTGCACTTATACTAGTTCTATCTACTCATCTTTTTTGACCATGGATGGCAAAAAGCATATTCATCAATTTAGATGAAGCCTCCAAACACTTTACTAAAAACGGTTTCTTGTGAAGTCACCCAAGAATGGACAAATTTCCTTTGCATCATATATCATGACATGCTGTACCAATGTAAATGCTAAATAATAATCAAGTTCAGTTCTCGCATAACTTTAGTGTAATTATTCCTACATGATAATCATTTTTCTACTGACTTCTCTACTACTCTACATCTTTTATTAATCTCTACCTTACATAATAATTTTCCACACTGCACCACACAGGGTATCTCAACTTAGTCCCACTATTTTAGACTCCAAAAGACTTGGTAGGTGCACAAGTTGTTAAAGTAATGATGAATATGTCAGCTGAGCTACTGTAAGAAAACGTGTGCATGTTATTCACCATAATAAAGAAAGTAATTCAATTTGGCTTAATCATTCAACACAGTTGGCATAAAATTACTCCATGTTCTATGGGCTAAGAAACACAATTACTGCAGCACACACAACACAAACTCAGTGTTCTGATAAATTACACAAGTTTTTCTGTAGGTTAATTCTTCCTTTCCTCCAAATAAAGTCTAATGTTCTTAACAGTATCTTTGAATTTAGAGGTTCAGGTCTCTTCCTATGACAAGATCCTCATGCCATCATCTGTCCTTACTAACCAGGTAAAGCCTAAAAATCACAAAATAGTTTAGGCTGAGACAAACCTCTGGAGGTGATCTGCTCTAATCCTATGCTCAAAGAACAGCTAACCTTGAAGTTAGGTTTTTCAGCACTTTGTGTGGTCATATTCTGATTATCTCCAAGAATGGAGATTGCAAGGCTACTCTAAACAATTTGTTTCAGAGTCTGACCACCCTCAGCATGAGGATTATTTTCCCTAGTTTATAAAAGTTTCAGCCTAAAAAGCAGAAGAGTTCTAGGCCAACACCTAGTTAAAATAAACCCACCTAATGACTGCTCAATTCAAGCTAATTTCATACTAAAATTCTTACATTTTATGAATTTATTTTATGAATTTTACTATCAGAAGAAAATCAAAATAAAAACCACCCTGTGGCTTAAGTTACTAGAGAAGGACTCGGCAGCTTCAAATTCTATCTTGCCATATTACTCTAACAAATCCTCAACCAAAGATTTTAATTCAAAAGTTATTTTTCAGATGATCACAATACCAACAGAGCTACTCCACCCAAGCTCACTTCAGTTTCTCTTTTCCAGGAACACATTCTTCAACACTCCTCCTCTATTTCACTTCATTTTCACTATCCCAGTCACATCCAGTTTCAAGTTTAAATGCTGCACTGAATTATTCTACCCAGTGTTCTGTACACATTTCAGTCAACTGAAGTTCATTTTCAACATCTTACCTGATTTACTCTTTCCCTACCTGCCCTAAAATGTTACCACATGTATTGCTGTTTTCCCGTGTTCTTTGCTTCTTCCTCCAGATAAGCTTTTTTCTATTCAAAAGTTTTAAACTTATACTTAGGTTACTCTCATTTGCAATAACCTACTAAAGGAACTTGTAGATTGATAGAATTAATTCTTTGTTCACAATTATTGGACAACAGCGCACATGAGCAGTGTCTTTTGTCAAATATATTTGGCTCAAACTTCAAAGAAAATCTACACTAATTTCTACTAACATTAACAACGGCAAATACTAATCAGATCTTTCTAATGCATTAATATTAAAGTGCCACATATTATGAAATATCATTATGACTGTAAGCCTCCTAGACAGTAATGACTACAGTGAACTGTGACTGCATGTCTTTTTCTATACTAATCTCCAAAACCAATCTGATTTTCCGGACAGTGAAGGGATGCACTGGCTTGTAGTCTTGCAGAATTCATTCCAGAGCAGAGGCTGCTGCAGAAATTAGCCTTGCCCACATTATTGCCTGGTGTACGTAATTCTTCTGATCAAAGGAAAGAAAATGTTTCCAAGACAAGTGTGCTTTGCTTGTATAGCTTACAAGCAGGATATAAAACTAATACTGCAGTTACTTCCATTGTATCAGCATTTAAGATCGCATATGCTCATAAATGTAATCGCAAACAGTTAAACATGTAAAAATCACAGAATGGCCAAGGTTGGAAGGGACCTCAAGGATCATGAATCTCCAACCCCCCTGCCACACGCAGGGCCACCAACCCCCCCGTTTAATACCAGACCAGGCTGCCCAGGGCCCCATCCAACCTGGCCTTGAACACCTCCAGGGACGGGGCATCCACAGCCTCTCTGGGCAGCCTGTTCCAGCACCTCACCACTCTCTCTGTAAAGAACTTCCCCCTGACATCCAACCTAAATCCTTCCTGCCTCAAATTAAAACAATTTTCCTTTGTCCTGCAGTTACCTACCCTTCCAAAGAGTCGATTCCCCTCCTATCTGTAGGCCCCCTTGAGGGCTGCAATGGGGTCAGCCCGCAGCCTTCTTTTCTCCAGGCTGAACAAGCCCAGCTCCCTCAGCCTGTCTTTGTAGGGGAGGTGCTCCAATCCCCCGATCATCTCTGTGGCTCTCTTCTGGACCCTCTCCAACAGCTCTGTCTTTCTTCCTATTTACAAATTCGAAGTCACAGAATGGTTTAGATTGGAAAAGACCTCTGGACAACCCCTACTCAAGCAGACCCACCCAGAGCAGATGTCTCAAACCCACATCCAGGCAGCTTTTGAAGATCTCCAAGGAGGATCCTCTTTCTGGGCTACATGTATCAGTGCTCCACCATGCACATGTTTCATATGCACTTCCTGATGCTCAGAGGAAACCTGTGTTCCAGTTTGTGCTCTCTGCCTCTTGACTTAGTACCAGGGACTACCAAAAAGACTTGACTTTATCATTTGTACATCCTCCCTTCAGGTATTTATAAACATAGATGAAATCCCCTGACAGTCTTCTTCTCCAGACTGGACAATCCCAGCTTTCTTAACCTCTTCTCATAGGGGAAGTACTCTAGCCACTTGAACATCTTGGTAACCCTCCCTTGGGCTCTTCCCAGCATGCCCATATCTCTCCTGCACCGCAGTTGAGAATACAATTAACTTTCTTAGCAGAAAAGTCATGTTGCCGACTCATGTTCAACTTGGGGTCCACCAGGACATCCATGTTCTATTCTGCAGTTCTATCTGCGTGTTCTCCAATATGTACTGTTCACTGTTATTTCTCAAAGACTCTGGTCTTCTTCCTGAACTCCATGAGATTCTTGTCAACCCACATCTCCAGTCTCTTCAGGTCCCTCTGAATGGCTGTGCAGCTCTCTGGCAAGTCATTCTTCCAGGCACTGCTTCTTCTCATTGAGCAGTCCAACTTACCTCACTGTCCAGATCATTAATGACTACATTCAAGAGGCATGTTCAAAAGACATTTAGATGCTGTGCTAGGGGACACAGTTTAGGGGGAAAATACTGGTGGTAAGTGGACAGTTGAACTGGATAACCTGGGAGGTCTTTTCCAACCTTGGTGATTCTACAATTCTACATTACGAAGGCTGGTGCAATTCCAAACACAGAAGAAAGAATTATGAACACCACTCAGCCCAATTCTATCCTGCAAAATCAATTAAGCTATAGTATTCATCAAAAAAGTGTGTTTCTATATAGATATTTAGTTTGCAAAATTCCTGCCTGAACACTTACATTTGGCTAAGATGAATTAGAAAAACCTCATCTGAGCTACAGAAAGATCTTCACTAAGGAAACAGCAGTAGTGTTTTTGAAATAAAAAAGAGAAATATTGAATTCCAAAGTGTTTTTTTCATATGCTAGTAAAAGGCTTTAAATTTTAAGTCAAAAAATGGCTACAACGCATATATTGATAAAAAAAATTAATGAAGTACCAGTGTTCACTTAGTAAAACATTATTGTCTGTTTCCAAAACAACAGGTTTGTTTAACTTAAACAGCTACATAATAAAAGTTTGCAAGTAACACGCCTCCACAAGAACAAGCTTAGACAATTATTAAAACTCCTAGATCTAATACAGAACAGCCCTTATTAAGTACTTATAGAGATTAATACTGATAGGAAGACTGAATTTCCTGTGATTTATCAGTCCAAGAATGACACAGAATTACAAGCATTTAAGGAGGAAAAACTGAACTCTTCGCCAGAGAACATTTTGCTTTTATCCTATTCCAGACACTGACCTTTTTCTGTAACAAAGATTTGAGGCTTTCTTTGTTCCAAAGGGAAAAAAAAGGTAGAAAGCTTTATTTATTGCACATTAACAATATCAAGAGAATGCAACACTTTGATGTAATACCGCCTACTTCGCCAGATAATAACTTCAAGTGATTTAAATGTGAAGATATTTTATTTTCCACACAGGGATATTTGTGGAGTTAAGTCATCCATTAAAAAACTAACAACAAACATATATATTGTAAAACTGTTGCTATTCCAGCTTTGTTCAGAATACAGATATCCAGTACCTTGGCTTGCCTGGACTGCACCTGAGTGCACAGGAATTATCTTGAACCACATATAAAATGCATAACAGCTCATATATATGAAACAATTTTTGTTAACATAAAAAAAAAAGCAAAAAAAAACCAGAATGGAATATTTGATCTTCTTCTTGCAAATGCATCAATGTCTGGTGTATGGCAGCAGCTGCAATTTTAGTGAGCTCTCAAGATGCTCTTCAGAGATTTCTGATGAAATTTTACTCTTCCTGTGCTTCGTCCTTAAAAACAGTTAAAAACAAATACCCGTACTGCCCAAAAGTGACTACATGAACAAGGGACAACTGTGAAGCAAAGGATATTTTTCACCAGTAAGAAAGGTTTAGGAAGAGTCCGGTAAGGGGACACGATCAATTCTTTCTTAAACTTGAATGTCCGATGGCAACTCTGTGCACTTCAACTGAAAATCTGCAGGTAATATATTTTTGTCAACTAAAAATGAAATCGCAAATATACAAAAAAAAAAAGTTTTTTCTTGAAATCTTGGAGCCTATTCTCAAACTCCTTTATCAAAACAGAAAGTAACACTAAACTTTTTAGTGTCCAGAGAAGCGTTTAGCCAGTGTATCAAAATGCATAAAATTAGCACCCATAACTTCATCCTGTCATAATTTAAGTTTCATTTTCAACAGCTGTATTTTAAAACACAGCACAGACAGGTTGATTTTCACCTTGAAGACATGTTCGACTCATTTAAATGAGCAATCATGTCCACTAAAAATGCAAAATCAACCCAAGTATAATATAATAATTAAATAAGAAAACCTACATGTCTGCTTAGCAGAAAACTACACGCTTCTTCACAGGCACACACAGGTGCAGATAGGCTGAAATACTACCATCAGCAATCACTGCATTTTACTTGCCAAGTGGCACAGCCCCACGTAGCATCATACATGCATACCAGCTGGATGGAGCGCGTGCGGTGGGATGAGAGATGGAGTCAGCGCTGCACTGCAGCCTCCACTCCACAGTTCTCTTGCCACCTACGCAGTTTGCACTGAAGCTATCTGCAATCATCTCATGAAATACATCATTAAAAATTACAATAATGGTAGAAGTTTACAGCTACGTGGGGCTGTGCTACCAGCTGTCAGGGGGTGCAGATGGCCCATGGACAGGCCTACTTTAGGGCACCAAACACTGAAAACTCTCTTCTTGTAACTAAACGACATCCCTACTTTTTCAGTTTTAGCCCTCTAAAGAGCACCAATCTGACGAGGATTAAAGACCATGGCTAAACCCAATTTTGTCTTTACCCAAATTATCAGTTTTCTCAGAAATGCCAATTTCTAAATAACACTTCTAGGAAACTTATTTTTTTCCATACAAAGAATATATTTTTCAAGATAGCTTAACGTAACAGTTACGCTACTCATAAGCATAATTTTTAAACTATAAGTATCTTTAGATAAAACAATTAAGCCTTGTTTCTTGAATTTTAACTTCTACAAATATTTTATAATTAAGGAACTCATTTATTGAGATCTAACTGCAGACTTTCTCAAAGTTTGATAGCCTATTGTGTTACTAGCAAGATAGCAAAACTCTGTCTAAAAATACAGTTCTGCATTTCTTCTTCCAGAGACTGTAAGACTGAAGTAAGTATGACCTAAATATACAAAAACTGAAAGAAGCATTACAACCAACTGCTTCTTTACAGAAACAGATATGGAGGCACTAACAAGTAACTGGTCAGATGAAGTTGCAGGTCTGTGAATGAAGTTTGGACTGAAATAATAATCACAATAATATTAGTAATAATAATAAGATTAATTTTTCCTGAATGCAATTAACAATAAATATCACAATATGGTGAAGTAAAATATTCCAGTAAGATATTTTCTAAGAGTCTGCCACTGAATAAGCATACAATTTTTATGGTCTGAATAAAATTATCTAGAACATTATGGAAAATATTACTTCCTATTATAATAATTCTGTGAACAGAATATTGATTGTAATGCAATTCACTATGAACCCAAAGGGAGGCCTTAAGCTATGCACATATACAATGCTCTCAAATCCTGTTAAATTTTAGCAGCTCTTGGTAAAGCATTCTACAATCTAATTACATCTCATCTGAAAAATACAGTTCCTTAAAGCAACTGTTATTGTCCCTTCCTCTTTCTTGTTTCTAAAATCATCCTTATATTATTCCACTACATTCCAAATGTACTGACTGCTACTAATAGCTAAATAATAGACTATCAGTAACTCATCTCAAAGATTAATATGTTTTCAACACTCTCTTCCTGTTTAATTAATCTTCACGTTTGTTCTCAGTACTTGTTTTAAAACCAATCAAATTTGACAGCTCTCTTCACTTCACATCACACCATAATTGAAGTGTCTAAACCAGTGATGCAATACAAATTCTTTATCTACCACCCTGTACTCTGTTGCACACAATGGACTGCTCATTGCCTACACAGAGTCTTACATTATCAAAATGTTGCTTTTTTTCAAGAGTCTTCTTAAAACCACATTCACAATGATAGCGCAAAACAAAAAGAGCAAGTTGAGATCCAAATCTGCCTTAAAAACTAGTAATTGCTAACATCTTCTCTCTCAAAAAAAAAAGCTAAAAGGGCAAGTTCAGTATTAGAGGAAAGAAACTTCACTAGCATGGAAAACTGAATTCAGTTCTTCAGACATTCTTTATTTCCCGACTTTAGCCACTGCTACGCTCTTCTAAGTACCAGCAACGCAACCACACCAAACCATTTTTGTATTTAATCAGTGGACAAAGTTTCACTTACCGTGTAACGTCCCAGCATTAAGCCTAAACCATCAAACCACTGTGAGACTACAACTACAAAGGACTTAAATATACCAATAACAGGAAACTTTCTCCAAGCACTTGGTTCTTATAGACATGATGCCGCTGCAAATTTAAACAAGTTGGCAGACTCCCCTTTCAGAAACAAAGGCTCCTCTGATTACCGAGGCACCTTGCCCTCCCCAGTTTACCAGCACCTCCTCTGACTCCCTGTCACTACCATTATATGGTCCACATTACCAAACCCAGAGATTCTTACTGCCTTCCTGAGGTTGGCATATCTCACCTGAGAGCGGCATGTCAATCGTTTGCATAAACAACAGTAGCTTATTAGAGGTTTATCATGTATATTTCATCAACTAAAATGGCACATTTAGGATAGCACTTAAGACTAGCATAGACTGAGCAAAGGATAATCAGTGCTGTGCAGGTTGATCATACCAAGAAGTCACTTCTGCTAAAAAAGAGAAAAAAACATGTTCTTTTCAAGATGTGATGCAACTCAAAGCAGTGTCACAGAAAGCAGAGTTGGGAGTTTTTACTCTGTGATGTAGGTACACTCGTCATGAAATAAAATTACATAGGTTGTTGCGAAAGGAGTTCTTCCTATTTATTTCCACAGAAACTATAACAGATGCAAAGAGCACAGTAGCACTCTTTAATAAAGCAAATTCTCAGTTACAAAACACCGTTTTTAAGCACAGTTGCCACAATTTGCTATCCGTTTTTGCCAGCAATGAACAAGCATTTGCTCGCAATACTCAAAAATACGCACCAGCAACCGTGATCTGCTGTTGCTTGCTGCCACTGCTGAAATACACCACCCAACGCCTCGTTGTGCTCACATCAACTGTTTGGTGTCCATAAGCATTCAGCAAGAGATAGTGAATATCAATGGATGCCATTCTTACACACCTTTCTTTCAGATGCACTTCTGTGCCAGACACCATTCTGTCAGATTGCCCCTCTGCTGACTTCTGTCACACAGCAACAAAATGTAACAGAAGACTGGTGGGAAGGTTCATCCTCTACTGCCATAGCACCAACATCTGCCCCTAACATTGTGGGACAGCATAAAAAGATAGGAGGCATTGCTTTTGGAGCAGCCCTTTTACTATTAGTTTTGTTGTCCATGTTTAAGAGTTGGGCGTGCTTAATGCTACCTAAGATTAATAAACATTAAGTTTGTTTAATAATGCATTTTCATTTCAGAATAAGCTGTAACTCCTACTCAGTATTCTCTATTCTGTTGTCCACCACTATAAGCTTGAATTATGCTTGGTGATGCTTTAAGGTTGGGCTAGCAGGCCTATGTGGATTACAGATTTGACTAAATGCTTCTGGAACATGCATCTGATTGAAAAGCAGACACTGCTGAAATAAAAGTGAAATTAAGTACTATCAAACATGAAAAAAAATAACACGCACCCACACTCCCCCAAATGTCTCAATAACAAACTTATCCACACACAGCATTTCCCTTTCCTTTCCTGCTCTGCACCAGTTCTGTATGTCCTGTAAAACTCTGCACAGCACACATACTCCTTTTTTTTTTTTTTTTTCCCTAGCTGCACAGAAGACTGCATCTTAACTTAAACTTGCACACACTGTGATCTGCTCTGTGCCTGAATTGCTACAGTTTCCCTTACCTGTTATGGCTCACAACGGTGAATTGGTGATACTTGCACAACTCATGGGCAAATTAAAGTTAATAAATCACTGCTCAGTATCCAGGGATTTCCCACCTTATAACCTGTCTCATTATTCCAGGGACACCACTAAATGAAACTCAAAGAGCAACTCTTCTTAACAGAAACCAAAAATCTTAACACAAAGTTCATTAGATAAGACCACTGCAGTTGCAAGAAAAGAAAAGCCCACTGCTCTATCTAAATTCTCAATACCCTCATATCCCCATCAGTATCTCTATATGTCAATCAGACAACTTTAAAATGAAAGCATAACAACACACTGAATGTTTTTTTACACACAGAATGCAAGTCAATATTAAGATCTTCATCTCAAACTGAACAGACTCAGCGGCTCAAATGAACTACAGTGCGCACATACTCGCGCAGAAGAGGACTGATATGGCCAAATTACACATTTATTTCAAACTGCAAATAAACAGAACATTGTTACTGAAATAAGTAACAGATGAATTTCGCACTGCACACAGGTTTATAGCTTTAGACCCTAATACCACCTTCAGCAGAAAGTATGAACTGTAATACTCAGATTAATTTCCAGGATCAGTATTTGCATGCTTTAATTATTCTCTCATTAAGTCATGATATTATTACTGGCTAGTTCACAGAATTCTGAATGAAGTGGGCAGCAGGAAAATTTATGCAGATACAATATTGAAAGAAACAAGAATCCGTTATTTATAGGTTTAAAGAGCAGTTCGTTCTTTTGCAGCCTTTGATTAAACATAAAGTGAGGTAAGATTTCAAGTGCTTTTTTACGAAAACCAGCATTTGTGAACAACAACAAAAGACATCTGAGAGAGTTTGTTGCAATATTAAATCTTCAATTATCTTCCCCTACCACCACCATCTTCTGCTCAAATATACTGGAATGGACTACACAATTTGTAGCACTCAGTAAGCCAGCTATTAACGATCTCACAGATCTATTTTTTGATAATAAATTCCCCTTTCTGATCTTCTAAGCACTTCCTGTGTTTTCTGCTCAAAATATTAAATTCTTATGAAAGGACTGCTTCAACACTGACTGCTGTGTCTCTTAACTTTCAGAGACATTTATAGGAGTCTTTTACTGATACACTAATGGAACAGTCCACCATACTTGTGGTAGGAAAGGAAAAATCTCCTTTTGTTCAGTTTTTCCATTTTCTCAAAAACACATTTACAGTTAAATGGAAACTGTTTTGACATCGAACTTTATTCTAATAATGTTTTTAAGCTGCAGTGCAAAAGTAAATTTCAAGTTCTTAAGTCTATACACCTGAGCTCCACCATAAAAGGAAAAATGACTTCAGCACTTCATCTCCGCTGCATAATTGCAGTCATATGGATCTCACAGTTTATTGTTCACTTACAGATCATTTGTTTTCTGATCCAAAAGAAAAAAAAAGATCCTCTACGCTATTTAAAAACTCTTCCACATTTCATGAGGACTCAGTTTCAAATTTCACTATAACTGTCAAGTAGCACATAAACACACTGCAAGCATCCCATCTTGGAAGAACTAGAAGATAGGCTGAATTTAATCCCTTCCTTTAAATATTCAACACTGGAAGTAAATAAAAATGAAAGCAAACCACATCTGTTTCCAGAAGAGAATAGCTGTATGATCTGAGAGTCATTGTAAGACCTCCATAAAACTCTACACTCCCAAAACTACATCAGGTATGCAAGTTCGATTAGCTTCTTACCACTAACACACACTTGCATTTGTTTCTAATAACTTCCCATGTATTTGCTTTATTCTTTCGTTTCTTTGTTTTCCCATTAACCAAGACTTTAGAGTCAAGGCAAGTCTTCATTACAGATTTATGAAACAACTAACATGGATTTTAACGCAGGCTTTATGTTGCTACTCCAACACAAGTCAAAAACATAATTGTTTCTGCTTATAACCACTTTTTCCCCCCCTCAAATTAAATAAGTTGATATCAGAGTTAGAGATAATAGATGCTACCAATTCCTACTTCGTTTTTTACACTCTGATACACAATCCTCAATGAACAGAAATACCAACACTTACGGGAGCGCCCCTGAACAACAGGTACAGTTTCAGGTCCCTGAGCTCCACTGTAAGACCTCTCCTGGTCTTAGATAACACCAAGAAAGGAAATCTTTTTGAAAGCTGATAGGCCCTGAGGTACCTTCTCTATTTTCTTAGACAGAACATTCATTATATCATAGTATCATAGGCAAATGAGACAGCCCCCCCCCCGTATTTTCTGGGCCTGCAGCTCTTCCCTCACCCACCCACTCCCCCACAGGTTAGGCTGGCGTAATTTTAACCTAGATTAGCGGGGACTGCACCCTCCCACGCCGACAGAGCTGGGGGGAAAGGGCCGGGGAGCGAGCCCTGCCCTCCGCGGGGCCGAAGGAGCCGTAGGGCGCGGGCGGCACAGCGGGCGCCGGCTGAAAGTGGCCATTTTAGGGCCCCGGGACGCGACGTCGCCCCCGGCTCCCTCCGTCCGCGGCGCCCTGCCCGCCCTGCCGCGCGGGGCCGCGCAGGAGCGCACACCGCCCGCGGACGGGGCGACGGCAGGGGGGGCCCGGCGCGGAGCGCGGAGCGGGCCTCGGGGCGGCGTCCAGGTGCGCGGCCCCGCGGGGCGGGGAGGGGAGGAGGTGCCGTTGCGGGACGCGAGCGCGGGCTGCGGGCCGCGGGCCGGGCGGAGCGGGGCGGGGTCGCGGTGGTTACCTGTACTGAGCAGCAGCACCGCTATGGGTGAATCCAAAGTAGTTGCCGGTGGCCATTTTGGCATCTTCTCCCAGCCGGCTGGGCACTGTGGCGGCGGCAGCGCAGAGGCGGCGGCGGTCGGGGCCATGACAGGAGGCCCGGCAGGAGGAGGGAGGGAGGCGGGGGAGGGGAGGGGAGGGGGGGGGGAAGAAGGGGACGCGGACACACGGACAGGGGACAAGAGAGAGCGCCGGGTCAGGCAGGCGCCTTCGGGCCGCCGCCCCCCCCGCCTCCCGCCCCCCGCAGCTCAGCCGCCCGCCGCCCTGCAGCCGCCCGCCCCGAGCGCGGCTACTTACCATAGGTGAACGAAACTACCGGGCATATGGGAATCATGAGTCCGAGCTGGCGGCAGCGACGGCGGCGTCCGAACTCTTTTAACTCTCACCCCCCCCCTCCCGCCGCCGCCTCCTCCTCCTCCTCGCCGCCGCGCTCGCTCCCTTCCCCCCCTCCCACCCACCTACGGCGACAACGGCGGAGTGCGGCCGAGCCGGCGCCGTGCGCATGCGCGAGATGTGCGAGCGGCCGCCGGGAGCTGTAGTCCGCCCGGCGCCCGCGCCTCCTCCTCCTGCCCAGCGCCGCGGGGGCCGCCGCCGCCACCTAGCGGCGAGAGTGCGCATGCGCGGGATGTGCGGCGTCCCCTGGGAACTGTAGTGCTCCGTCGTGAGGCCGAGGCGCGGGGGGCGTTGTTCGTCGTCCCCCGCCGGCTCCTGCTTTCCTTCGTTACCCCGCGCCTTGCGCTTGCGGTCGCGCCGCAGCCGTGCCTACAAACTTCTGCGGCGTGTATAGGCCCGATTTTCACACACTGACACGGCGCTGCGCAGTCTGCAGAATCAGAGAACGATTGAGATTGAAAAAGAGCATTAGGACTGTTGGAATTCGTAACCTGCAGGCGTTCAGTATTCCTCGCATCAGCGTCACTGATGTTTTCTACTTCTTTCTGTAAACGGGCTCTGTATTGCTCTGGCCAATCTGTCCAACGTCTTTTATTTCTGCTGAGTAAATCGGCTGCTGTTAACTGCTGCAGTTTAGAGAATTGTTCAATGATTCTTTATTTACATTAGCTTTTGTTCCAGTGGGTGCAAACAGCCTGAGACAATTCCACCTCCCCCTCCCCCCCACTAAGCCATGTCCCTCAGAGCCACATCCACACCCTTCCTGATCACCTCCAGGCATGGTGACACCACCACTTCCCACGGCATCCTGTCCCAGTGCATCACCACTCTTTCTGAGAAGATGTTCTTCCTAATATCCAAGTTGAACCCCTCCCGGTGCAACTTGAGGCCATCACTTCTCATCCTATCACTGTTACCTGGGAGAAGAGACCAACCTCAGCCTCGCCACAGCCTCCTTTCAGGGCGTTCTGGAGTGTGATGAAGTCTCCCCTTCTCCAGACTGAACAATCCCAGTTCCCTCTGCCTCTCCTCGGACCTGTGCTCCAGATCCTTCTCTGGACATGCTCCAGGGCCTCAACGCCTCTCTTTTAATGAGGGGTCCAGGATACAGTACTTGAGGAGTGACCTCATCTGTGTAGTGTTGGTAACTCAAGTAGCAGAAGTCCAGGTGGAAAAGAGGTCACCATCATTCTTGCCCCATACCAAAATTTGTCCCATGCATTTACCAGATGTATCAGTATTAATTGTCTTTCCCACCAACTGTGTTGTCAGCATTCACTTCAGTACGACTTGTGTAAGGCCATGCAATCAGAGGGCAGCACGGCAGAAGCTCTTGGCATGATCCAGGACTTCGTGATCCAGGACTTGGCCTGACTTGCAACAAGCAAGTTTCTTGTTCATCCAGGCCTCAGTGTGCACCACCACAGCTACACACGTGAAGAGCAAGGGAGCTGCCATCCAACTAAAGCCATTATCTGACCTGTATCCAAAGTGCCAGAGCAGATGCTGGGCAGTACATTGCAAGCCAGGCAGTAACTTTTGCAAAACGCAAAAGTGCATTTCAGTGATTTTGTTCCCTGTGAATAGAGGGCTGCGCCTCAAGACTTGTGTTCAGTTTTGGGCCCCTTGCTACAAGAAAGGCATTGAGGCCCTGGAGTACATCCAGAGAAGGGCAGTAGGGTTATGAAGGGTCTGGGGCAGAAGCCTTGACAGAATTGGCTTAAATACCTTCATCTCATTTGTGAGCTTTGCACTATGATGTACAGTGACCAATGTACTATGATCCATCTTAGCTTTCATAGCTTCTTTTGACCAAGTCATTTGTAAAACTCTAATTCAAATATTCCATCTTTTTTTTTTTTTTTTCTGTAAGCCTTCTGTATGTTTCGCATCAAACTAAATCTCATAAAATACTCTGAATTAATTTGGAAGTGACCATTTCACAAGTATTTGTTTTCCATAAATTGCTCTTATTCAAAACATCCCTGCTGTTCTTGCAAAACCACAGGTTTCCCTTATCCCAGAATTCATGAAGTTTTCTCAGGTGGTAAGACTTCAAGATACATAACATGGATTTTTTTTTTTTTTTTTTAATAAAACAAATGAGAAGAGGAAAATAATTTCTCATCTGAAGTTTATATTATTGCAGGTAATTATCAAGTATAGCTACTTAAGATGTCATATATTTTTCTCTATTCACTAAATATAATTCACTTACTATTATTACTTGTTTTGCAAGGGAACTAAATAGCACTGTACCTCTTCTTCTTATCCTAATTAGAATATAATAGGAAAAGGAACCTGCATGGGAAAAGGAATGAATTTCCAACTTCTGTTGTGTGCTTTAGGTCAAAGTGCTTTTCTGCGAAGAAAGCAGGTATTGGGTAAATATATGCAATTACAATTGCTTATAAAAATAAAACTCCTAATCCAGAAGCTAAATACAAGTGTACTTCAGGAGAGGTCTTTATACAGCTTTTCATGGAAGAGCTCACAGGACATGAATTCTGTCACTAGATTCTGAATAGGCGTAGGACACAGAACTGAGATATATCTATATTTACTGTATTAAAAATTGTTCATAATTGGACCACAATTCTGTGTAACTAGGACAAAAAGAAAATTAAAATTTTCTTTGTTCCACTGCCTTTCAAGTTTGGTCAGCTACAAACCTTTCAATATAATGAAAAACATTGAGTATACAAGACACATTTAATTAAAATTATAAATGTTTATATGCATGCATAGGTATTTGCATGCCACTTAAAACTGTATTACAAAAGTTATATTTTGTGAGTAGAAAGTCCTGATCTTTTTTTTTTTCTT
>JAPSGF010000003.1:31573958-31618852 GCA_035772895.1 Perdix hodgsoniae | reverse complement strand
TCCTAAGCCTTCTGTATGTTTTGCATCAACTTTCATTTGGCAGCTGGATTCAGTTACAATTTCACCAGAAGTGTCAGATTTCTTTTCCAGATAAATTTTGTTCATTGAATATTCAGTGCCTATAGTGGAACAGAAAAAAAGTTCAAGATTTTCCATATTCTTGAAAAAAATAACCCCACCAAAAAACAGTGGTATTGTGAAACTTTTTCTCCAAGCAGTTTCCTAATAAGAACCTGATGCTTCTTGGTAACTTTGTGAGCCATTACATAACATCTATTTATGTTACTGCTAGCTCACAGGATCAGATTCATAGCCTGTACTTAAAAAACCTCAGTGGATTATAAAACAAGATTGCATCTCTCTATGATGCATATCATATTTGCAGCAAGATGAAACAGTAATAAATTTAGATTAACTCCTTTAAGGCATTCTGAACTCTACCTATTTCTGCATCCTCAACTGGAAGGAAAATAAACTGAGTGATAAAGTGCAAATCATGCGGCAGTAGAAGAAAGGATAATGAGCTCTAGTAAAACATTATGTATGTGTGTGTGTGTATATATATATATATACACACACATATATATACATATATAATCTATCAATCTGTTTATCTATCTACCTAAAACCAAGCAGGAAAAAAAATCTATTTCTGTTCCTATTAAGATTACAAAATGAAAATGTACAATAGAACACAAAACTTCGAATTAGGATTAAATATACACTTAACCTATTTGTCCAAAGAGTCTAAGAATATCATAGACAAAAATAGCAATACATCATTTAGGAAAACAAACCTTTGTCCTTAATTTGATCTATATAAAAGGAGATCTTCAAAATATGTTTAGAAGAAAGTCTATAATTTAACAACCAGTGTAATGAATCCTACTTTAGGATGCTGCTACCACAGTACTGCAAGACTGCAGTTGAAAGAAGAAGTTCTAAATCTTTTGTACCTTCCCTTAAGAAAAAAACAAACAAACTAACTAAGAAAACATAGAATATATACTTCTTGTCGTTGGCAGTGTATTGAAGTAAAATTTCCTAGAGGCAGCCTTTCAGTTCACTCAAAACCCGAGATGTTTAGCTGGCTGGTGTGACCACCAGAGGGCAGGGCAGATATAACAGAAGATAAAAGCATTTCTCTACAGCGAGTGAGGAACGTGCTAACAAAAGCTGCACTTTCATTTCTTGAAAAGATGATCTGATATTTAGCGTTTTTCTTGTAAAAGCCCGAGATAAAAGGAGTTTTTGGTATCGGCATAAGGAGTCCCATTCTCACTTGGAAATCATTTAGGATAGCTACACACAGGTAAGACATTCATCTTATCGAGTTACTTTTAAAGTGAAAATATCTTTTTTAAGCTGTGAAGACAAAAAGCAGATGTTTCCACCATTTTTTTTTTAATGATTAATGTAAAAAAAAGTGTTACCTTTTAATGACAGGGTTTAGAAGCTTTACAGTGACAGGATTAACATACGTGGTAGTAAAATAAATGGATTTCTTCAATAACACATGAAAGTCATCAGTGTTTATAATACCAATTTCCAACAGAAAGTAAATCTTAACATTGAATCATAGTACAAAGTTGTTCAAGTGTTAATACACACTGAGCCTCCATGGGAAATGAACTATTTACAGTACACATGCAAAAATAACAAATTGCCTAACAAATCCCTTTACTCTCTCTTTCCTAACATTAACAAAAAATATCTGTGTTGTAAGCTAACCTTCCTCATCCAATGTTCTTTACCTACTTTTTATACTATTTAATAGTTAATACCAAAAGAGCTGTCCCTCATTTTGCCTCCCCAAAACTTGTTTCTTACCAACTCTATTATTTGTAACTAGTGGAGCGAACAATCAGATAATAATTGCTATGAGATCAGAAGTATTAACTTCTGTTTTTCAGCAATCCTGTTCGAATCTGCATTCTAAAAATCCTATCTGAAGAAAAAGCTAATGCTTACGACATTCTTTTCAAATGTGTGATATGAAATGAGGCAATCAGACAGTCACTAGAAGAATTTAAGCCCTTTTAAGGCAACTGCCAAAGGAAAGTGTCTGATGAAGGAACAAAGAGATTAAAAACAATAATAATTAAGAGCTCTGAAAGGGAACTGTACTCACTGAGTGGATAGATGACTCACTTTGAAGGTAATAGGAGGAATTTACCTTAGTAAAAATTAAGATTCTTCCACTACTTTTCAAAAGTCAGCATCTTTTCTTAGTACCTTCTTTCTTGCTCTTGTTTTTTTTTGTTTGTTTGTTTGTTTTTTTTTTAAATAGAATAAAATACAGAAAGGGTAATTTACTAAAAAGCTCAAATGGCCACTGATCTTAACACCAGAGTAATTCTCAAATAAACTTGTAATTACAGAAGAGCATAACATTAAATCTCTAGTTGTAGCAAACACTCAATTCCCATCACTAACCTATTATTTGAAAATTCAGCTGTTTAAAAATAAACTTGGTCCTGGCTTCAGAGGAAATGATAGAGGTGGGAGATGTTAACTTACTGAGGTTCAAAACTTATTAAGGTCCAGATGAATAAAATCTCTTCCTGTTAAGTCATTTTGATTTATTTCTGTGCTGAGACAGTTGATTAAAAATGCATAAGGAATAGTTAATTTGCATGTGATGCTCCTAAAACCTCTGCATTCTTTGTGTACCAGGTATTGATCAGATATAAGTATACAGTGCAGACCAGAATTACAGCCTGAACTGCAATTTCTATTCTAATATAAAAGTTGGTACAGGCCTTGAGGCCATGTCATAATCAGAGAATGTATATATATTTGTCACGCAATTATTATGCATACAGAGTCCATCTCATGTTGAATTTCTTTACTATTACTATTATGTGTTAAAGGATCATCTGTTCATCTTCCAAGATTAAATGTCTTGACAATTTTGATATTTGCACTGTTTACATTCACGTGACAGAACTGTGCTTCAGTTGTGTTTAAACACACATTTTATTTACCAAAGGTTTGTGTGAAGAACCGTGTATTTTTTCTTTTTATTTTCAAATATATGAAATAGCATTACAAAACAGGGAATTTGCAAGAATTAGTTACAAGAGCATACTTCTAATTTTTTATATTAACTTCTTACTTTTCAGTTAATAAAGTCAAAAGCCATATTGAGAGCCTATATATGCCAGTTCACAGTGAAAACTATGCATATCTCATGAATCCAGCAGCCTCATCCTCCAACCTACTTTTTCCTGAGTATTTAGAAGGACTGCTTGGCATTTGCTGACTTTGGATATTATCCTGTCTGATGAACAGAAGTCTTTGGAATTTAAAAACACAGTACTTTTGATTTAAAACATTTTATTAAGAGGTAACTGCTCTTGGAACCACGGAGGATGCTCATCCACACACAACCTCTGCAACCACATCTGCTTTGCCTGGGACAGCACATGTCAGGCATATCTGCAGCCCACAGGCTGCATGACAGGACAGACAGCAGTGCATCCCAAAACTTTTAACATAAACTTACAATAAACTTATAACATTACTGTGTGATTTTTAGCAATATTTTCCAGGAATAGATTGTGAGTATCTCGACTGTGGGACGCATTGGTGACAACAGAGCACTGCAGAGAGGAGTGCATGGTGCAGTGCCAGCTCCACGACTCATGCCTACCACAAACACTCGGTTGAATCAAGATCCATGTGTTGCACACTACATGTGCTTGTGCACCTGGTGGGTAAAATGCGGTGACTGCCAACAATTATATTTCAGCCGGCATATATGTGCGTGTGCCTGTGAAGACACGTGTTTTTTATGAAAGAGGCTTGCAAGTTTTGTGATTTAATTATTAATTAAATGTGTATTATACCTACATTTATTCACTTTTCCTCAGAACTTGTAAATTTGCCGAATTATGTATTTAGCAGCCCCTTTTTTCCTCATGAAAGTAACGTTAAATATTTTATGATAAAATCTAAAACACAGATGAAAGTAAAATACAAGAAAAAATAAGTACATATTTCAAAATTAGGTGCAATTTCAAAACTTTCTCACCTAGCCTCTACTTTGTAGTTGGGAAAAGAGCAGCAGATATAAAATTGCTGTAAAATAACCAATCAGTGAAACTTCTGAATGTGGTAACATCTACAAATGGCAAATGAAACACGGGTTGCCCAGCATGGGGATTTTTTACTGTAATTTTTGGAAGGGTCAGAGTAACTGTAACACCTGCTGTGTCCTCATTGTGGCACAAAGAAATACAGAGTTACAATCAGGCATGCTATTCAAAGAAAAGGCTAATCCTACCACTTCACCAGACTTTTCTAAGACCCTTCTTGTCAGAGAAAAATACCCTTTCTTCTGCATCACCCCTTGTTCACATCATCAGTTTTTCGGTGGTATGTATATTTGTGAACAACTATTTTCAAGGGTGAAATCCAGGAAGAGTAAAATTTCATGACGAGCTCTTTGAGAGCCCTCTGAGAATGGCAACCTCTGCCATTGAACCAGTGGTGCATCAGTTTCACAGAAACGAGGTCAAATATCCCAAACACGGTTTTGTTGCCCTCTTTATGTTTTAATTAGGAAAAAATAAGTTTTATTACGTCTAGACACAAACTATATATTACACGTGGCCCAAGACAATCCCTGTTCACTCAGTATGGCCCATGCAAGCCAAGAGGTTGTTCAGCCATGGCACGAGTGCAAGGCTGGAAGAAGCCTTCCTTCCCCGGTCTCCTTTTCCTCACTCCCTTCCTCCAGAATTGATGCTACTTCGGCTTCCCTGAGCACTTTAGCAGAGCCCCCTCTCTTTTCCAAATCGCCGCACAGCCGCCCTCATCGCAGGACTTGTGGTGCAGCAGAGCTCGGCGTGCTGCCCCGTCGGGGGCGTTTACGGTCGCGTTTCGTTTGGTTGCTTTATTTCACCCCGTCGTCCTGCACAGGCCAGGGGGACTTGTCATCAGCAGCGTTTCTACCCTGCTGCCCCGGCCCTGAAGAGACAGCGGGGGAAAAGGAGAAAGACAGAAGGGGGAAAAGGAGAAAGGGGGATGGGCGGGAGCGGGCAAAGAGGAAGCGGCGCGTTCCGGAGCGGCCTCAGGTGCTGCCGGTCCTGCGGTCTCGGCATGCAAAGCAGCGGCCGCGCTCCCGCTGCGCTTCCTCCCCTACGCCCGAGCTCGAGGAACCGAGAGCGGCCGTTCACACGGCCGAGGGCCCCGCCGGGCGCCATCCCGCGCTCCCCGTTCCTCGCGGCTCCCCCACGAGCGCCGCTTCCCGGCCCGCATCCCCGCCACCGGCGCGAGGGAAGCGGGAACGAGCGACAAAGGGCCGCGCGCCCTTTAAGCACTCCGCCCCGTCACGTGGCGCGGGGCGGGGGCTCCGCTCGCGTCATTTCCGCTCCTCTCCTGGTACGGCGGGGCAGCGCGCGGAGCAGGACGTGAGTCTCGGGGTCCTTCGGAGCGCCCCGCCGACTTCGTCCGCCCTCCCTCCTGAGGCCGGTCCGCCGGGGCTCGGCGTCTCCCGGCCGGCCTCGGGGAGGCGCGGGCGAAGCCGTGCGGTGCGGCCTCCCTCCGTTCCTTGCGTGCCCGCTGCGCCCCGCGGGGGTGTGGGGGGCTGCCCCGCTGTGCGATGGGCCTGGGGCGGGGAGGAGCCGCTGCCATGTTGGGGGGCGAGGAGGGTTTGAGGGAGGGGGACAGGGAGAAAATGGCGTCGGGGAACCGCCCGGCTCCGTTTCTCCCGCGCCGGGATCGGGCCCTGCCCGCAGCCGACCCCAGACCCTTTTCCCCTCCTTCCTTCCCCCCTTCCTTCCTCTTTGTTCGGCTTTCCCTGCCTCCCGCTGGCGCCGAGCCCGGCCCCTCGCTCCGCCCTGCCTGCGGGAGCCGGGCCGCGCTCCTGGCCCCGCCGGACCCTCGCCGCTCTTTCCCGGGGGGCAGCGGGAGCCGTGGAAAGGAGGGGAGGAAAATGGCGGCTTGGATCCGCCTACGGCTGTTCCCGGCCCGGCTTTCTGCTCTCCCTCGCCTCGTCTTCGCGTGGCCCGTCACACTCCGCCCTCGCTCCCCCGGCGCTTCGCCGTCTCCTCGCCACTGCCTGCCGGCCTCTTCCCGGCAGATCGCTCCGCTCCCGCTTTCTTCTTTCGGCAGTTTCCTCCTTCCCCACCCCCCCCTCCGTGCCGCCATTCACGCGTGCCGAAGCAGACTTAAGGGCTCGTGGCCTCCGGTCCCCTCTTGCGGCGCCCCGCCTTCACGTCCTTGCTGTGCTTGTCCCCTTCCAGATGCCCTCCGCCTCCGTCCTGCTCTGTGCTTCCCCATGCCCCGTTTCACTGTCAGCGCTGCGGTTTCCAGCGTTGTACTCTGAGCTGCGACGACAGAACTTGCCCCACTTTTCAACTACATCGACCTCCTAGCGTTATACTTGTGATCAATGATTTCACCACCAACTTAAAAACGACGCTGTTCCTTTTCCTTTGCTGAGACATGCTTCTCTTAGCCTTCTTTAGCTTATCTTTGTTTTCTCTGTCATGCTTCTTATTAGGAAAGAACAAATGAGCTATTTAATTATTACACAGAGTTTCTGGTAGCAGGCAAGATGTTCTGCTGCTATATCTAACCACATGTTTGCATAGTGGAGAGATGCAGAAGTACATCTGGCAGCATGCATTCAAGGAAAGTTGAATGTACACTTGTCTGGCAAATGAATAGACTCTAGTGACTGATCTGTTAAAGCTGCAGTTGAAATAATTGCAGTACTGTAAGTTCATTGTAATTAATGTGTTTTTTCAGATCTTGTATTACTGAGGGGGGAGCTTAGCTACTTACAAGATTATTACATAGCTTTTGCTTGCAAATTCAACTAGCCAAAATGCCTTTGTAAGAATAAGGATAATGCCACGGTATTTGTAGATTAAATTAATGTAGTTTTGAGAATTCAAACTGAGGATAGTCACGTACTGTATTGTACTTTTTCCTTTAAAAAAAAAAAAATAGAACTAGCAGAAAACTGTTCTTTCCTAAACTGTTTGAAAACTGAAATGCCACACTTAAAGCAGTTGCAGCAAAAAAAGGGAAAAGCTATAAAAAGGAACTGTGTATGAGATTGCATCCTAATGCGCTTTAAAGCTTGTGTGAAAATGCAGGAAGGTCTTCGGGAGAGTAAATGGTATCAAGATTGCCTTCTAGATGTAATGTGATTAATTTCTTGTGCAGTGTTCTCATATTACCTTTCTCATCCTAGAATGCCTAAGTCAAAGGAACTCGTGTCTTCAAGCTCATCTGCCAGTGATTCAGATAGTGAAGTTGACAAAAAGGTGAAAATTATGGTAGTTCATTATGATTATGTTAATATTTATCAAAACACATGTCATTTCCATATCGTTTATCAGACACTTGGAAAAAAAGTTAGTAGGGCTTGTGTAGAAAATATACTTTTTGTTTTGCAGTGAACTTTTGTCTTAGGTTGTATTTTGCTTTATTTAGGTTTTTCCATGTGGTATAGCTAGTCTCAATCTTCATGGAATTCCTTCTTGCTTTGTGTCAAGAGAGAGGATTTTGGTATCAGCTGCCCCTTGTGGCAAGAATTTGTCTTAATTTTAAGACTAGCCCAACCTCCCCCTCTTTGTTTTGTCTGGATAATTTGCTAGTTCAAAATGAAAACCTCCAACTGCCCTGTCACCCTACCAGTTGCTTTTCTTGTTTACACATATTTTTCTTCTGTTTCAGATTCTGATTTTTAGTGTGATCTGTTTACTATGTGTGCTATTTTCTGACTTAAACGCTCAGCCAAATTGGATGTCTTTCAGTTGATTAATTTTAAAGTGTTAGCTATTTCTAAACGTGTAAATTGAGTGTTCAGTTATTTTTGGTAATTACTTAATGCGTAAATTTCTGCTAGTATACTAGTCATTATTAACAGAACCAGAATACAGTAGAGAATTAATGCTAGGTGTTAATGGAAACTTATAGTCGGTACTTGAAAAACATAGTCTGCTCTACCGAGTCAACTAAAATGTGACTTAGTTGCCCTGAACAGATCAGACGTTCTGTCAAATCCTAATAGAGAACGTAGACTGGTATGCATTCTTAAGAAGTAAAACTTGAATAGTTTGCATTGGTGGGTTTTCTTGTCACAACTGCCTACTGCAGCCATTCCTCTTTAAAATGTTGTTCATTCTTTCCACAATGTTGTTCTAACAGTTGAGAATAATTTTTGATATCTCTGTATCACTTCTTTGAAGTGGAGGATGAAGAGAAGATGAGCTATAGGAGCATGGCTACTGTATAAATATTGGTAAAAATAGTAACTTTATAGCAACTGCAAGTAATGTGATATACAGGTGATATGGTCTGAATGTTTAAAAAATGTGTTTAATTTATCTTGCTATGGACAGAGATTGGACTCTGATTAAAAAAAGGAAAAAACGTTTCCCTGAGAGAAGTGACTTCCAGATCCTTTCTTCATTATCTCTTATTTTGCCTTTTTTTCAGAAGTGTTATTAGCTGTCCCACATTTCCAGTGAAAGCAACCAGATCTACCAGACTTTATTTTTTTTAATTAAAACTAGTACACCAACAGCATTGCTATGCAAAAATAGTAGGCTCTTAAAAATAATAAATGGAAATAGTATAATTTTTTTTAAAGCTGAAGCATTCTGGTAAATTTCACAAAGAACAGAACTAGGCTCATTTGGAGGCTTTAATTTTGAAATTGTATGACACTTGAGTCCTGCCTTCACAAATGGAAAGTGATAGTGTGTGTTGCATGATATTAGTTTGTGGCCTCGAATGTAAGCTTTTCTATGACTGGTAAGAGTGAGTTGTGGTTCATGCATTTCTTTTATTCTTGCTCCAAGGCAAAGCGGAAAAAGCAAGCAGCTCCAGAAAAGCCTGTAAAGAAACAAAAGACGGGTGAGAGTTCAAAAGGTGCCGCTTCTTCTAAGCAAAGCAGCAACAGAGATGAGAATATGTTTCAGGTAAAAATTAATGACTTTTTTGAGGCATCCTGTTACATCATATTTGGTATAAATTTGGAATTGATGTGAACGTCTTGATCATGTGGTGCCTAGTCTCCTGAAGTGTCCTTTGGGGGGGTTACAGTGAATGATGCAGTGCAGGTGAGGTACTCAGAAATACAATCATCAGGTCTTAGTAAAATAAAAGAAACTGAGTTGTGGCAATTGATCCAGCCTTTGAGCATTTTGCCCAAGGTAACTCTCTGGGTAGTCATTTTGTCTGCAAATACAGCTCTTATCATAAATACACTGCAAATATTAAATCAGGACAGTCTGTGCATGGTCTCTTCTTTTAATCAGAGGTTTTGAAAGAAATGTTCTTGGAAAGCAAAATAAGGTCTCTTAATTCTGTTTAACTGGGTCAAGGGCAACTTGGTTTCTGTTCTATGAGGCAGTGCCTTGGAGTAAGTTTTGCTTGTTTCTTTGTTTTGTGACACGGGTTTTTCTTACTAAACATCCAGAAAGATTGCAATTCTGATATACTTGTTTTAGATGGTATGAATATAGATTTTTTTTCCTTAGCGCAATGTGTTTGTGAGTGGTAGACTAACTTATAGGCTTAGCTGGGGCAGTAGCAATGTGTACTGCAAGCTGTGCAAGAATATGTGTAGCTTAGAATTAGTAAATGTCTGTGACTAGCTGGATTGATAAAGGCAGGAAATAGAGAAGAAACATAGACTCTTATTCCTAAGCTCGTGAAAGAGTCTGGGGAGGATGTTTAATAGCACGATTCCATTTTTGGGTAAGGCAAAATAAGTTGCTTTGGGCTATTGCTGTGCAAAATAATATAGTAAAAAAAATTGTTTTCCATACAGAAGACCTGCATAACTGATTATGTAATATGGGTCAGTTATTATTAATTATCAGTCTTTACTTATGTATAGTTGGAAGGAGGGCTTCAGCTGAATGTGTGTTAATGCCTGGACTCTTCCATCAGTGTACTTTGGTATCTACCTACCTTTTAGTTACTTAACAGAAATGCTTTTTAGGTTGGTTATTCTGTTATGAAAGCATTGCACTGCTACATCAGCTGATGTGCCTTAACTGAGATGTGTCTGTTTTGGTGTAGAAATAGCGTTGTGAATCTATGGTTACTTCCTCTCTCTCTGCTCTACCCAAGAGCGCATGCTAAAAGCTCCAGTCTTTAAATTTTTAAGTATGATTTTGTTTGTTCTGAAACTGTTAGTAATACAGAAAACTTTCTCCTTTTTAGTTCCTTGTAGCAATAAGGTGATCTCTGATTTGTGGTTGGCACTGCAGTGTGACTTAACACCTGACTTGAACTGTTGTAAATCAGGATGTGAAGCATTCATAAGATATTCAGTTTTGTGACATCCATGTTTTGTGTGGGCGTGGCAACAAATGATGTGAAACAGAGACTTAAGGTTCTAAATGTTTAGGCTGTACTCTGGAAGAATTGCAGCTTCCTTTTTAGTATAGAGCTCATTATGACATCATTTTTTGCAAGATCTGTATTTCAGTGCTTTTATTTAAAATGAATGTTAATACTTGAAGCTTCTAAAGAATATAATTATTATAAGTAGTAGGAAACTGTTTCAGTATGAACATTTATTTCTTATTTATGTGTCTTGGCTTTTTTAGACTTTGAAGGTAGCTTTGTATACTTTGGAATTCAGTGAAGGGATTTGGGCACAGCTGAGATGCGGAAAATTAACTCACTCCTTGTATGATGTGTTATTAGTGGTCCTGAGGACAAGCATTATTCATGTGGAAGGTTTTAGTATTCTTGCATTAGATTCCTATCTGTGGCTTCAGCTCATAATAAGGTCTGCATCACGTGCTCTGGGTAGTTTGACAAATCCTGTCTTCTACCCATGCCTAATTTGGGTAAGGTTTGTTAATGCTGTCAGGATACATTATTAGTAACTGTCCAGAATGGAGCCAGGACGTTTCACAAAATTTGTTACTTCTTTTTGTTGGAAAAGACACTCCCACTCCCTCCTTTCTGAGAGCTAAGTTGTACGTGTTTTTCGACTTGACAGAAATATGTTCGTCAGTTTCACAATGCAATGTCTTCACCTATCATAAGATCCTAAAAATAGATAAATAGATGTCTGCAGTGATCTGGAAGGGTGTTTGATTGTGAGATAATGTTGTGTGAGTATCAGTTTCAGAATTAGTGTTCTAAACCAATTTGGTGTGTTGCAGAGCTCAGCTGTTTGCAGGACTCTGCATTCTAGGAGTTTATACTATCTTTCTGCGCTCCTCATACTGTAGAAAGAAAGCTGCTTTTTTTGCAGGTTCTACTTTCAGTGTGTGTGTTTTGAGGAAACTGGCAATGTAGATTAAGCTGAAACTTGTACAGGAAGTCAGTTGCATAGCTCCAAAGGAACTTAGATGCAGTTCAGTGTATTGTATTCTAAGAAATGAAAAATTGGAAATAGTATTTTCTGATGTACTTAATTTAGTAGAGTGGTATGTCTAAAGAGCTGTGATATTTTATAAAAAGCATATGGACTTGTGCATGAAAGTTGAGCATCATAAACTACTCTGCTATAAATCATACTCTTTTGGAACACTACTGTGATCACGGTGATAACAAAGTACTTGAGCCCAGGGTAGTTATTCTAGTACTATGAGCTGCTGCATTAAAAAGTTGTTCAGAAACGACTTTGCCAGAATAAAAGGGATTTGAACTTAAAAAAAAAAAAAAAAGAAGAAAGAAAGAAAGAAAAAATCAATTTACTTGGGTAAATCTATCTTTTGGTGAATTTTATTAACTTTAGTTGCTAGTAAGAGCTACTTTAGAAACTAGTGTTAAAACTTTTTGCAATAGCAACTGTTTTGTACAAAATTCAGCTTAATGGTCTAAATTTAATGTGAGCATTCAGATGGTATGTGGACAGAAGCATTAAATGTAACTTAATTTCAGCATTTTCTGAAATGGTCTTGTGGTTGGTGACCCTGCCCATGGCAAGAGGGTTGGAACTAGATGATCATTACGGTCCTTTTCAACCCAGGCCATTCTATGATTCAATGGTCTTCATATTGGACTATTTCCAGTTAAACTTACACTTACTGGCTATGTCTTGTTAGCTTTGTTTTTCTCCCCTCACTTTATTCTAGTTGAATTAATATAGATACTCTCAGTTTTAATATTCAGATTCTAAGCCTTTCTACTGTATTTGCATCTCTAATCTGCTGTGTTTTTATCAGATTTTATTTCTTAGATCAAATCTGGGATTATTTGGTAATGCGCTAATAGTTAATTGATAGATATTCCGGAGTACTGCTGCTTTAATTATTAACTTGAAACTGGTGAAGTATTACAGTAAAAAACCATGAGATGTTTTTTATGCAAGCTATTTGTTATATTCTTTGCCAGCAGTGCTGCCAGATTTGGCCAATCCTACAGGCTATACCAAGTTAAGTCTCAAAGAACTCAGCTCATCTGACATCATACCTTATTTTTGTCTTCTGTATTTGTAGGGCTGTGGAAGTATTTAATAAATCACTTGTAAAATAATATAAACTGAAATTTATCGTTCACTTAAAAGGATAATTTGAAGTAGGAAAAACACGTTTTAGGCTTCCGGTATTTGAGAATGCTTTAAAATTAATTTTGGAGTTAATTCAACATGGTCTGCATGAGAAGTGGCCTTAATTTAAGCATATTTGTTTATATCTGTTTTGTGAAGTGTAATGGCTTATTACTTAAACATCTGTGATAACTTAAACATGGGTGATTGTTGATTTGAGAATTTGTGTTTTCTAGTCAGACTTAATGGTAGTAAGATGTATATGATCCTCTATTAAATTGTCAGTGGAGGATGCACATTAGTTTTATTAGAAGGTAATCAAGCACAGAATCACCAAAGTTGGATAAGACCTCCAAGATCATCCTGTCCAATTGTCTACCAATCACCAGTATTTCTCCACTAAACTCTGCCCCTTAGTGCAACGTCTAAATGTTTCTTGAAGACCACCAGGGATGATGACACCACCACCACTCTGGACAGCCCATTCCAGTGCTTCACCACTCTTATGGAGAAGTTCTTCCTAGCATGCAATATGAACCTTCCATAGTGCAACTTGAGGCCGTTCCCTCAAATCCCATTGCTAGTTACACAGGAGAAGAAGCCGACCCCCACCCCGCCACAGCCTCTTTCAGGGAGTTCCAGAAAGCAATAAGGTCTCCCTGAGCCTTCTGTTCTCCAGACTGAACAATCCCAGCTCCCTCACCTGCTTTTTGTAAGGCCTGTGCTCCAGACCTCTCACCAGCTTTGTTGCCCTTCTCTGAATACACTCCAGGGCCTCAATCACAGACTCACAGAATCACAGAATTGCCAGGGTTGGAAGGGACCTCAAGGATCATGAATCTCCAACCCCCCTACCACACGCAGGGCCACCAACCATTCCACCTAATGCTAGACCAGGCTGCCCAGGGCCCCATCCAATCTGGCCTTGAACACCTCCAGGGATGGGGCATCCACAACCTCCCTGGGCAGCCTGTTCCAGCACCTCACCACTCTCTCCGTAAAGAATTTCCCCCTGACGTCCAACCTAAATCTCCCTTCCCTGAGCTTAAAACCATTTCCCCTTGTCCTGCTGTCACTCACCCTTTCAAAGAGTTGATTCCCCTCCTGTTAGTAGGCTCCTTTTAGGTACTGAAAGGCTGCAATGAGGTCACCCCGCAGCCTTCTTTTCTCCAGGCTGAACAAGCCTAGCTCTTTCAGCCTGTCCTCATAGGGGAGGTGCTCCAGTCCCCTGATCATCTTCGTGGCCCTCCTCTGGACCCTCTCCAACGGCTCCCTGTCTTTCTTGTACTGGGGGCTCCAGATCTGGACGCAGTATTCCAGATGGGGCCTCACAAGAGCAGAGTAGAGGGGAACAATCACCTCTCTGTCCCTGCTGGCCACCCCTCTTCTGATGGAGCCCAGGATCCCATTTGCCTTCTGAGCCGCAAGGGCACACTGCTGGCTCATGTTAAGTTTTTCGTCTACCAAGACCCCCAGGTCCTTCTCCACAGGGCTGCTCTCAAGGACCTCTCCTTCCAGTCTGTAGGGATGCTTGGGATTCCTCCGGCCCAAGTGCAAAACTCTGCACTTTGCCGTGTTGAACCTCATTAGGTTCACCCGGGCCCACCTTTCTAGCCTCTCAAGGTCCCTCTGAATGGCATCCTGTCCTTCAACCGTGTCAACCACAGTACTCAGCTTGGTGTTGTCAGCAAACTTGCTGAGGGTGCACTCGATTCCGTCATTGATGTCATTGATAAAGATATTAAAGAGCACCGGTCCCAAGACAGATCCCTGGGGGATGCCGCTCGTTACCAGCCTCCACCTGGACATAGAGCCACCCTCTGTCTGCAGCCTTTCAACCAGTTTCTTATCCATCGAGTGGTCCACCCATCAAATCCACATCCGTCCATTTTGGAGAGAAGGATGTGGTGGGGGAATATGTTACAGGCCTTGCTCAAGTCCAGGTAAATGACATCGGTTGCCTTTCCCTTGTCCACTGATGCCGTCACTCTATCATAAAAGGCCACCAGATTGGTCAAGCATGACCTTCCTCTGGTGAAGCCGTGCTGGCTGTCACGGATCGCACGCCCTTTCCTCATGTGATCAGGCATGTCATCCAGGATGATCTGTTCCATGATCTTCCCAGGCACAGAGGTGAGACTCACAGGCCTGTAGTTCCCGGGGTCCTCCTTGCTCCCTTTCTTGTAAATGGGAGTGATGTGACCCTTCCTCCAGTCATCCGGGACCTTACCTGACAGCCATGACTTTTCAAATATGATGGAGAGCGGCTTGGCAACCTCCTCAGCCAGGTCCTTCAGAATTCATTTGACTGTGATGTAGTGAAAACAAGGAGGCACTTAAAATAATAACACATAATTGGAAGCCATATTTAGTGGAAAACATTTTAATACAATCTCTACAGAGATTTATAGGTTGATAAAAATGAAATGATTACATATCTGAAATAGTGTACTAGGAGATTTAGTTTTGTTATGCAAAGTTGATTTTGTTAGTGCAGCTAGAAATAATTACTTGTGGTAATTAGTTATTTTATTATCTGTCAAGCAAACAAACAAGACTGAGATAAAATTTTTATAGATAAATTATAAACAATATTACCGTGACATTATTTTTTCCTCTTTGGTATGAGTTTTCTTGCCAGCTTCAACAGCACAGGTTCTAAGGTTCCAGTAGTGCAGAAAATGACTTGTTTTTACCGAAATGTGGCTTACCTTTACTGCAAATACCTAACATATACTGTATATACATCTGAAGGAAGAAAGGTGTAAAGGGAGACGTGAAACAGAGAAAATAATGCCAGCAATTTCAAGGAAAGCAAAAAGAAGGGAAGAAGAAATAAAGCAGAATGTTTGGAGAATGGACAAGATTTAGCAGACTTTAGACTCCCTGAATACATCTCAGTAGAGAGGATGCACAAACAGTGAAATAAAGAAGAAAATGAGGTCTCAAATATTTTCAGGGACTTGTGTTCTCTTAAATACTTGGACTTGAAAGTACTTGTGCGACCTGGTGTAGGGAACCTGCTTTGGCAAGGGGGTTGGACTCGATGATCTCTGGAGGTCCCTTCCAACCCCTACAATTCTGTGATTCTGTGATTCTGTGAATGCTAGCTCATGTTCAGCTGTGTGTTGACCAACATTCCCATGACTGTTTCTTTCATACAGTCTTCAAGCTTTTCTGTCCCAAGCTTGTAGGGTTACCTGAGCTAGTTGTGGCCAAAGTGCAGAACCCAGCACTTGGTCTTGTTAAGCGTCATCCCATTGGCCCAGCCCAGCAATCCAGATCACATATTCTATTTCAAATTCATTTATTTAGGAATGAGTTCTTTCTTCATGAACTCTATCCAGGAGATGCATACAAAATGCTAGCCATTTCTTAAACTAATTATCTTTGTGTATTTTGATTATCTAATTTCTGATTTTCAAATTCCCATTGTAGTTTGATTTGGTGTGAACAAATACTTCCATTAGGTGTGGGAAAACCTTTAGAAAGCCTAAATATATAATGCAATCCAAAGTGTGATGCCATTTGCTGTTGTTCCTCCTGTTGTTCCCCACCCTCTTAAAAGAAAAAAAGAAATGTGCAGAAATGATGAAATTCCAAAAAGATCACTTTTACAAAACCAGTGGCAAACTTACAAAGTTTATTTAATGTTTTTTACTCACCGTTCCAATTAGTATAGCAGGAGGATATGGAGCGAGCATGGGACAGATAGTGTCTTCCTTTCATTTTCATCTGTTTTGCTGTGTTTTTAAAAAACAAACAAACAAAAAAACACAACAGAATAACACTAAGGCCTGTCTAGAAATTGTACTAATCTGGTGTGTATATCTAATCTGTTCTTTTGTTTTTTGTTTTTTGTCAGTAGGGATAGTACTAAAATTTAGAGCTCTCTCTAATCCTCTGTGTTTACATCTGCTGTTAACAAAGGTGTTTATGATAGAGACACAAAAAAAAAATCAGGAAAAGCCGAATACTTTTGTAAAAATGCCACTTGCTAAGGATATAGGCTTTTTACTTCAGGAGAGTGAGATTTGCCAAAAAAAAAAAAAGTGTGAATGCTCAACTGGTTTTAAGTCCTTCATCCCTTTATACTGTCATTACCTATTAGCCTACTGACTACTCTGGATTAAGCACTTGATCTGGTTGTTTCTCTGCTATCTAAAATAAGCTGCAGTGGGTCATGTCACACATCTTGAGTCTAATACTGTTTGGAAAAGTGAATACTGTAATACGTAAAATACATAAAATGTCTTCTGTGTTTTAACAGATTGGCAAAATGAGGTATGTCAGTGTTCGTGACTTCAAAGGAAAAGTTTTAATTGATATTAGAGAATATTGGATGGATCAAGAAGGTGAAATGAAGCCTGGCAGAAAAGGTACTGTTCTGGTTCATATTGTTCTGTATTAAAACATTGCTTACAGTTTACTGGAAAATTTTGTGTCAGATTTATCTAGTTTGGTACTGCATGATATTTTCAGGGTAATTTTTTTATTTAAAAAGATGATTAGTTTTACATGTAAATAAAAGCAAAAAAGCAGAGTTAGCCTGAGTCCATTTTTCTAAATGGATCTTGCACTATTTATGGAAACATAGCATCAGGGAAAAGTGAATTTATGGTAGCAACCATCCTTTTATTTTTTTCCCCTGTTCCTTAAATCAATTTCTTATCTTTTTCCAATAGGATTTTTATTTCTAAGTTGACTGATTTAATTTTATTTGGAATAAGGTATTAAATTCTTTAAAACAATATGTTTTAAAATTTTTATTTAATTTCTGATTAAAATAACAAACATTTCATATAACATTTGCTGTGTCTGTCTAACCTGCAGCACAGCATTTAAGCCTTAAGTCTTTAATTGCCACTGCCCTATCTGATATTTATAGCATCCTTTTAATGGACCATTTTCATAACTTTTGCTATCTGCAAGGTAAAGGTGGGTTAACCACTGCAGTAGTAGAGCTTTTCTTAATGTCTTGTTGCTTCTTTAGAAACATTTTATTTTTCATATTGTATGAAACAGGTAAGTGTGAATTGTTCTGTTCTGTTCTGAAGATTCAAGTCATTTAATCTAGAATCAGCGTAAGGTTTATTGTATTTTCCTGATGTGTCCAGAAGCAACGCAGCGAACAAACACTTGGAAAGCTTGAGAATTGTTTTCAATGTATCTTAAATAACCACTGTAGATTTATGTGAACAGGTTGTAAGTAAACAAGGTCTTTGTTGAGTTTTGTGGAATTGTGAAATTTGTGAGGAATTTGTTGAATGTGTTACAACAACATAGCAAAAACCATTACTCCAAGCTTGAAGGGCTAAATTGTGTCTTGAGGTAGAAGTGAAAAGAACATCAGGTGAAAGCTTGAGTGGGAAACCATAGTGATTTTTAATGGGCAGGCAAATTCACAAAAATTATGTGATATAGGTGAAAATGTTTGTAGGGGTGTCAAACAAGTCTGGATTTAATTAGGGTAGAATTACTAACCAGATATAGCATCTAAGTCTAATATTTTAGTGGTACACTTGAAGGCTGCTTATGTAGCTATCCTAAAAAGGATACAATTGTAAATTTGTAATAAAAATAGAAGAAATCTGATTGTTAGAAATTTATGTCAGACTGTTTTAGACAGCAGGCTTGAAATACATGTTTGAGTACAGTTCTTATGATATGTTGTTTTGGGCCAACTTGATTTTTTTTTTTTTATTCTAATAATGCCTGGCCAACTTTTCAGAACCTTTACTCTAAGGACTATTGGGACAACTGCTTAAAACAGAAACATGCAGATGATTTTCTGCTTAAGATAACTGTGGTTCTATGATGGAATTCTGGTGGTAATAGAAAAGAAAGGGGGAAAATTAATAATAATAATAATAATAATAATAATAATAATAATAATAATAATAAAGTGGTGCTCCTCAGAGATGGAATTCATAGTTTCACCTGTTTTCAGGTCCTGCTCTGTGTACAGGGAGATGGCAATGAATTGATCACTGAGGGGTAAAGAGGGGGGTAAATATTAGAAGAGCCTCGCTGCAGAGAGTGAGGTAGGCCAGTAAGTCTACTTGCTTAGAGTTGGCATAGAGATTGTAGGGAAAGAGTGAGGAGAGTAAAGCACAATGGAAATGTGGTCTGTAACTGTAATTTACTGTAACAAGTAAATGTTCAGAACTGAGGAGATGGTTTGAGGGGGACTAATCATTAGTTGAATATCATAAGTGATCTTAAACATATAGTGATCTTAAACAACAAGAACAATCAGGCAGCTAAGGAAGAACTCTTCTATGCTGATTTGTAAGTGCTAGGTTTCATTCTTCACAATGCATTAAGAAAAAAGGGGAAAAAATAACCAACCAGAATCATGTGACATCATAAATACATGAAGTTCCATCCACAGAGTTTGGCTTTTAGAAGCAAACAGAAATACTGTTGGTTTCCTACATCTCACACAGAACTTTTGTGCTGCCTCCTATCAGAGCCAGAGCTCTGTTTCTCTTCCTGTTTTTACAAAACATGTGTGAATGAATTTATGTTGTTGCCTGTTTTCTTTGTAAGGTAAACTTACAAAGTCTAGAGATAGGCAGTTTCTAAAATGAGGTATTCCAAGTGAGTAGTTTAACCTATTAACGGATTTAATTCTGTTTATAATTAACGGGTTTAAGTCTGTTACTAAATTTGATGTATCTCAAACATTAATAGTTGTGATGTGGGCTTTGTGTGTGAAATCAGTCTGGATGTAAGTATACAAGGTACTGAACTACAGTTCTCCTTTTTTGTACTGAATGTTTGTTTTTAATGCATTTCAGGTATTTCTTTAAATCCAGAGCAGTGGAACCAGCTGAAGGAACAGATTTCTGATATTGATGATGCAGTAAGAAAATTGTAAAGACAGAGCCATACAGAAATCTTTATCATGTTAGTTGTTTTAAGCAGTCTTTTTACATTGGCATTTGTTTTCTAAAATATTGTTTTCCAAGCTATTGTATATTTGGATTGCAAAACAATTTGTAAAATGAATAATTTTTTTATGTGCATTAAACATGTATTCTGAGTGAAGCTAATTGTGTATACTTTACTAAAAGAAAATGTGTTGCTTTCACCTCATGGTGTAAAATAAACAAGTCAAGTAATATGTAAAGCTGTGTTTGTTTGTGGCCTTTTGTTTAAAGATGTTTGTTGAGAAGGCCACCAACTAGTTGTAGGCTTTTTAAATTTAGTTAATAGTTACTGATTTTGTTTTTCAAGGGGATTTAAAAAATGTCTGTTTAAATTTTTTGTTTTGTTTCATATCCTTTGCTGTTTCCCTCAGCTTTCAGCTTTAAAACTTGATACAAACAGTGAATACCTGGTAAAACACATTTTTGTAGATAATTTTAAATACTGTATTTGCTAATTTACCCTATTTATTCAGATGTAAACAGTCCTGAGTATGTAGACTTTCTTGCATATTTGCATGAAGTGTTATGCTAAACAGTAACACTGGAACACCATCCACACATCATCTGTTCTAGTTTTTGTATAGCTTGCTTGACTTAGGAGATACAATTAGACTTTATTCAAGGTCTCTAGATCTTAGAATGCGGTGCATAAACATAAAAGTAATAGACATATACCTCAGAGTAAGACAGTATTTAAAAAGCTCCAGACTTGGTTATTAGTTTAGGTACCCTTTTCAAACTTTGCATTAAATTTATTCTTGAAAACATACTGATTACTTATTCTATAGAAAGCAAGATTTAATGTCTTTGTAGGGCTTCTGTTCGAGAGTACTGTGTAAACAACACTGCTTAAACTAGGCTGTAACACAGGTTAAACAGTCACACAGCCAAAAAATCAGGTTATCATGCCCTTGCCCTGTCCTCACTGCCTGACCAAATCATTTGACTTGGCTTGCCTTGAGCAGCTTACATGTGCACAACTTTTATCTTTTTAGAGAAGGTGCTTACAATGAAGCGCTGGTACATAGTGAATCCATGACTAGCAGACTTCAATCATTCACCAGTGTATTCTGATAAGAGAAGCTTCTATCCAGTGGGGATTCTGTTAGACTAGGTTTTGCCTCAAATTAAGGAAATCTTTGTAGGTGTTGTGGCTATAGAATGAAAAAGGGAGAATATATGTTTGTAAAAAACTTAAAGAGATAATGGGCGCTCCAGTAGAGAAATTAACCTTGAAGAATCAAAGCTGACATAGGAAAAACTCCAGTGAAGAAGAATCTTTCCATTAGCAGAAATGGAAGTGTTCATTTTTTGACTTACTTCAGTTAAAGAAAGAAGATGAACCAACTTCATGACAATTGACATTTCAAGAGTATGTAATGAATGTTCGATTTCTTGTTTCACCCGTGATTTTTCCATTTGATGGTAAACTTAAAAGTGTTTTTTAAATTTTATATTGGTAAACAAGATTTGCTACTTAATTCTGGAGTAACTTAATGCAATTGTTTATACTGAAGATATGCATGGACATCCTGTTCTGCTAAGTGCCATATGCAGATTGTTCTTGTGCTGCAGAGCTAATAATTCAATACACATGGTTTATGAAGGGTGAGAGAAAGTGACTTAAGGATATTAAATATGTATTATTGAATTTAAATATTATGTAAGGTACTTCATTCTGCTTTATAACTTATTGAAATATGAACTTAAGGACTACAGTGAGGGTGAATAAAAGGTGAAGAGATGTCTTACTGTAGCTGCACCATTTTTGGGCACAACTTTCTTCAAACTGCTAATGCTATGCAGGGACATCTGGACCAAATAAAACAAAAATGAAATACCTGTTAACATCAGTGCATGAAATAAATTGCTTTAGGTCTCTGAGAAGTTCTAGGTCTTCTTTCCTTTAAATACAAAGTTCTGTGACCACATTGTACCCTTTAACCTCAAAACCTTCATGTGGCTACCTTGACAGCCATGATTATCACAATGGAAGGAACACTGTATTCAGTTGGATTACTGTGGTAATAAGTAATTGGATGGCAGTATATCGGAGTATGAGATAATTATGTTCAGGAAGGTGAAGAATTAAATTCATTCATTTGGAGAAAGTAAGTGAAAAAGTTTTGGTATTGTGATTGTGGAAACTCATGGTGGAAGTGTTCAAATAAATTACTCCTATTTCTTACAAGACAACACTCTTACAGTATTTGTGGGGATATCTACCAGAGCTGCTTAGCCCATTTTACTAGATAAAATTTGAGGCACTTTGATTTTACTTGGCTTGTGTATTGAAAAATAGCTTTCCAATCTGCCAGTTATATTTCTGCCTGTAATATGGATTAAAATATATATATTTTACTTGAGCTGGTGTTAACATCTGCATGAATGTCGTACCAAAAATGGTAGCTAAATTAAACTGTCAGTTTCTCAGATGAATTGTGAGGAAATTTTTTCCACCTCAAATGACTGATGGTTAATTAGTTGACTTGTATTTTAAACATTCAGTGTTATTTTGAAATTAATAGTTGGTTGTGATTTGTTGTGTGTTGTCTTCAGCTGTACTACTTCTTACTTAAAAACTCCAATTTTTGGGTACAGATTATTTTCTTGCAGATGAAATAGTACTTAGGGTACAAGTAGAAGAAAATTGTGCATGTATGAAAAGGCTAATAGGAGGTAAAAAGAAACACTACTCCCTTTCCCACTGAAGTTGCAAAAGAAAGATACGCTTGTTACGTGATACTGATGTAGGGCATATTAGCAACATGTTTTATGAATTTAATTACAACGGCTGGGAGGAGGAAAAATACATCAGTTAGACCAGCCAAAGTACCATGCATTTGCTAAATTAAACTGTCATGTATGATGTTGCTCTTATGCAGAAATATTCATATTGAAATTAAAGAAATGCAGCACTAAGTTTGATATTTCTGTTACAGGAAATGCCCCGGTTGTGTAATTCTTACGTGATCTGTTGGGAAAAAAAATGGGAACTATAATTCTGGTAACTTAAATGTCATATTGTTAACAATGTAGAATGTTTTATGTTTTGTTCTGGTAGTCTCTACTGCAGAGAGACCACTGGAAATATGAGTCCTCCAATTGTAATTTTAATGTTCAAATAAAAAAGTTGAATGGCAAATGTGTAATAAGAATTTGAACACCTGAAATAAATGAAGACTTCTGTTGAAATAGTGTTATTTCTAATATAAATTTAACTGCACTATTTTTTTCTTGTTGTGAAAATTGCTAATTATTTCTTGCAACTCTTGTGATTTGGGAATTAGAATACTTAATCATTTTGTATTTGGTCTGTGTTTGTGGGAGGGAGTTTGATTATGTGGCCCAGATGGATAGAAGTTTTTCCTTTTTGAATAGAAAATTATCTTACAAATACTGAAGCAGCAGTTAGGAACACATTTTCAAACCCTGAGCAGAAGGGCTTGAAAAGTCACTTTTGTTAAGAAATTGGGCAGTTGTCTTTCCACTGGAGTTTTTTTTTATCTGACAGTAACTGTCACTGTAGACTAGGTAGAAAACAGCTATTCACCCACTGTTATAGATCACTAATTAGGTTAGTGTAGGCTGCTGTAGGAAAGATGTTTGTCATGCACTCATTGTGACGGGATTATCTGATTCTGTGATTGAACCAAATTAGTTCAGCATCTCATGGCTACAGAAGTAGTAAAGGGTGTAGTTCATAGGGAAGAAGTACCACTTGGAGTTGGTAGAGGGTTATTCTGTTACCCATTTCTGTCTTCTCCTTATTGATAGGATCCATCTTTGATCGTAGCTCTGGAGACTGTATGCAAAATTGAGTCAGCTGGCATGTCCCGAAGGAGACTTTCTTCGTTCTGTCTTATGCTTTTCCCTGCAGGCAGGCATTGACAACTTGAAAAAATGCTATGGGGAGACGGTTCCTGAGTAAAAAATGAATTATTACCTGGATATTGGCTTGTTGCCAAAACAAGGGCATTTGTAATTGCAAGTGATTAATGGAGGGCAAACACAATTTCTTTTGCAGCCAGAATGACATTCTTAAACTGCCACGTGGAGAGAAAAAAAAAAAAAAAGTGTAAAGACCCACTTATCCCTGGGTAGGGATGCATGCCTACACTTTTTTTTTTTTTTTCTTTCCCATTTAATCAGTGTTGGTTTTGTCTGTGATTTTATCTATCTATCTATTTATTTGTTTGTTTATTGAGATTTGTCAGCGTATGTTGCACAGTCCTCTGAGGTGCACGAGGACTATTCCTCCTGATGTATTCCACCACTCTGAAACTGCTAGAGGGAAAAATGCACGGGTGTCTCTTTTCTTACTTTGACACTTCTGTGACATTACTGCTCCCTGGTAATATGAATTTTACCTATAAGAAGAAATTGCAGTAAGCTGTGGAAAATGTGGTTTATCTGTTAAGAAGTTTTGGGAATAACTATTTAGGACAGAGTTTTGTAGATAAGTTACTTAGCTATGAATTTGTTCATGGCATTTTAACGTGTCTCTGCTCTGCAGGAAACAAATGATTTTTTTTTTTCTTTTTTTTTTTTTTTTCTTTCCCTGCAGTGATCCCTGCAGCTCTGCAACTCCTTTATATTATTGCTGAACATGCTGTGGTTACAGCTTTTGAAAACAGACTTGTTAAATTCAGGCTTGGATGCATTTCTAGTAGTTTATGTCAGGTTCGGATTCGTAGGTGTTTATCTTAATGAGGACCGTCTGCCGCTCAGTCTGAGCACCGGCTGAAATGAGGTGCAAGTACCTGTCAGAACTCAAAGGTTACCATCTTGCTTTGCCCTACAAAAAGGAGGAGACGGGATGATTATGCAGCTAAAACGTGCTGAAACACGGCTGGGTGTTCTGAGCAGTGCTTTGGTTTACTTCAGATCAGTATTGCCTCTGTGCTATCAGCAGTCTGCTCTGCTAATGAAGGGCATGACTGATTTATTTTTTTTTTTTAATGAGTTTTTGATGCATTTACTGAAGTAAAATTTTGATGGATATTTACCTATTTACAAACCATTGTGTTTCGTGCGGTGTTGTCCTCAAATGGTTGAGACTAGCACGTAGTCAAGAAATCTATAATTCCGTAGTTTGTATGGCGTTTAGGTAGCTTTCCAATTCTGGTTTGTATCTGGCTGCATTTCTGCTTGAGTCAGACTGCTGGTGTACAACTGTAGGCATAATCTATACAGTGTTTAGAATGGGAGTCGGTGTGTTAAGGTAGTGCCAAACAGTAGTCATTCACTCTTGAAGTATTTCTGAATGCAAATACTTTCTGTGCATTACTTGGACTTTAAGGGTTAAATCCTCCCCTGTTTTATACAGGGCTCTGTTGTGGAAACAATGAGGTCTGAGGCTAGCTTAGCGGTTGTGATGGCAGATGAATTTTGAGTAAGTCTTGTTTGAGTGTTCTGTACTGCTGGCTGCCAACTGCGCAGGCAGCTGCAGCGTTTGGAAATGGAACATTTGCGGGAGTCCTTTTCACTACTCCACAAAGCTGTGGGCAATGCTTTGTCTCTGGTGGAGCAAGGATTTGAGTCATTTTCATTTTAAGTAAGGTGAGTTGAAGTTAGCAGCACTGTCTTAAGTAGCTTCCTGTTAGTATGTGAATGGTGGGATTGCGGGAATTAGGAGCAGTTGTCTTCAGCCCTCTGGAAAAACATTCCTGTGTCAGTTCCATTTGATGACTTAATTGACCAATGTTTTACACATACATTTTTGTCTTGATGTAAGTACTTCGAGCCATGTGCTCAAACAAGACAGCGTTCATTGTTCAGGATACTTAGAATAAAGTGTTTTCAGTTGGTAAGATTGTGTTTCAGCATGTAGGAGTGCCGTCTGAGCAATATGAAAAACCACAGATCACACTGATAGTCTATTGCCTTGCAGCTTCATCATTTCGGGCACTGCTGAGCTTTCACTGCTGTGAATATAAATTTGAAGGCTCCTTTGGAAAATGTGTAAGGATGGGTTGTACGTGAGCTTGGCTTGTATTTGCAGTGTGTGAGATCTGCTCGTAACTGTTCTTCCGACGCTGCAATAAGCTGTTTTTTCATGACATGAAGCATTAATTCACCTCTTTAGTACAAACAATTTTTTCCTTAATGGTTGGCAATCTTACTATGGCCCGAACTATATAATTCTCCCTTAAGTATATTTCAGCCAGCAGCTTTTCTGTGGATGGGCATTCCTCCTGGAGTACTGGCACCCTACCTGCTGTCTGCAGGTACCTGTTAACGTCTGATCTCCAGCACTCTGTGACACCTGGAGGAAGAACAGCTTTCCTCCTCCAAAGCTTGCTCTGAAATGGGGTAAAGTACTGTGGCAAAGCACAGCAACAGATTCTTCGGACTGTTCTTGTCAGGGAGAAAAAAACATGGGAAATGTGTATCTAATCCAGTGAATTGTTTCCAGCATGGGTATGCCTTTTGTGTCTTGAAAATGGACAAACTCAGTTTCTGGTAAGGTTCAGTTACTGACTTCTGAAGTATTTTACATTTGCAGTAGATATGATGCAGGATAAGCTTGTTTTCTATTAATGAATGCTCTTTTAATGCCGTTTTGAGGGAATTTCAGATTAGCATGCTTAACTTTGAAACAGAACATCTTGTACTTCAGTGATTACATGAATATATGCATAGCTTTCTGATCTCTGAAGGCCTCGTGTTCATGTTACACTGGAAAATGCACATAGGTCACTCTGAAAATAATGCCTCCTATTTATTTCAATGGAAATTACAATAGCTATGGCGAACACAATGGTATTATTTGATATAGCCAATTCTCAGCTACAAAACACTATTCTTCAACGTACTCACCACCATTAGCTATGCATTATCTACTCAGTACTGGTGAGGTTGCTCCTTGAGAACAATGTTCAGCTTTGGGCTCCTCACCACAGGGAGGTCCTTGAGAGTGCCCAGAAAAGGGCAATAAAGCTGTGAAGGATCTGGAGCACAGATCTTGTGGGGAGCAGATGAGAGAACTGGGATTGTTGAGTCTGGAGAAAAGGAGGCTCAGGGAAGACCTTACTGCTCTCTACAACTACCTGAAAGGAGTTAGTGGTGAGGTGGGGTTGGCCTCTTTTCCTGGTTAGCAATGATAGGATGCAAGATGATGGCCTTAAGTTGTGATGGGAAAGTTCGGGTTGGTTATAAGAAAAAATTTCATCTTGAAAGTGGCGATGTATTGAAACCAGCTGCCCAGGGAAGTGGTGAAGTTACCATCCCTGGTGGCGTTCAAGAAACATGAAGATGTGGCTCTGAGGACGTGGTTATTGGGCATGGTGGGGATGGGTTGATGGCTAGATGTCTTAGATCTATTCCAATCTGAATGATTCTGTGATTCAATGATTTTCACAAGCAACGAACAAGAGCCTTCATACTGTGCTTGTGAAAACTTGCCCTAGCAGAGGGTGACCTGCTATTGCCACTGCTGGAAGGCACCTCCTGCTGCCTCACTGTGCTCACATCCACTGGTTGGTCTTCATAAACATTTAGTAGGTGTCAGTGAATGTCAGTGGTGGATGCCTGGCTCTAGCTCATCCAGTATGATAATTTTCAGGCTCCCGATGTTTTAGGTAAGGCTGGACTCTACTTCAGATATATTCAGCTCTATCTGGCTGAAGACTTAACCCCATCACAGAATCCTTAGAGTTGGAAAGGACCTTCAAAGATATCTAGTCCAAATTCCCTGCAATGAACAGGGGCACTAGCAGGTTTTGTTTTCAAATTTATTTTATCCTAGGTCCTGTGATTATTTCAGTGTCCAAGAGGGGAAGCATAGTATTTTTTTCCCTCTCCTTTCTATCCGATTAAAAATTTATGACCTCTGCACAACTGGGATACATTTGAACTGAACAGTAGACTACGAGGAGAGGTGTGACCCTCTCGTCACTGAAGGTTAAGAAATGAATCTGGATGCACGCAGCAGTAACTTGAAGATGAGTTTGAGGGGATCCAGCCACTAGATGTCAGCATTATTTTAAATATCAACTGCTGAACCACTTGTTCATTCCTGTTTAGGCTGTGCTGGAGTGATGTTGTTTTTTGACTGTGAGTAGTGGGAGTCGTGCTGTACATTCAGGGTCAGAGTCAGTTGGTGTCTGTGGGTTCATTCTGCTAAAATGGGTATTGCTTAATATGGGACTTAATAACTAGTGCAATAGGCTACTGGCTCTTCTGTTTGTGAAATGCTCACAAAATGCTTCTGTGCCGTGTAGCTCTTCAGCTTTGCTGAGCACAGCTAAGGGTTGCATCTTAGGGAGAGTGTTGGTAGGACAGATGTAATAGCTCACTGATACCGAAAAGATGGTCCTCTCAGCACTGCTTATTTGGCAGATCAAGTAACAGAGCAGGAACAAGTGTGGAGTTTTATTCTAGGGAGACAGCAGCTCTCTGATCAAACAAGTGTCCAAACCAGCACCAAGAGTGAGAGTGTGCAGTCAGAGCTCACGGGAAGGAAGGCAGAGGGGAAATTCTTTTTGACAGATGTAATTATATTCTTTGTTATGTTCACCCCGTGAGGGTGGTGGAGCACTGGAACGGGCTGCCCAGGGAGGTGGCGGAGTCTCCTCTGGAGATATTCAAGACCTGCCTCCATGCTTTCCTGCATAACCTGTAGCAGGGAACCTGCTTTAGCAGTGAGTGAACTAGATGATCTCCATGCAACCCTTCCATCCTCTAAAACTCCGTGATTCCTCATTTTTGTATGGTTCCTGCTTGAGCAATGCAACATCAGCCCGTCCTATACAAGCCTTAATTTCCAACCCCTTTTTCTGTTTCTACTTCCTTTCCATGTATCAAAGATGCTGAGCAGAGCTCTCCAAGTGTCTTCTGCAGCTTTCAGCTCTGTGTCAGTTTTGTTGTTTCCACTGTTTCATTAATCCACCTTGTAGCATTCTTAAATCATTCTTAAATATTTCCTTTTTTTTTTTTTCTAACAGTAAGTGATTTGTAAAAGTGTCATTAACTCTTTCTGCATTTCCTACTGCTTCATACAGTTTTTTTCATTATGCTTTTGATGCAGTCACAAGGTTTCATAGAATCATAAAATGGCCTGTGTTGAAAAGGACCACAAAGATCATCCAATTTTAACCACCCATTATGTGCAGGTCACCAGCCACCAGACCAGGCTGCCCAGAGCCACCTCCAGCCTGGCCTTGAATGCCTCCAGGGATGGGGCATTCACAACCTCTTTGGGCAACCTGTTCCAGTGCCTCACCACCCTCTGTGTGAAAAACTTCCTCCTAATATCTCACGTAAGCCTCCTCTGTCTTAGTTTAAGACCATAATCCTTCGTCCTATCACTATAAACCCATGTAAACAGCCTGGTCTGTCCAGGTCCCTCTGGCTGGCTTCCATTCTCTCCAATGTATTGACTGCACCACTCAGCTTGGTGTCATCTGCAAATTTGCCGAGGGTGCTCTCGATGCCATCGTCTATGTCACTGATGGAGATGTTGAAGAGGACTGGTCCCAAGACTGACTCCTGAGGGACATCACTTGAGACCATCCTCCACCCTAACACAGAACCATTGATCACAACACTTTGGCTGCATCCAGCCAACCAGTTCTTAATCTATTGAACAGTGCATCCTTCATATCCACACCTCTCCAATTTAGAGAGAAGGATGTGGTGAGGGTCTATGTGATTTGTGTCGGTGGACCTCTTTATCCATCTTGACATTTGGAGTTTGAGAGGGTTTATAAGCTGGCTTGAGCAAGTGGCAGAAGGTCTACATCTGTAATTCCCTAAGGACAAGGGCTCTCAGATGAAGAAGTGAATATAACATCAGAGCTTAACAACTAATAAAAAATTAATAATAGTTCATCTAATGCTCAGCTTTGTGTCAGTGTTGAAATCACCTCTGCTGTCTTGCAAAGGATTAATTTCTTCTGTTGTGTTATAGTTCTTGTGCAGCATAGATGCTACACAGCTTTTTTTAAGTGGTTTACAACATTCTGTATTTTATGTGGGCTTTTGAATGCCTCTCCTACACAAATCTTTTGCTGAACTCCTGTTTTGTCTATTAGCATTATTCACTTGGAGTGAAGCCCCTCTTGCTTTTCCAGAGGAAGGAAAGAGGTTACCCCTTACTGTGGCTTGTGGATCCCTTCGTCTCAAGTGTATCTGAGATTAAGAGGTTTTGAAGTGTTATTGAATTCTATACTCCCCAAAGCCCTTGTATGTTTTTCAAAATTGTTATGTTTGGTAGAATCCAGTAAATACCAGACATATACTTTATTTTGAGTTGGGAATTTCATATCCTTCTGGAACAAAATACTTTTTCCCACATGTTTTGACTACATTATGTTGGCGCCGTTCATGTCACTCCACTTAATATTGTGTCAGCATTCTCATTATATGCTGTTTTCAGAGGTTGTAAGTTGGACATCAAAATTTGCTTCCACTTGGAACTTGGTCTGAGACCAGAAGTAATTACAAAAAATAAATAGATTCTCCTCCCCTAAAATGTGTTGTAGCTTCGGGAGAAGAAGGGAGAACAAAAAATTAGCACTGGCAAAGCGTGTGTTATAATTTGTTCTACTGTGACCAGTTGAATAATGGAAAAAAGTCAGAAGATAGCGTGTGTGTAATAGCTACACTTGTGGACCTGCGGGTAGAATCCCTTCAGCTTTTTTCAAAAGGTGGGAGGATTGTGCATGCTGAAAATCTCCACACTACTCTGAAATTTATACCACAATAATTAGAAAGCACCTCTGTCTACTGAATGTGCCAAACCTTCTAGTAGATGTGCATCACAGTTTATAATGCCATTACCTCTTTCTGGGTTGCAGGAAGATATTGAAGGGCTAAGATACAGTGTAAGGAGGCAGATCCATTTTTTTGTGATAGGTGTGCATGGACAGGGTGCCTTGCAGGAGTAGATGGACAGAAGACTTGGGGTGTCCCAGGTGAGGCCTTTCTGCAGGTGAGTTGTAGTCAGGAGATGCTCTTTGTAGGGAGTCAAAATGCAACTGTTTTTTTTCCGATAACTCTTTTAATGAAGTTACAATGATTCTTCAGTTTTGCAGGATGGAAGACAGCTCAAAAAAACCAAAAGATTATTTTGCTTGGATTTCTTGAAAGAGACCATCTAAATGAATGTACCTCTACTCTTGTATATTCACATAAATATTCAGGAAATAGGGTGATTGTAAAACACTATGGGGAAGTCAGATGACTATTCCCTACAATAGAAGCACTTCTGCAATTAATCTGTTGCAAAAGCTCTTTCCTGTGAGAAGGATATCTAATGATCTAGCAACTCATTAAGTTACTCAGAATTATGTCCAAGATACACTTAATGCATTTCAGCAAGCAAGTGTTCTGTGTAGTTAAGAATTTCAGCAGTAGTAATTGCAGAAGATACCTGGGCTAATGGCTTTACTGATCAGCAGAGGTTTTAAGCTGATAAAAGGTGACTATCTAGTTACAGTGGAATGTGAAAATCAAAAAAATGCAGGACTGTAGTGTTCTATGTTTTCCAGCTTGCACAGAGTTCAGAGAGACAGTGCACCCAGTATGAATTACCAAGCAATACTGGATTTGCCTTGACAGTTTTCTAAACCAAAAACATCTTCCAGAATGACTATTCTAGAAAAAAAAAATCCCTATTTAAAAAAAAGCTAACACAAAATTAAGCCTTATCTTCAAGGAAATGCTGCTAAAAACAAAAAGCTGCAAGTCCAGCAATGAATGCAGTGTGAATGGACCTGAGGAAAACAGTGTGGAAATGTGTTTAACTTCCCATTCTGGATTTGGTGTGCATGCTTATGCTGTGCACACTTGTGTTTTACATTATGCCAGTATAGCTTTTCTGGATTGAACTAAGGTCTGGGATTAACTGGTAAATGGTAAATGCCTCTTGTGAACCCCAGTCTAAGAAATACGTTAGCAAATAAATCTGTAGAGCAGAACTAGTCGTGGGCCTATGTTTTTAGGATCTTGGGAAGATGAGGTAAGAAGAGATGATCAGTGGCATAGCTGTGCTCGGATTGAAAAGAGGCTTTATTTTTGATAGCAGATTTTTGAAGGTGATCTTTCCCCTCTGCTTGACACCGAAGTGCTGGGTTCAGTACTGATCTCCCCAATATGAGAGAGATGTTGGCATACTGAGTGTGTTCAAGGAAGATGGCAAAGGGACTGGAACACCTGTCCTGTGGGAAAAGATTGAGAACCTTTTTGTTTCACCCTAGAAAATGGAGAGATTTAGTTGGAGTTATCAACGTGTTCATTATCCCTAGTGAGGTGACAGTAAAAACAACAGAACCAAGCTCTTTTTAATGAGAGTACTAGAGGCAGTGGCTGCAAGCTTGAAATATATAAAACTCCATTCAAATGTAAGAAAACTATTTTTTTTTTTCTTCTGAGGATGATCCAAAGTTAAAATATGTTCTCCAGAGAGCTGGTGGAGTCTCCAACCTTGGAGATATTCAAAACTCACCCTGGGTCACCAGCTGTAATTGACCCCTTTGAGGAGGAGGTTTGAACTAGACAATCTCAGAGGTCCCTTTCAATCTCATTCTCTCTGTGAAATGTGGGCATAGTAGATCAGAGATCTGGGACAAGACAGACCCTTTACAGAAGATGTAATAAATCTTAATTTCTACTAAGTATTTAGAATCCAATAACAGTTTTGGGACAACAAAGCAGTCTACTTCTTATCTTTGCAGCAACAAAGGGTGTGAAAACTAGGCTCAAGCACCATGGAGAGTCAAGGATCCTCAGTATTATTGCTTCAGTTGTTCTGAAAGTTTGGCCTTGAAATAAAACCTTCAAAATGAAAACTGTTACACCATGCTTATTTTGCTGGCTCACTGCAAAGATTTTTGTTTAGAAATGCATTTTACATAACTTAGTGCAAACAAGCTCTTTAAGTTAAAAAAAAACAAAAAACAAAAAAACAACCAACCACTAATAGCCAAATTCTTGCTTGGGGAATCAAATAGAATCATAGAATCATTCAAGTTGGAGAGGACCCTTAAATATCATCTGGTCCAACTCCCCTGCAATGATCAGGGATATCCACAGCTTTATCAGCTGTTCAGAAATCAGTCCAGTCTGACCTTGAGTGTCTCCTGGGACACCATCCACCATGTCTCTGCGCAACAGGTTCTGGTGCTTCACCATTTTGATTGTAAAAAATTTCTTCCCTATATCCAGTCTAAATCTCCCCTCTGTTAGTTTGAAAACACTTCCTCCTGTCCTATCACTACAGATGCTGCTGAAGAGTCTGTCCCTGTCTTTCTTACAGCCCCCTTTAGACACAGACAGGCCGCCCTCAGGTCTCCCTCAGCCCTCTGTTCTCCAGGCTGCGCAGCCCCAGCTCTCAGCCTGTCCTGGCAGGGAGCTGCTCCACCCCTGATCATTTCTGTGGTCCTTCTCTGGATGCACTCCCACATCTCTCCTGTGCTGAGGCTATGTTCTATTTCATGAAAATGTAGACTATTCTTCAACTTCATTCAGGAGTGAAGATTATAAAGAACAGAGTCTGAGAGTTTGGAGTTTTTGCAGGGGTAAAATCTAAAAAAGTGAATGATAATTTCTCTCTGCTGTGTAAAAAATGAGGAGCATGGAAATCTGAAGTGCAATGCTGTGAAGTGTGGGATGAGAGCCTTGACTGACTGAGCTGAAAAGGAAATATGTCTTAGGGGGAGAGATAACTGTGGCCCAGCTGCAGTGAGGAGAGGAGTCGTAGAAGAAAATGCTCTCAAATGTAGTCTCTTAGGCTTTTATTTGTAAACTGATTTGATCGAACTTTTACACTGACACAAAGCCCTGTTGTAGATAATGGGAGTTTGTGCAGGGTTGCATGCATCATCTTGCAGGAAGGGGACTCATAGTCCTCAGGAAGAGTTCACACCTAGTGTAAGTAACGTAAGAAATAGCTGGAAATGGTACATCTCAGCAGTTAGTGGTTTTGAATCAGAAGCAAACCAGCAGTTGAGAGAGAGAGCATCCAGGAAGATAGGGTTGCAGTTATGATGTTGTGCTGTCAGTGCTTCCATTAAAAACCCCCGGCGGAATTTAACATTTGGTATTGCGTCCCTTACCAAATACCTTTCAGACTACAATTTGGCAGATGGATGTTCAGCCTGGGAGGCTGATGTTTTCTGAAATGTGAGCACAATTGGTTTAGACACACAGCTTTGCAGGGAGCCTGGAAGGAAAGATAATATCAGTTGGTTTCCCATTTGTTTTACAGAATAATATTTTATACTTGAAAAGCTGGTTGTTGTGGAGAATACCATTAAGTTCTGTAGTTAAGCTAAGCTAGAATTTTATTCCTCACCATGAATCCTGCCCAGATATTTGCAATATATTTTAGAAATGTTGTTGTTCTGATTGCTTTGCAACCGCTGTGCTTTATATTTGAGTATCTGAAAATTTCCAACCAGGTAATTTCATTTAATGACCTTTATACATTATGTTTTACTATGATTGCTTCACCCAGCAGAGACTGGCTGTTCTGAGTGCCTCGCTATGCACTTGCAAAGGGTCAAAGTGATAGCATGAAGCCTGAGAGATGAAATTAAAATTTGAGTGCTCAGAGGTCAGGGTTAGGGTTTGAGACACAGCAGTACTATCATTACCAGTAAGAATGAGAAAAAAGGCTGAGGTACTCAGTGCGGTTCACATTGCTCCACAGCTGCTGCTCCGAATAGACTTTCTTGTATTCCCACAGCAATGGTTTACTATGGAGAACAGCAGACTTGGGGCAGCATCGTGCTATACATTGCTTCTGTTGTTAACAGTAAGGACAGTTATCTCTGAAGGTAAGGGATATGTGGGTAACTACAGGCCTGTCAGCCTGACCTCAGTACTGGGCAAGTTAAAGAGCATCATCTTGAGTGTGATCACACAGCACATGTGGAACAACTGGGTGATCAGGCCCAGCCAGCATAGGTTCATGAAAGGCAGGTCCTGCTTGACCAACATGATCTCCTTCTACGATCAAGTGACCTGCCTGGTGGATGAGAGAAAGACTATGGATATAACCTGCTAAGATTTCAATAAAGCCTTTGATACTGTCTCCCAAAGTATTCTCGAGAAACTGGCAGCTCATGGCTTGGACAGGTACACTCTTGGCTGGATAAAGAACTGGCTGAATGGCAGCGCTCAGAGGGTGGTGGTGAATGGAATTAAATGCAGCTGGCAACCTGTCATAAGCGGTGATCCTATGGAGTCAGTACTGAGGCTTGTCATAGAATCATGGAATGGCTTGGATTGGAAGAGACCCCAGAGATCATCAAGCTCCAACCCCCTGCCACAGGTTGGGCCACCAACCTCCAGACCTGGTACTAGATCAGGCTGCCCAGGGCCCCATCCAACCGGGGCTTGAACACCTCCAGGCATGGAGCACCACAGCCTCTCTGGGCAGCCTGTTCCAGAACCTCACCACTCTGAGAAGAACTTCCTCCTGACGTCCAACCTAGACCTTCCCTTGGTGACCTTAAAACCATTTCCCCTAGTCCTGTAACTATTTACCTGAGTAAAAAGTAGATTCCTCTCCTTTTTATAATTCCCTTTTAAATACTGGAAGTCTGCAATGAGGTCTCCTCACAGCCTTCTCTTCTCCAGGCTGAACAAACCCAGCTCCCTCAGCCTGTCTTCATAGGGGAACTGCTCCAGCCCTATGATCATCTTAGTGGCCCTCCTCTGGACCCTCTATAACAGCACTCCATCTTTCCTGTATTAGGGACCGCAGACCTGAACGCACTCCATCTGGGGTCTCATGAGAGGAGAGTAGAGAGTGACAATCACCTCTCTGTCCCTGCTGGCCACCCCACTTCTGCTGGAGCCCAGGGTACCATTTGCCTTCTGAGCTACAAGTGCACACTTGGTTCATATTCAGTTTTTCATCCACCAGAACCCAGATCCTTCTCTGCAGGGCTACTGTCAAGGGGTTCATCTCCCAGTCGGTATATGTATCTGGGATTTCTCTGACCTAAGTGCAAAACCTTGCACTTGGCTATGTCGAACATGGATCCAACTTTTGAGTTTGCTGAGGTCCCCCGGATGGTGTCCCTTCCTTCTAATGTGTCCCTTGGGGGTACTTAAGAATCATAGAATGAATTGAGTTGTAAGACACCTCAAGAATCATCGCATTCCAACTTCCCTGCCACAGGCAGGGTTGCCAACCTCTAGATCAAATTTTACATTAGATTGCCCAGGGCCCCTTTCAATTTGGCTTTCAATACCTCCAGGTCAGGGCATCCACCAATTCTCTGGGTTGCCTGTTCCTGCACCTCGCCACTCTCTAAGTAAAAAACTTCCCACAGACATCTAATCTAGATCTTCCATCTCCCACTCTTGGGGTGAGATGTTGCTAGGAACATCACTTGCCTGATTAAGCCCTCTGTTTTTCCACATTGGAAATGAAGAGGTAGGCAAAAGAAATTCTGAGGGGAACAAAAGGGACTTCAGGGTTTCTGAAGGGATTGGGAGCTCAGGTTGTGTCTCTGTCCTCACTGAGGATCCACAGAAAAGGAGGGGGGTGAGCATGCTGAATGAATGGCTTTTTGAATAGTGTCATACTCAGGGCTTTGGGTACTATGGCTTGGGACCCAGCCTTGAGAAAGGGGGAATGATGACAGTGGATGGGAACTAACTGGCTAGAAGGGCCATAGATATTCTTGGGAACAAGCTGGCTGGGCTGGTTAGCAGGGCTTTTAAACAGATATGATGGGGAAAGGGGTTGTACTAGATGACAGACTAGCGCATGGGAACACTGTCACCTTGGGAGATGGTAAGGGAAAACCCCAAACTTACCCTGGAGGTACTGGAGGTACTAAGGAGGGGTCCTCTGAGAAGGCAACAAGGCCAATAGCTAAGCTGAAATGCCTCTATACCAATGCATGTAGCATGGGAAATAAACAGGAGGAGCTAGAAGCCATGGCACAATTGAGAAAGTATGATCTAATTGCTATCATGGAAACATGGTGGGATGAATCCCATGATTGGAATACCATCATTGAGGACTACAGGCTTTTCAGAAGGGATAGACAGGGTAAGAGGGGTGGCAGAGTTGCCCTCTATGTTAGGAAGTGGATAGATTGTGAAGAGTTGTGTCTGAGCAACAGCCACTATCAGGTTGAGAGCTTGTGGGTAAAAATCAATGATTGTCCAGTAAAGGGCATCTAGTGGTTGGGGTCTGCTACAGGCAGCCTGATCAGTAGGAGGCTGTTGATGAGGCCTTCTTGCTTCAACTGAAGGCCTTTCACACTCGCGGGCCTTTGTCCTGATGGGGGATTTCAACCACCTGGATATCTGCTGGGATAGTGGCATGGCAGGTGGCAAACAATCTGGGAGATTCCTGGAGTCTGTCAAGGTCAACTTCCTGGAACAGGTAATAGATGAACCAACTCAAGGTGAAGCCTTACTGGACCTGGTGCTCACTAATGCAGAGGAGAGCATTAGAGAGGTTAAGATTGGAGGCAGCTTGGGCTGTAGTGACCAGGCCTTGGTGGAGTTTGTGATCTTGAAGAATGCAGGCCTGGCAAAAAGCAGAGCTAGGACCTTGTGCTTTAGGAGAGCAAACTTCCAGCTGTTCAAGGAACTGCCGAGTAGGATCCCCTGGGAAACTGTCCTTAAGGGCATAGGCATGGAACAGAGCTGGCAGCTCTTTAAGGACACTCTTCAGAGAGTGCAAAGTCTCTCTGTCCCCCAGGAGAAGCAGAGGGAGAGATGAGCAGGGGACATAGGCATCCATCGTGGCTGTGCAAGGACCTGCAGCTTAAACTGAAAGAAAAGAGGGAAATGTACAGAAAGTGGAAGCAGGGCTGTGTAGCCTGGGAGGAATACAGGGCTATTGTCCATGTGTGTAGAGATAGGATTAGGAAAGCCAAGGAGCAGATGGAACTGAACTTGGCGAGGGATGTGCTGATCTGCCTGAGGGTAGGGAGGCCCTTTAGAGCGATCTAGATAAGCTGGATTGCTGGGCTGAGGTGAATGGGATGAGGTTCAACAAGGCCAAGTGCCGGGTCCTGCACTTTGGCCACAACAACCCCTTGCAGCACTATAGGCCTGGGGATGAGTGGCTGGATGACTGTGAGGAGGAAAGGGACCCGGGGGGGGTGGTGGTTGATACTCGTCTGAACATGAGCCAACAGTGTGCCCAGGTGGCCAAGAGGGCCAACGGCATCCTGGCCTGCATTAGAAATAATGTGACCAGCAGAGCAGGGAGGTAATCATCCCTCTGTACTCAGCACTGGTGAGGCTGCACCTCAAGTACTGCATTCAGTTTTGGGTCCCTCACTACAGGAAAGACATTGAGGCCCTGGAGCGTGTCCAGAGAAGGGCAATGAAACTGGCGATGGGTTTGGAGCACATATCTTATGAGGAGAGGCTGAGAGAGCTGGAATTGTTTAGTCTGGAGAAGAGGAGGCTCAGGAAGAGGCTCAGTTGCACTCTACAACTTCCTGAAGGGAGGCTGTGATGAGGAGGATTTTGGCCTCTTCTCCCAGGCAACAAACAGGACCCGGGGAAATGGCCGCAAGTTGTACCAGAGGAGGTTTAGGTTCGACATGAGGAAAAACTTTTTCTCTCAGAGAGTGGTCAGGCACTGGAATGGCTGCCCAGGGAGGTGGTGGAGTTGACGTCCATGGCAGTGTTTGAGAGGTGCCTGGATAAGGAGCTACGAGATATTGTTTAGTTTGTAGTAGCAATGGTAAAGAAAAGACAGTTGGACTAGATGATCTTGCAGGTCATTTCCAACCTTGTGATTCTATGATTCTAAGATCCTATGTGAAAGATAACAAGGTTCTACAGGTACATAGACAGGAAGAGTGGAGTATGGTTTCTGTCCCACTGTAATGGTGGAACAAGTACAAATCGTCCTCGTGAAATTGAATGTATATACATCCATGGGGCCAGATGATATCCATCCTAGGGTTCTGAGAGAAATGGCTGATGTGGTTGCTGAGCCACTCCCCATCATATTTGAAAAATCATCACTGTGTGGTGAATTCTCCGGAGACTGGAAAAAGGGAAACGTTACTCCTGTTTTTAAAAAAGGGAGAAAAGAAGACCTGGGGAACTGCAGGCTGGTGAGCCTCACTTCTGTGCCTGTGGAGATCATGGAGCAGATCCTCCTAGAAGCTTTGTTAAGGTACACACGAGATGAAGAGGTGATTTGAGACAGCTAACATGGCTTCCCCAAAGGCACTGTTGTGCCTGACCAATCTGGTGGCCTTCTGTGATGGAGTGATGGCCTCTGTGGATGGGGAAAGGGCAGTGGATGTCATCTACCTGGACTTCTGCAGGGTCTTTGACATGGTCCTTCATGACATCCTTCTCTCTAAATTGGAGAGGTGTGGATTTGAAGGATGGACTCCTTGATGGATTAAGAATTGGTTGGCTGGATGCAGCCAAAGTGTTGTGATCAGTGGTTCTGTGTCAGGGTGAGGGCCGGCCACAAGGAGGAGTGGGGTGTCATTTCTGTCCCACTGTAATGTTGAAACAAGTATGATGGCCTTCAGGAGTCAGTCTTGGGACCAGTGCTCTTCAACATCTCCATCAATGACATAGACAGTGTCCTACAAGTAGTAGATGACATGGAAAACCAGTGATATGCATTAGGGAAAGTTTTGAAACAGAAAAAGAAAAGCACATCTGGAGCCTTATGCCTCAGGAGCAGTAAAGGTAGGCTGGAAAAAGCTGTGACAAACGCATGTGCAGAAAGGGGTACTGAAAAAACAGGGCTGTACTCAATGACATCTGTCTTTCTGGATAGTGGGGAAGGACAGGGCTTAAAACAGCAGGACTTGCAAGGTCATGCCCTAAACAGTGTTCACTTTACCACTGCTAGATCTACATATAGTACTGAGCTAAACAGACCACAGGTCTGACTCACCAGGGCAATTTATAACAGTACTGGCACTGTTACATGTCTCAACTCATATCTTCAGACTTAACAAAGCAGTGAGATGAGGTCCCTATCTGTAAGGACAGGTGGACTGGACCTACGCAGTAAGTTTCCCTCTGAGTGGCTGTGAAAGCAAATGAGTCTGCAGGGATGCAGATAGCAGCAGCAATTTGGCTCACTGTGTTTCTAGTTTTTTAAGTTGCAGATATATGTCTGGCAGTACTGATGCAGACCGTTCCAAACACAGTTCTGTTGTCGTCAGTGTGATGGCAACAGAGATTAATTTGGCTCTTTGTACCTTTTCTTAGCTTATTGAAATACAATCCTAAAATATTTTCTGTGACTTTTAATAATATTTTCCTTATTTTTGGAAGATCTGCAACTTAAGCAATATATGACAGATTGCATATAAGCCTACTTTCGCTAGAGAGCAGTACTTCAGTGCATTCTTAAAAAAATGCTATCAAACAAGCAGAAGAATCTATCCTAAATGCATAGATGGAAAAACATTCAAATGTATATTTTCCTTTCTGTGACTTTATTTCAAGCCTCTTTTCATTTGACTGTCCTTGCTCTTTTCCTCCTGCTCCAAACTGATCCACAGATCTAATGGAATCGGATGACTGAATTTGTGTGATTTTTCTTCAGAGTTTTCTCTATATTTTTTAGCTACGTAATAATCTGATCCATGCGGATCTTTTGTGTCCATTTTTAATATCGAGCAACAGAACAATAGTACCACTTCACATACATAAGATTCCTAACAAAAAGTTTGGCTTCTCAAGCCCTACAGTAAACGGAAGCAGGGATTTAAGCAGAAAGTTTTTTCTGCAACGTTTTATGATTTTTGTGGTTCGGCTTGTAATCCTGCAGATGACATCTGCATTGCTCTTAATGCAACTTGTTGATGCAATCAGGAAAACAAAGATTTTTCTGGTGAGGTAGAAGAAAGGAAAGGAATGCTTTTTGGGGTATAATGCAATTCCACAGTCTCTTGAGACAGCTTAATCTGTAAATTCATCTTATGAATATATTCACATTTACAGAAGTCCCCATATTTCTTGTTGCATTGAAATTGGTGGGCGCAGAAATGTTTAACATCTATGTCATGACCAGCAAAGCTGCTGTGGGGATGATTTTGGAACAGCCTGCAGCAGACAGTTTTCTGTGGAGAAAGATGTTTCATATTGCCTCCATCAGAAAGATGTTTTAAGCAGCTGCTTTTGGAAACAAGGCACTGAACTGGACGTCATTAGGCTGTCCTGTCTTTTGGTGCCAGAAACTAACACCAACTGTAAGGCTGTCCAGACTGAAAAGAAGGCAAAGGGTTATGTGGTTAGAAGGAAATAATATATTTCAGTTGATTTCTGATTCAGAAGTAAGTACTTGCATTAATAAAAGTGAGAAGGAGGCACTGTGATAGCTTTTAAAATGTTTGGTGTTGTTCCAGGCAATGACACAGCCAGTTCTCCCCTTTGAAATTTGTATGTTGCTGAACACAGAGTATATGACCTTTATCACGATATCACATAGCACAAGCGTGACGGAGTACAAAGCTGCCCATAGGGGAAACAAACTCACAAAACAATTTTTTTTATCAAGATGTAACTGAGGTCCCTTTTTGATCTTTTCAACTCTTGTAACAACTGTTCTGCTTCCTCCTTTTCCCATAGGAGAATGCTTCCTCCTTTTCCCATAGGAGGTATAATTTACCAAAGTCTTTCACTCTTCAGCTTGCTGGGTAAGAGATATGCTTTCCCCCCCCCATGCTCCCTCCCTGCAAATTTACTTTTTCCAAATGGTAACCTTCAATTTAAGGAAAAAATAAAAAATATTTAGTTTGAACAGGAATATCCTATTGTTTTTTAACAGTGAAAATAGCTTTCTCTTCTTCTCTGAAAAGAACCAACCTGCAGATAAAACTCTTCTTTCAGCACCATTTTACTTATACTTTTATGTTTCTTAATTAGTTGATGCTAAGTCAAACCACAAGGAATATTGTGTATAAAAATCTCTCTGATTTCATTCCTATATTTCGGTCAGACCATAATCTTTACTGCAACATAATTGAGGAGTACTCTCCCCTTCATGGCACAAATCAAGCACTTAAGCTATGCTACTGGATGTGTTCAGTACAGAGTGTTTGGATGTAGAGCGTGCAGATTTACAGATACACTTACAGCCATAAGGTGCATTACTCAAGCTGAGCATTACTGAAGCTGAGCAGTGTTTAGTAGTCTCTTTCCTTTTTGACGAGTAAAATACATTTATGACTAATGGCTTTCTCTGGCTGTCCTTCAGAGGACTTTGTTGGATGCCTCTCTTCACTTCTGTTTCTCATGCAATTAACAAACTGCAATTTTGTGTATACCATTTCACTGGAGATATCTTCATCCCTCTGGCAGACGATTTTCCTTTACCTTGTTCTTGCCCTCCCCTATTCCAACTGTCTTTTGCACTACCCTTGACTTGCATCTTGGTCTCTCATTCTTTTGGCTAACTACACGTGGTGTGAAACTTTTGTCTCTTCTTCACTTCTTCCATGCTTTCAAGTCTTGCCTTTGCCTGTTTGGAAGCCCTGATCCTAAAGAACTATGTCTGCAGTGGGCTCCCAGGTCACATGGGTGACAAAGAAATACTGTGCACAGAGAAGAGGATGATGGATTATGTTCTTCTGGTTATTTAAGTTTGTCAGCTGAAGAACTGATTTTTTTTTGTGTGTGTAAAATCATCTGAAATTGGGCTGATTGTCTTATGTAGATGTGGGAGCTTTGGGTGCTGAACATCAGAGGAAGGAACAGGAACATGGTTCTGAAAGCACGTGGAGAGTGCGATCCTTTGGGTAATGGAGTGAGCATAGTTCAGCCCTACCTGTATGTGAAACCATATCCTGAGGTTCTACGTATTTAAGGAATAGGAAGGAAAGGTAAAATCCATCTTTGTCATCGTGTATTTTGAATAGCTGGAGCTGGAAAGTCCTTTAGGAGGAAAGCAATAACATAAGCATTGTCTTTTCACTCTGAAGTTCTGTTGTTCCAGCTGAAATGTATGTCTGGACGCCTCAGAATGTGAAAGACAAAAAGGCAGAGAAGTAGCTTTTCTCTTTACTCTCTCTTCTGCACAGTTGGTAACTGACCTCCAGCAGTCCTGAGGTGTGGGAACTTGTTTGTGAATTCAAGTGGCGGTGAGAAAGAAAACAACTGTTCTTTCAGTCCAAGAATGAGCTGGGTGTAACAACAGACATGTAACACTAGCTACTCTTTAAATGATGGCCTTAGCTCAAGGAGATAATTCACAGGCTTAAAATGCTTGCCTGCAACTCTCCTGTCCTATGACTTGAATTTTTGTGTCCAAACCCCACTGACACTAACTGGGAAACAAGCACCCACTTCCCTGGCTGTTTGGGAAATAACAACTCTCATTTGCTACATGTGATAAAACCGTATCACTTATGACTGCTTTTGTTTTTCAGCCTGCAAAGTATGTTACATACCTCTGATTTCATTGTAAATGTCAGGATTAATCCTTGGCAGCTGTTTTATGGTGTCTACAATTTGTAGCCCAGTTAAAGGATTTACCTTTCTACCCATTGCTCTGCAGAGAAAAGCAATGATTTTACTTAATGTTTTCCTAAAGTAAAAGTTGAGGGGATCTCTAAGAATGATTGCCTGATTTCCTGTTGATACTAGTAGTATTATTCCTCTAAACAAAGCAGCAAAACCAACATACAGACCTTCTGCATAGAATTCACGTTTAAATCCCATTGCTTATACCTGATACCTCACCAGCTGAATTACTGCATAATGCATTGCTGCAGCAGTTCCTCAGTGACCAGAGCTGTTTCTTCATTTTCTGGCAACAGGTCTGATGTTACTTTGAAAATAGATCCTATTACAGCTGATTATTTTACATAAATAAAGAAACCAAAAGTATGTTGCAGTTTCATGGTGGGAGGCCAAAGCAGGCATCTGATCAGCTATTCCAATCAAACGTCTTGAAATGAGATCTTGTTTTCTCAGTTACAGCACTTTTAGGATTGAACCTTTCTGAGATTCAGAAGTTGGTGACTGACGGTGCCTCATGTGGGTTATTATTTGATTTTTCTGACATCAGTTCTGATTTGGGAGCAGCAGACCAGGCTCTTCAGTTAGGTGTCTGGAAGGGTATAGAGCTGTGTGAAAAACTGTTCAACTGGATTTCAGCTTTCCTTAGCCACGGTTACACTGAGCTTTATGTTCAGACTCAAGACTGATTTTTATTTTGGAATCTGAAAGATAATCAGGGGTTAAATTTATTCAAACACCTTTTTTGGTTCATGTTTTTATGATAAAATCCAATGCTTTCCTAAATAATATCCATATTCTGTACTTATCTTCAATGCAAGGCTCATTGCTTAGAGAACAGCTGTGCTAGAGAATAACACCATAACACTTCCTTGATGTGGTGCGAGTCCTGAGAGATATTTTCATCATTTGATATGGTACAAACTCTACCAAACTATCTTCAGAACATGCTTTTATTCCATTTATTTGGTATTTATGTGAGAGACACTGTGGTTGCTCTAAGTTTGAGCCCCATGTCTGAGCTATCTACATATATGAGCCTGCACAAACTGTATGTTTTTCCCATGTACACACTAAAGCCATTGAGAGAAGAATTGGCATTAAACTATGGTTCGTGTAACTGAAATACTTAATAATTAGAGTAGTCAGAAGAATGCAGTTACTAAACTTACTTCAGACCAGCACTGTTGCTGCTGAGATAATTTAATTGGCTCTCCTTAGTTTGTAGCATTGCCTTTTAGATGGAACTAGAGCTGATGAAGTGGAATTGCATTGCTTTCCCACCCTATGAATGCATGCATATTTAATTTACAAGCCTTTTATTCCTAAGTACAGGCTTCAAGATCTTTCTCAGTTCTCCTCAGGAAACTAGGTTATGTCTGCCCCAGGAATATAGACATTTCTGAGCTCCAGCATTACAGAACTGTTCCCTGGTCATATCCTAGCTCTGCACTGTTGCAGGATCCACACTGTATGACCAGAAAACAGGCACTCCACACAGCTCTTAGTCTCAGTGGCCAAGAAACCAAACACCTATGTGGTATTTGGTATATATATGGAAATTCAGCCTCTAGCACCCATTTCTGCATAGGTTGTCAGTTGTAGAGATGCAGGAGAGCAATGCCAACAACAGACACAATATACAGACACCCATGCAGGTGCATTGACAAATAGCTGAGAATTTATTACATTGTAGCGTCCTCCTTAAATTTGATGTCAACATGGGTTCATCTGTGCTTGAAATACAGGAACACAGCCTGTACCAGTGCGCAGGTAAGTGTAAGTGGGGAATAGCAGGGTGTGCTGCAGTTGCACTTGCAGCAGTGACACTGTGCTCTTAGCAAGGACTGCTTCCCCGTAGTGGTGGCTACAATCCCAAGGCAAACAGAATTGTACTCAGACCAGCGGCCTTGATATTTGGACTCACATGGGCAGCATGGAAATCTTGAATCACCTCTAAAACATATAAGTAAATTTCACAGTTAAAATTGATTCCCTTCCCTTCCCTTCCCTTCCCTTCCCTTCCCTTCCCTTCCCTT